>CM045748.1:4480000-4572500 GCA_024760905.1 Plotosus lineatus
AGTAGATTAGGGAGTGGGATCAGGTATGTGCACTGCAGTCAGCCCGTGTAGGTCAGCCACGCCCTTTTGCAGGAGCCTGCATCACTGTGAAGAAAACGGAGTTAGAAGAGCCACCAAATTTAAAGCCTCCCCAAAACACAGGCCATAACAGTTTTGCTCTTACCCATTTCATTGTAGCTCTGGCTGTAGATTTAGGGTCATTGTCCTGCTGGAAGGTGAACCTTTGCCCTCTGCCCTCTGCCCTCTGCCTCGATCTCAAGTATTTATGACTCTAACAGATTCTCTTTCAGGATTACATTGTGTTTGGCTTCATCCATCTTCTCATCAATTCTGACTAGAAATCATCATCACAGAATGCTGTTGCCACCAGCACATTTTAGAGCCAGGATGGTGTGTTCAGGGTGAGATGTGCAGTCTTAGCTTTCTGCCACACATAGTATTTTGCATTTAAGCCATAAAGTAAAGGCTCGGTCTCATCTGAGCAGTGCACCTACCATCCCGCATGCTGTGTCCGTCCCCACATGGCTTATGAGAAACTGCAAATGGGGATTCTTATGGCTTTCTTCTCGCCATTCTTCCATAAAGGCTACATTTGTGTAGTGTACAACAGATACAGGGGGTGGACAGAATAATGGGAACACCTAACATTTTGGCATCATAATCTTTGAACATAATTTAAACAATCAAAACTTGGCATGTTTTTATTTTTTTGTCTAATAATTTTGTTATTTGATATGGTTATGTAAAATAAATGTTTTTTTTTCCTTTTTCAGATATTGAAAACATTAAACAAATATTGAAAACATTAATCGTACCCCATAATGGCAGAGCTCTCAGATTTTAAGAGACCAAATTGTTGGTGCTCGTATGGTCAGCGCTCGTGTTACAAAAACTGCCCAAATATTCGGTGTTTCAAGAGCTACTGTCTCAAAAGTAATGAGTGGCTTTGAAAGAGAGAGAAAAACGTCCTCTGCAAAGCACAAGTCCGCCATCGTCTCTAAAAGAGTTGGAGGCTATTCTAACTGAAGAATGGCTTCAAATTCCTTTGGAAACAATTCACAAGTTGTATGAATCAACACATATGCCAAGTTTTGATTGTTTAAATTATGTTCAAAGATTATGGTGTCAAAATGCTAGGTGTTTCCATTATTTTGTCCACCCCATGTAGTTGTCTTGTGGACAGATTTCCCCGCCGGGTTGTGGATCTCTGCAGCCCTTCCATAGTTATCCTGGACCTCCTGGCTGCTTCTTTGATCAATTACTGTGAGGAGAACGAAATGAAACAGTCGATATCTGGTGTGAAGACCTTCTGCTTTAAACAACACTCTTTGGTAAAATGTGTGTACCTTTATAAGGAAGTAAACTGTACCACACCAGTCACAGTTCTTCTGGAGGTTTTTAACTGTCACACTTGCGACTTATCTCGCAGCAAAACCCAGCAGCCGTTATAATATTTATCAAGATTACTTTGAGAGTGCAAAGCTCCGCCATAGAAAAAAACAAGCCAAAGAAAAACAGAAGGCTCATGTTGGGGCTGCTATAGTGCCGCGCTTCCAAATAATCATCCTATCACAATCTCAATTAAATAATCATTTAAAAAAAACAGAATCCAGAATATGATATGAATCATCTCAAAAATAATGAAGACCTCCTTATTCAAAACCTCACCTCTGGTAGAATTTTTTATGAATATCCACTCATAACTCTTGTGTTATCTTGCAAACAAACAAACAAAAATTAATCTTGCAAAGCAAACACAAACAAGGCAACAAAGTGGTGCAGTGGTTAGCACGTCCATCTCACAGAAAGAAGGTCTTAGGTTCAATATCCAGCTCAGGCGTTCCTGTGTGGAGTTTGCATGTTCTCCCCGTGCTTGAGTGGGGTTCTTCTAGGTTCTCCGGTTTCCTCCCACAGTTCAACAACATGCACAGTAGGTTAATTGGCTGATCCAAATCACCCCTGGTGTCAATACGAATGGTTGTGTGAGTGTTGGTCCTGCAACGCGTTGGTGAACTGTCCAGGGTGTACCCCGCCCTCGAGCAGAGTCAGCTGAGATGGGCATCAGCCTCCCCACGACCCTAATTAGGATTAAGCGATTCTGAACAAGAGGCGGTGTTGAATCCGGTGGTGGACACTGCTGGTGATCGGGGCAGTACAGCTGAAAAGGGATGCCTATCAGGTCTTAAAGGCCTGTGGGACTCCCGAGGGAGCAGTCGGGTACCGGCAGACCAAGCGTTCTGCAGCTGAAGCTGTCACAGATGCAAAATCTCAGGCGTGGGAGGAGTTCGGTGAGGGCCTGGAGAGTGATTATTGGTTGGGCTCAAAAAAGTTCTGGACCACCATACGATGCCTCAAACACTGTTTACAGTGGAGATGGGGAGCTGCTGACCTCAACTGGGGATGTCGTCGGGAGGTGGAATGAATATTTTGAGGACCTCCTCAATCCCATCCACACGCCCTCCGAGGAGGATGAAAACCCTGGTGGTTTGTGTGGCGGTCTGCCCATGACTGGAGTGGAGGTCACTGAGGCAGCAAAAAGATCCTCGGTGTTCGGGCTCCGGGATTGGATGAGATCCGCCCTGAATATCTCAGGGCTCTGGATGCTGTAGGACTGTCTTGGTTGACACATCTCTGCAACATCATGTGGTCATCGGGGGCTGTACCTCTGGGTTGGCAAACCGGGGTGGTTAGAAACCAGAGGGTGTTTTCCAATTATCGGGGAATCACGCTCCTCAGCCTACCCGGGGAAAGTCTATGCAGGGGTACTGGAGAGGAGGATTCAACCAATAGTCAAAGCTCGGATTCAGGAGGAAAAATGTGGTTTTCGTGCTGGTCGTAGCACTCTCATGTTGGTCAAACTCTATATGCTCCACAGGATTTTGAAGGGGGGCATGGGAGTTTACCCAATCTGTCCACATGTGTTCTGTGGATTTGGAGAAGGCTTTCAACCCTGTCCCTCAGATCATCTTGTGGGGTGTGCTCTGGGAGTACGGTGTTCTGGACCCGTTGCTACGGCCATTCGATCGCTGTATCACCAGAGCCAGAGTTTGCTTTGTATTGGTAACAACAGGTCGAATTTGTTTTCGGTGAGGGTTGGCCAAGGCTGTCCGTTGACACCAATTCTATTCATAAGTCCCCCTAGAAGAGCTGGAGGAATTGGCTGGGGAGAGAGACATCTGGGCCTCTTTGCTTAGGTTGCTGCCCCCACGACCCAACCCCGGAAGAAGCAGAAGAAGAAGATGATGATGATGATGATGATGGTTCTGAAAAATGAATAAACGAGCACAAACATAGCCTTCTTGGCAGTAGCAATTAGGCATTTACATTCCACCAAAATAAACTGATAATGGAAGCTCAAACACACAAGACATTTACGAGTAATTCAGCACCATTAAAGCGTGATAAAAATGACACTGCCTGCATCAAGTGACTAAGTGTACATCATTTTAATTCACGAATTATCGACTCGGAATAATAAGATTTTCTTTGAATAAGGCAAAGGGTGAAGAAATATGGCCTGAAAAATGAGTAATCATATTAAAGGCTACAGATACAGTAAAGTACAACATCAAAATGCATGCATTGTATGATGTAAGTGTATAATAATATAGTACATTGTATTGTATCACAACATTTAGGCCCAAAGCATTTCTACATTCAAACGTCAATATACACCACACTCAGTAATCAATCCAGTAGAGCCACATCACAGACACTTAGAATTTATAACTTTAACAGAAAACCTCCACCTCAATTCAACTGTACCAATAAACACCACAAGAGTGTCGAATGTTACTAAATACAACTAGAACAATATAGGTTTGAATAGTAATATTATCGTTCAGAATAGAGAAGAAGAAGAAGAAGAAGAAGAAGAAGAAGAGAAATAAATGAATATCGATAAAGAAAAGCAGGGCTTTGAATTCTAATAATACTGAAAGAAAGAGGAAATAAGAAGTGACTAATAAGAAAGAAAGGTTCCGTTTCAAATATTATAATAAGAAAAATATAACATAATATCAACACAGAGATATAACACTTTAACTACAATTCTTTCTTTCTTTTTTCGTCTTTTTCCCATTCTTGAGATTCGCCTCAGCGAATCATCTGATTCGCACATTTAATTTGGCATGGGTTTTTATGTCGGATGCCCTTCCTGTCACAACCCTTCAACAAGGGACAGAAACACGCTGACGGCTTTGCAGCTCCTCTTTACGAAAGTCAGCAATGGTTCTTTTACATCAACCTCTCACCATAGACAGTGAGAGACATGGCCGGCCTTTGATAACCCAGTTAGCTGCACTGGGGGGACAGTGACAACCCTGTGGGGACTCGAACTCCCAACCTTAGGATCAGCGATCCTGCGCCCTATCCACTAGAATTTCACTGCCCCTTTAACTTCAATATGAATCAGTTCAGGTCATTTTCTGTAACCGCTTAATCATAATTTGGGTCGCGGGGAGGCTGGCGCCCATCCCAGCCAACTTCGGGCGAGGGCAGAGTACACCCTGGACAGCTCGCCAGGCCATTGCAGGGGCAGAAACACGCCAACGGCTTTGCAGCCTACTCTTTACGAAAGTCAGCAATGGTTCTTTTACATGCCTCAATCCATAGACAGTGAGAGACATGGCCGGCCTTTGATAACCCAGTTAGCTGCACTGGGGGGGGGGGGGGGCAGTGACAACCTTGTTGAGAGTGGGACTCGAACCCCCAACCTTTGGATCAGCGATCCAGCGCCCTATACCACTAGACCACCACTGCCCTTCAATATGAATCCTAATTACTCATTTGATGAACAGAACTGTTACATTACTGATTTAAACATCAATATTCCAATTTCATTCAGAGAAATGACATGTTTTGATTTAGTAAGAGCAAAAAGTTTCCGTTGTCAGAGCAACACGGACATAATGATGTGCATGAGCAGAGTGAAAGACGGATAATTATGAGTTTTAATGGTGTTTCACGTGTGAGCCAATGCACAAGCACCACAATGTTCTGGTGAGGCATCAGAGCCCAGTAGGCCAATCGTATCAGAGTTAGTGTTGGATTTCTAAAAAAACCTTTGAATAGCTATTCTTTACAGACTGATACATTCACGCTCACTGCACCACAGATACACAGGCTTGAAGTAAACAGATAAAACACTTCATCGTATAAAAAAGACATTTTGTCCAAATACTGGGCTATTCTGCTAACAAGAAGAAGAGTATCGACCCGAAAAGCACACACAGGGTAGATACGTTAAAACAGTAATTGGTTCGAGATAACAGCTGGAGCCACAGTAGTGTGGGGCTAATCTGACAAGAAACAGCTTTATTTAATATACATTTATTTGTTTATTGGTAACTATTTAATATATTTTTTTACTTAAAAAAAATAGAGTAACCAATTTAAAGGTGTAGTGCAAAGTGTCACCAATCGAATAGACCAGATATAGAGAATTATTTAGTCGAATGGTTGTTCAATGAGGCCAAATGCCTTCAAGACCAAATAATTCATCATTTTTTATGAAAGTCAAACTCTATAATTGATTTGTTATTCATTCAAGGTAGTTTTAAAGTTACTATGTTGCCAGCCGTGCAATAATCATCCAAGTTATCTGATGGCATTGATTGCGATAATTTGGTTATCCAGTGCCAGTTGTGCAACACCAGGCTAATTTTGATGGATTTCCATCATTTCTAAATCTAAAAAGCTCTTGAATGAAGAATAATGTTTTTAATCTCTAAAGCAGTCAAAACAAATTGCACCGTTGCTGAGCATAGACCATGAACACGTTTTTATTATTTGAAAAGTATTTTTATGTGTTTTATAGGTACTTCTTTCTTGACTGATATACAACTAGTAAGGTTTAATTGTATGCTAAAAATGCAAAAGTTAAAAAATAAGACATAACAAAAGTTTATAATAATCAAAAAGAGAAAAACGAATCTTCTAGAAATGTTGAGCGATAAACAATACATATTTTTCTGTTATATGTAACATTCTACATGTTTTCTTAAACCCTCACACTGATATAAATGAATTTATTTGCTGACATTCTAAGCAGAACCTCTTTAGAAAGCCCTGTAAAGACCCCTTTTCAACCAAAGAGAATAACAGCTGCTCAAAATTTATTTTCGTGTTACTTCTTGCATAGCGTGGTCTGAAGACACTCTGTTAACAATTGCATTCTTTTTATTAATAAAAGAACACCAAGTTGTACTTGTTATAAATTTAGAGTCGCATTTCACATCTGTGAAACAACATTGTTCCTGTTTCATATTTACTTTACACAGTCCTGTGAAGTCAATGTATTACATATCGTACAAGAGCCATTTATAGTTCCAAAAGAAAATGGGGGAAAAAGGGGTGTATCAGCATCAGCTGCTCCAGCTGTATTTGTCCAACCTGAAATCACAGCAGGGAATAATGTACATCTTAGCAAGACATGGGAAGAAATAAAGCAGTGTTTGGAAAGGACACACCTATTTCTTAGCCAGCGATGTCTGTACATTTCCTGCTGCATGAAAACCACAAGCTCGCTGTACGCTTCTCGAGTCTGTACTCAAAGCACATTTGGATGTGCTTCGAGAGTGATGGTAATTTTCTTCGTCATATGACATGAAAACACTCTGCAGAAATACGGCTGGAATCCTGGCTCCAGCTTGACACTATAAGCCCTAGAGTTCTTCAAAGGGCCTAGTTCACTGTTTTATTATTGACGCAATCATCAAGCTTCATAGTTTCATGGACGTGTGACTAGTTTACAGGACAATAATACAAACTCTCTGGAACAAGGAATTTAGGAAAGGACAACGTCCTATATTCCACAGTGCTTTTCTCTCTGCTGGGCTTGATTCCTCGGGAGGTAATTTAGACTAAAAACATCCTGGGAATCCGTCCCCCTCTGATAATTACATGATTTATGACGGACTACCGTGGCATTCCAAGAGACTTCTTGCAGCATGTTTATTTGCCCAGCTTGCATAGCGGGGATCCTATTGCACTGTGGTCATGGCAGCGATAGTCTGTTTTGACTGCAACTTCTCTTTCTCTCTGAATCAGAAGAAAATGTGGAGGTCACAGGTCCGGACCTGAAAACCACTGACTCACTGTCTGATTACTTGACGCCCGTCGGCTTAAAGGTGTGCCAAAAATGAACATCATGGTTCCTGATTCGCCTTTACCAAAAACTTATTTTTTTCCTTTTTCCATTCCATTTGTTGTCCCAGAGTCTGGATGTCCCAGATCCCGTGCTGGAGTACGCCACAACTGTTTGTGTTCAGAATTCCTGAGACCTTGCTAAATGTCAAATTGTGAACACGGAGAGGAAGTTCTAAAAGAGATGGATAGACCCATTGTTTCCGCGAATCTTCACTCCAGTATTATCTCTCCAGTATTAGTAATATATTCATCATGTCAGGCTTAACAGGTTAGGTGGATATCACTGAATAATTCCTGAGAGAGGCAATGGCAAGTCTGAAGGAGAGAAGTATTTTATAGGTATACTACACAGAAACAAAAGAAAACCAAGCTAAAACAATACTATTGTGGTTTATTTTTTAGTTTGTTATTCATTCAAGCATCATCATCATCATCATCATCATCTTCTTCCGCTTAGTCCAGGGTCGGGTCGCGGGGGCAGCAACCTCAGCAAAGAGGTCCAGACGTCCCTCTCCCAAGCCACTTCCTCCAACTCTCCCGGGGGGACACCGAGGCGGTCCCGGACAAGCCGAGAGACATAGTCCCTCCAGCGTGTTCTAGGTCAACCCCGGGGTCTCGTCCCGGTTGGACATGCCCGAAACACCACACCAGGGAGGCGTCCGGGGGGCATTCTGACAGATGCCCGAGCCACCTCAACTGGCCCCTCTCAATGCGGAGGAGCAGCGGATCTACTCCGAGCTCTCCCCGGATGGTGGAGCTTCTCACCTTATCTCTAAGGGAGAACCCCGCCACCCGGCGAAGGAAGCTCATTTCAGCCACTTGTATCCGTGATCTTGTTCTTTTGGTCATTACCCAAAGCTCGTGACCATAGGTGAGGGTGGGAACGTAGATCGACTGGTAAATTGAGAGCTTTGCCTTGCGGCTCAGCTCCTTCTTCACCACGACGGACCGGTACAGGCACCGCTTAACAGCAGAGGCTGCAGCAATCCGTCTGTCGATCTCTCGCTCCATCCTTCCCTAACTCGTAAACAAGACCCCAAGATACTTAAACTCCTCCACTTGGGGCAGGACCTCATTCCCGACCCGGAGGGTGCATTCCACCCTTGTCCGACTGAGAACCATGGCCTCAGACTTGGAGGTACTGATCTTCATCCCGGCTGCTTCGCACTCAGCTGCGAATCGCTCCAATGAGAGCTGGAGGGCCCGACTTGATGAAGCCAAGAGGACAACATCATCCGCAAAAAGCAGAGATGATATCCGATGGCCACCAAACCAGAACCCCTCATCGCCTCGACTGCGCCTAGAAATTCTGTCCATAAAAATTATGAACAGAATCGGTGACAAAGGACAGCCTTGGCGGACTCCAACTCCCACTGGAAACGAATCCGACCTGCTGTTACCAATACGGACCAAACTCTGGCTCCGGTGATACAGCGACCGAATAGCTCGTAGCAACGGATCCGAAACGCCGTACTCTCGGAGCACGCCCCACAAGATCGTTCGAGGGACACGGTCGAAAGCCTTCTCCAAATCCACAAAGCACATGTGGACAGATTGGGCAAACTCCCATGCCCCCTCCAGAATCCTGTGGAGCGTATAGAGTTGGTCAAGAGTGCTGCGGCCAGGACGAAAACCACATTGTTCCTCCTGAATCCGAGGTTCAACTATCGGTCGGATCCTCCTCTCTAGTACCCCTGCATAGACTTTCCCAGGTAGGCTGAGGAGTGTAATTCCCCAATAATTGGAACACACCCTCCGGTACCCCTTCTTAAAAATTGGGACCACCACCCCAGTTTGCCAATCCAGAGGTCCAGCCCCTGATGACCACGCGATGTTGCAGAGATGTGTCAACCAAGACAGTCCTACAACATCCAGAGCCTTGAGATATTCCGGGCGGATCTCGTCCAACCCCGGAGTTCGACCACCGAGGAGCTTTTTGACAACCTCAGTGACCTCCATTCCAGTGATGGGCGGACCCTCACCTGAACCCCCAGGGTCTTCCTCTTCCACGGAGGGCGTGTTGGTGGGATTGAGGAGGTCCTCAAAGTATTCCCTCCACCTCTCAACAACATCCCCAGTCAAGGTAAGCAGCTCCCCACCTCCACTGTAAACAGTTTGTGAAGAACTGCTTCCCCCTCCTGAGGCGTCGGATGGTGGCCACTCTCCAGGCCCTCACCGAACTCCTCCCACGTCCGAGATTTTGCATCTGCGACAGCCTCGGCTGCAGTACGTTTGGCCTGCCGGTACCCGTTTGCTGCCTCAGGAGTCCCACAGGCATTCAAGCATTATTCTAAATGAATGAATTCATTCATTCATTCATTCATTCTCCAAACCATGTAATTCTACAAAACCATGCTCTTTCTTGGCATGAAACCAAACTGTTGTTCACAAATGCTGACCTCTGCCCTTAGTCTAGTTTCCACAATTTTTTCCCATAACTTCATCGTATGGTTTATCAACTTTATCCCTCTGTAGTTGCCACAACTCTGCACGTCTCCCTTGTTCTTAAAAATAGGCACAAGCACACTTCTCCTCCATTCCTCCAGCATTTGCTTACTCTCTAAGACCTTGGTGAATGTTCTTGTCAGAAAATCGATTGCTACCTCTCCGAGACACTTCCATACCTCCACCGGTATGTCATCAAGACCAACTACCTTTCTACTCTTCATCCTCTTCAATGCCCTCCTCACTTCACCCAATCTTTGTTACTTCCTGGTCCTCAACGGTCACCTCTTCTACTCTTTTCTCGCTCATTTTCCTCATTCATCAGCTCTTCAAAAGTACTCTCTCCATCTTCCCAGCACACTTCTGTCATCAGTCAATATATTTCCCACTTTGTCCTCAATCACTCTAACTTGCTGCACGCCCTTCCCATCTCTATTCCTCTGCTGTGCCAACCTGTATAAATAATGTTCTCCCTCCTTACTGTGAAACCTAGCATACAAGTCATCATACGCCCTCTGTTTGGCCTTTGACACTGCTACCTTCGCCTTATGCTGTGTCTCCCTGTACTCCTGTTTATTCTCTTCTGTCCTCTCTAAGTCCTACTTCTTCTTAGCTGACCTCTTCCTTTTTACACACTCCTGCACTTTCTCATTCCACCACCAAGTTTCCTTATCTACTGACCTTCCAGAGGACACACCAAGAACTCTCCTACCTGTCTCCCTGATCACATTAGCTGTAGTTGTCCAGTCATCTAGAAGCATTTCCTGACCACCCAAAGCCTGTTTCAACTCCTCCTTGAAGACAACATAACAATCTTCCTTGTCAGCTTCCACCAATTTGTCTTCTGCTCTGCCTTTGCCTTCACCTTTCTCACCATCAGCATCATCTTGCAAATCACCCTCCTATGTGGTTGGGCAACACTCTCACCCACTACTACTTTGCAGTCACTGACTTCCTTCAAATTACATCACCTGCACAAGATGTAGTTTACCTGTGTGTGCCTACCTCCGCTTTTATAAGTCACCCTATGCTCCTCTCTCTTCTGGAAAAAAGTATTTACCACAGCCATTTCCATCCTTTTTGCAGAATCTACCAACATCTGTCCTTCTGTGTTCCTGTCCTGGATACCAAACCTGCCCATCACTTCCTCGTCCCCTCTGTTGCCTGCACCAACATGCCCATTGAAGTCTGCACCAATGACCACTCTTTCACCTCTGGGGGTACTCTGCATCACTTCATGTAACTTACTCCAGAATCTCTTCTTGTTTTCTAGCTCACATCCTTCCTGTGGGGCATAAGCACTAACAACACTGAACATCACTTCTTCAATTTCTATCTTGAGACTCATCATTCTGTCTGACACTCTTTTCACTTCTAGAACATTCCTGACAAACCCCTCCTTCAATATGACTCCTACTCCATTCCTCTTCCCATCCACACCATGATAAAACAGCTTAAACCCTGCTCCTGAGCTTCTAGCCTTGCTACCTTTCCACCAGGTCTCCTGAACACACAGTATGTCCACCTTCCTCCTCTGCATCATGTCAACCAGCTCTCTACCTTTTCCTGTCATAGTTCCAACATTCAAAGTCCCTACTCTCAGTCCTAGACTCATGCCTTTCCTCATCTCTTTCTGCCTATGGACACACCTCCCGCCTCTCCTTTTTCGACCTCTCCTTCTTCGACCTCTACTTCTTCAACCAGCAGTAGTCCAATTTCCACCAGCATCCTGTTGGTTGATAGCACTGATGGGGGTCATTGTTAACCCGGGCCTCGACCGATCCGATATGAAATTTGCATTGACTGTTCACATTCTGTATTTTTGCAAATGTTTTCCGCCGGATGCCCTTCCTGTCACAACCCTCTGCATTTATCCGGGCTTGGGACTGGGGTGAGGACAGACACTTGTTTTTTCGCTACCTTCCTTCAACCGTTGGATCAGTGATCCAGCACCTTTACCACCAGGCCACCACTTCCCCTATATTATATTATATTACATTATACCATATTAAATCATATTATATTAAACTTTATTGTAATTACACATGTATAAATACAGGATAACGAAATTCAGTTTAGAATCCAATCAGTGCAGGGAGTAGCAAGTGCACATATAGTATGCACAGTTCACAGATATGGACAGATATGGGCAATAATGGTGAGAATAAATTAGCATTAATTTACCTAGCAGCAATATACACATGGTCTATATTACTATACAGAAGAATAAAATATGCACATGTAATATGCAAATATACTAGTACAGTAGTATGGACAACTATACTGTGTGTGAATATATATATATATATATATATATATATATATATATATATATATATATATATATATATATATATATATATATATATATATATACAGATAGATCTGCTATCATGTATAATACTTCCAAAGCCTGTTCCAAGCCAGGTTGAGAAAGGAGAAGGGTTCGGCATGGTGTGGAGATACCATGACGGCAAAAGGAAACACCAATGAAATTGATGAAATGCAAAACAATGTGGAATCATGCTGGATCCGACATCAGCCGAAGAAACAAGGTTCGCGTACCCAGATGAATAACCAGGGCTGGATCGATAGGCATTAAGATTGCAAAACATCACATCAAGATTAACATTTGGTTCAGACACCAGAGAGCAAGGAAGATTCCACTGCTTCAAAATGAAATGTTACCCTATGCTTGTAACATTCTTGGTCTGGCAGGAACTCACTGGAATGGTAGCGTCAAGTTAAGTGGAGGTGAAGTTATTTGGTCCAGTGAGGAAAAGACTCATAGAAAGGGATTCGGGTTCCTGTTCAGCAAGCATGCCAGAGAAGCACTTTTGAGTTCAGCAGGGATCTGAGATCAGTAGGGTGACAGCTGAGGGGAAGAAGCTGTTCCTAAACCTTCTGGTTTTTGTCCAAAGGCTCGTGAAGCACCTTCTGGGGGGGGGGGGGGGGGGTCTGTTGGCAGGATGAGAGGAGTCCCTGGGAATGCTACGCGTCCGGCGAAGACATCCCTTCTTGTGGACAACCTCAACAGCAGGAAGTGGAATCCATGTAATGTGTTGGGCACTTTTCACCACCTGCTCCAGTGCCTTGCAGTCCACAACAGAGCAATTCCCATACCAGACTCTAACGCAGTTGGTCAGGATGCTTTCTACTGTGCAACAGTAGACGTTATCCAGGATGTCAGCAGACAAGTAGTTCTTCTTCAATGTCCCCAAGAGGAACAGGTGCCGATGGGCCTTCTTATCAGGCTGGAGGTGTTGGTTGACCAGACAGGTTCTCTGAGATGTGGAATCCCAGTTTGACACTAGAGACGCACTTTCAGCAGCCATGCCACTGATATGGATAGGGTCCCCATTTTCCTTCCTGAAGTCTACAATGAGATCCGTGGTTTTTCTGCTGTTCAAAAGCACGTTGTTGTCAGCATACCATGCAGCTAAGTTCTTTACCTCTGCCCTGTAGTCAGACTCATCATTGTATCTAATGAGTCTGATCACTACAGCATTGTCTGCAAACTTAATGATGGAGTTGGATCCGTACTTAGACTTACAGTCATGGGTAAAGAGGGAGTTGATAAACAGGCTCAGTACATAGCCCTGAGGTGCGCCAGTGTTGAGTGTGATGGTGGAGGAACAGTTGTGGCCTGGCCTAAAACACTGGGATCTGTTGATTAGAAAGTTTAGTTGCAGAGGGAAGTATTGATTCCAAGACCCTCAAGTTTTGTGGTGAACTTAGTGGGAATAAATGTGCTGAATGCTGAGCTGAAGTCAACAAAAAGCACCACTGCATATGCGTTCTTGTTGTCTAGGTTTGAGTAAACAGTGCAGCGCTGTGAATACAGCATCCTCTGTATTTCTGTTGCTTTGGTATACAAATTGATGTGGGTATAGTGTGGGAGGAAGGTATTGCTTGAGTTGTGCCAGGACCAGTCGCGCAAAGCACTCCATCACAAAGGGTGTTAGTGCAATAGGGCAGTAGTCATTCAGGCATGTTGGAGAGGAGTGTTTCAGCAGTGGCACTATAGAAGCGGTTTTGTATATATGGGAATTGTTAGTCTCGTGCACATTGTAATACCGCATCGATTATGTGAGCAACGTCAGGGCAGTGGGTATGGTGGAGGCCGGGTTAAGCTACAGTGAGGTAGTGAGGTGTATGGGCTGTACACCACCTACCATCAGAAACCTGATTGACCACCATAACATAGTCAGTTAACGACTGGCCACATCCAGGGCAGGAAAGAGTGACGACTCCCAAACAGGATCGTTACATCCGTTTGCAATATTTACACGAGTAGTTTCACCATGTAGTATCACCACACCACAAATCAGTGCCAGTATCAACGCAAATTATCACCACTACAAATCACCGCCTGTACCACTGTAAATCACAGCCTATTTTGCCACAAATCACTGTGCTTTATCACCGCAAACTACCACCTGAATCACTACAAATCACCATGTTATATCACTGAACTTACCACCTGAGTCCCCGCAAATCACAGCCTGTATCTCTGCAAATTACCATCTGTATCACCACAAACCTGATAATAAATGTTGTGTCATTCATTTTGGCAGGTGCCATTTTGTTTTGCTGTTTTTGATGTGCTAAACTTATTCATGACACTTTTGTTATCCCTATTACAGAAATCCAGTTTTGTGTACCAGAATAAAAATTATGTGTAGATTATGGTTTCATAATGGTTATGATTATGGTCTCAAAATTTCACCAGGGTTTTTGAGAAGATCAAGACCACTCGTGTGGTATCATGGCAGCTCTCAGGAACCGCAACACTATTATGCTTCATTCAAAAATTAGGGTAAGATGCAATATAATGTAAAAATGATCTCAGTGTTTAGGTTTCTCTCACCACAGAAGTCTAATCCTAGTTGAGTCCATATGACTTACTGCATTGAAAAAGTTTTTAAATGAATTAATTAAGTAAAGGCTCCAATATAATAATTCATAGTTAAAGAAGAAGAAGAACTTATAAAAACAATGTCATCTCAGCATTTTCTTCAGGCTCTAACACACACACACACACACACACACACACACACACACACACACACACACACACACACAAAACTGTTGATTCTTTTAACAACACAGCCATTTAATAAAATACACAGCGTTATTATAAACCAGACTGCATGCATGACTGTTTTAAGGCAAGATGTTACGCACAGCAATGTATAAACTCAAAATGTAAGGTAAAAACAGCATTACATAAGACAATTTGATGAATATTCAGTTATTGTTCTGCCATACTTTATAGAACATATTTTTACATTTAATATCAGAAAAAAACCATCACATCTTTGAAGCCGATTAACTAAAACACACACACACACACACACACACACACACACACACACACACACACACACACACCATTTTGTCCTTGGAATATTCTGGCAGTCTCCATAGAATACCCACATCCATCCTGAAAGCACACATACACAGGTAGATGTGAGGGTGTCCTTTGTGTCCCGTTTGTCCTGCCTGTAGCAATCTTTAGCAAACCACAATAAACCACAATAACAACAAACGTATCGGCAAGGCTGCAACGACGCTGAGGAGATTATCCGCTTGTGTTTGGGAGAACCTCAAGCTGACTCCCAAAACCAAGATGGCTGTCTATAATGCCTGCGTCGTCAGCACCCTCCTATAAGGGAGCGAGGCTTGGACAACCTAAAGAAAGCAAGAGTGGAAGCTAAATACTTTCCACGTGCGAAGCGTCCGCTGTATCCTCGGCATCAGCTGGAGAGACAAGGTGCCCGACACCAAGGTCCTGGACTGCGCCGGTCTCCCCACCATGTACACACTACTCAGACAGAATGCGCTGGGTTGGCCACGTGCGCCGCATGGAGGATGGCAGAATACCTAAGGACATCCTCTATGGAGAACTTGCCGTTGGCAAACGACCCCGTGGTCGCCCACAGCTGAGGTACAAGGATGTGTGCAAACGAGACATGAAGGCCTTGGAAATCGACCCTGAGAGGTGGGAGGACATTGCTGCAGACTGTAGCAGCTGGCGCTGCCTCCTCCAAAAGCAACTGAAGGAAGGTGAAGAGAAAGTCACCAATGAAGGCATCGGAAAAAGGGCCAGGTGAAAAGAGAAAACAACTGGCTTCGCTGTATCTATTCACATCTGCTCCTCATGTGGCAAGGACTGCCATTCCCGCATCAGCCTCATAATCCACAGGCGGAATTTTTAAGAGTGAAGTACTACAAACAGACAATAAAAGGGCACAGGTTCCATGGTCGATTCCGACTGAAAGAGGCCAACTACCACGACTACATTAGAATGTTGCTGTGATTTGCATTTTTCTGTGTTACTTGAAAATATAATGTTTTAAAAAGTCTACAGTTGGGCTCTTTTACCTCTCTGTAACTCTTCAAGGTCATATGAGATTCTGTGTGGATGTAATTACTATTTTGTGGAGTTATTATGTGTGTGAGTGTGTGTATATATATATATATATATATATATATATATAAAATGCAGCCATGGGGGGGGACACAAACCAGTGTCTCTCCCTCACGCCAGTCCCAAGCCTGGATAAATGCAGAGGGTTGCGTCAGAAAGGGCATCCGGCGTAAAACAAATGCCAAATAAAATATGTGAATCACAAGAAAGAATGACATACCGGATCGGTCGAGGCCTGGGTTAACAACGACCGCCATCAGTGCTGTCAACCAACAGGGTGCTGATGGAAATTGGACTACTGTTGGTCGAAGACGTCGAAGAAGGAGAGGCGGGAGGCGTGTCCGTTGCCAGAGAGAGAAGAGGAAAGGCATGAGTCTAGGACTGAAAGTAGGGACTTTGAATGTTGGAACTATGGCAGGAAAAGGTAGAGAGCTGGCTGACATGATGCAGAGGAGGAAGGTGGACATACTGTGTGTTCAGGAGACCAGGTGGAAAGGTAGCAAGGCTAGAAGCTTAGGATCAGGGTTTAAGCTGTTTTTTCATGGTGTGGATGGGAAGAGAAATAGAGTCGGAGTCATCTTGAAGGAGGAGTTTGTCAGGAATGTTCTCGAAGTGAAAAGAGTGTCAGACAGAGTGATGAGTCTCAAGTTAGAAATTGAAGGCGTGATGTTCAATGTTGTTGGTGCTTATGCCCCACAGACAGGATGTGAGCGAGAAGAGAAGGAGAGATTCTGGAGTGAGTTAGATGAAGTGATGCAGAGTACCCCCAGAGGTGAAAGCGTGGTCATTGGGGCAGACTTCAATGGACATGTTGGTGCAGGAAACAGAGGGGACGAGGAAGCGATGGGCAGGTTTGGTATCCAGGACAGGAACGCAGAAGGACAGATGCTGGTGGATTTTGCAAAAAGGATGAAAATGGCTGTGGTGAATACTTTCTTCCAGAAGAGAGAGGAGCATAGGGTGACTTATAAAAGTGGAGGTAGGAGCACACAGGTAGACTACATCTTGTGTAGGCGATGTAATTTAAAGGAAGTCAGTGACTGCAAAGTAGTAGCGGGTGAGAGTGTTGCCAAACAGCATAGGACGGTGGTGTGCAGGATGATGCTGATGGTGAGGAAAGTGAAGAAGGCAAAGGTTGAGCAGGAGACAAAGTGGTGGAAGCTGAAAAAGGATGAGTGTCGGGTTGTCTTCAAGGAGGAGTTGAAACAGGCTTTGGGTGGTCAGGAAGTGCTTCCAGATGACTGGACAACTACAGCTAATGTGATCAGGGAGACAGGTAGGACAATACTTGGTGTGTCATCTGAAAGGAAAGTAGCTAAGGAGACTTGGTGGTGGAATGAGGAAGTGCAGGAGTGTGTACAAAAGAAGAGGTTAGCTAAGAAGAAGTGGGACATTGAGAAAACTGAAGAGAGTAAACAGGAGTACAGGGAGACACAGCGTAAGGCAAAGGTAGCAGTGTCAAAGGCCAAACAGAGCGCTTATGATGACTTGTATGCTCGGTTGGAAAGTAAAGAGGGAGAAAATGATTTATACAGGTTGGCACAGCAGAGAAATAGAGATGGGAAGGACGTGCAGCAAGTTCGATTGATAAAGGACAGAGAGGGAAATTTATTCACTGATGACAGAAGTGTGCTGGGAAGATGGAAAGAGTACTTTGAAGAGCTGATGAATGAGGAAAATGACAGAGAAAAAAGAGTAGAAGAGGTGACTGTTGAGGACCAGGAAGTAGCAAAGATTAGTAAGGGTGAAGTGAGGAGGGCATTGAAGAGGATGAAGAATGGAAAGGCAGTTGGTCCTGATGACATACCGGTGGAGGTATGGAAGTGTCTAGGAGAGGTAGCAGTAGATTTTCTGACAAGAACATTCAACAAGGTCTTCGAGAGTGAGAGGATGCCAGAGGAATGGAGGAGAAGTGTGCTGGTGGGCTATGGGAAAGAATAGTGGAAGCTAGACTAAGGGCAGAGGTCAGCATTTGTGAACAACAGTTTGGTTTCATGCCAAGAAAGAGCACCACAGATGCAGTGTTTGCCTCGAGGATGTTACTGGAGAAGTACAGAGAAGGTAGGACGGAGCTGCATTGTGCCTTTGTGGATCTGGAGAAAGCATATGACAGGGTGCTGAGAGAAGAACTGTGGTATTGCATGAGGAAGTTTGGAATGGCAGAGAAGTATGTTAGAGTGGTGCGGGACATGTATGAGAGATGTAAGACAGTGGTGAAGTGTGCTGTCTGTGTGACAGAAGAGTTCAAGGTGGAGGTGGGACTGCATCAAGGGTCAGCTCTCAGCCCCTTCTTGTTTGCTATGGTGATGGACAGGCTGACAGACGAGGTTAGACAAGATTCCCCATGGACTATGATGTTTGCAGATGACATTGTGATCTGTAGTGAGAGCAGAGAACAAGTGCAGGAAAATCTAGAGCGGTGGAGGTATGCCCTGGAAAGGAGGGGAATGAAGATTAGCCTCAGTAAGACACAATACATGTGCATGAATGACAAGGACCCAAGAGGAACGGTGAGGTTACAGGGAGCAGAGATAAGAAAGGTGGAGGATTTTAAGTACTTAGGCTCAACAATCCAGAGCACTGGAGAGTGTGGAAAAGAGGTGAAGAAGCGTGTGCAGGCAGGTTGGAATGATTGGAGAAAAGTGTCCGGTGTGATGTGTGATAGGAGGGTATCGGCAAGAATGAAAGTAAAAGTGTACAAGACGGTGTTGAGGCCAACGATGTTGTATGGTTTAGAAACAGTGGCCCTGGGGAAAAGACAGGAGGTCGTTGGTGTAAGAGAAGAAGATGCAAAGGATAGGGTGAGATGGAGGCAGATGATTCGCTGTGGCGACCCTGAAGGGAAAAGCCGAAAGGAAAAGAAGAAGATATATATATATATATATACAGGGAGGGGCAGTGGTGGCTTAGTGGTATAGGGCACTGGATTACTGATCCAAAGGTTGGGGGTTCGAGTCCCACTCTCCACAAGGTTGTTACTGCCCCCCCCCCCCAGTGCAGCTAACTGGGTTATCAAAGGCGGGCCATGTCTCTCACTGTCTATGGTGAGAGGCATGTAAAAGAACCATTGCTGACTTTCGTAAAGAGTAGGCTGCAAAGTCGTCAGCGTGTTTCTGTCCCTTGCTAAAAAGGGTTGTGACAGGAATGGCATCCGACGTAAAAACCTCTGCCAAATCAAACTTGCGAATCAGATGATTCACTGTGGCAACTTCCGAGTAAAAGGGAAAACGCCGAAAGGAAGACACACACACATATATATACAGGGATGCCTCACTTCCCAAGGTTATTTGGGACTGAGACACACCCCCCCCCCCCCCCCCCGCAACCACTGAATTCCACGAAGTAAGATCAATACCCCCTGACTGACGTATACATACATCAGTGGTTCTTAACCTTGTTGGCGGTACTAAACCCCACCAGTTTCATATGCTTATTCACCGAACCCTTCTTTAGTGAAAAATTAAATATGATTTTTTTTTTTTAATTCAAGACAGGTATATGTTTTTACTGGGGCACCAAAATGAACCTTGCATTAACATCACTGTGTTCAAAGAACAAAAACCAATACAATGCATGAACTCCACCCATCACAACTACTTACATTTTAATGTGAGGTGCGCATCTGTGTGCGTGCACGCGCATCTGTGTGTGAACCTCGCGCGTGCGTCTGTATGTGTGTGTATTTGTTTTATTTACATCTTCTGCATTATTTTTGAATGTTTAATCGTTATTATAAGCATTTATAGTATTGAATATGTATTTATCGATATTATATGTACATATACATGTACGTATACGTCAGTCAGCACAGGGTTGATCCTACTTTGCAAATCATGCAGATAGGATGCCGACTAATATCACGTTCTGTTATATATGTGAATCCATGTTGTACATATTCGTCCGACCACTTTCTTTTTTATTCAACATAGTATGGATTAAAACATTACGAAAGAAATCACACGACGTACCATAACAACAGTCACAAGTCGACTACTGAGCACACCAAATTTCCTGCAGCACAGATTGGCCAAGCAATGTAGCATGATCACCTGCAGCCAGTGATGGCCAAGTGGGGCGTGTCGTCATGAATATGAGTCAGGTGTGTGTCTTGACCTCCACCGAACCCCCGAGACTGATTCACCGAACCCCGAGGGTTCGATCGAACCCAGGTTAGGAACCACTGACATACATGTATATGTATAATATAATGTATAATATAATATCAATAAATACATATTAAATGCTATAAATGCTTATAATAACAATATTCAAAAATAATGCATAAGCTGTAAATAAAATATAAATACACACACATACAGTAACGCACACACTCAGATGCACGCTTCACATAAAAATATAACTAGTTTTGATGGTAGGTTTTGATGGTAGGTTTTTTTGCATAATTGGCCTTGTTTTTGCAGCATTTTCCTTAACTTCCCCCTATTCTTCCTTAATTTACTTATTTTTAATTCGATGAATATTTTAAAAAAATAACGTGATGCACTGAAGCCGCATGAATTGAAGCGCAAAGTATCGAGTGATCCCTATATATATATACATATTCCAATAAAGACTAGCATTGAAGAGTTAGCACTACCTCACTTTGCCCTGAATAGCTTTTCATAAGCAATTGTAGCATTTTGTTTATAACTGCCATTATGTGTCGTGGTAAAGATGGTCAAAGATCAATGATGTTGTTATGGGTGTGTAAATAAATGTATAAATGTAACTATAAATATGACTGTATAAACATTGTGTGCAATTATATTCAGTTGGTGTACTGTGGATGGTGGTGCATGGTATTACTCAGCTGTTTTTGGGTCACTGTTGTTTTGCAGGTAGTCTAATTAGGTCTGGAACTTTCCAGCATATTCAGAAAACTTCAAGATGGATCTAGTTGCGCATGCGCACTGGTGACGGGTTAGGTGATTTAGAACAATCCAGAACAGGAACTTTCCAGAACTTTAGAGAATTTATATAAGGACCCGTTGCCGACCGGCTTGCATGGAATCATCTAAGAGGAATCATCGAGGTGAATCATTCAACGCGCTTCATCCAAGAGTCGTCATTCCAGACTTCATCACCCAAGTCCATCATCCGCGTTCATCCATAGCCACCGTGAGGATTTTCATCATTCGTTTCTTTTGATAGGCGGGATTCTAAGCTTTTCACTGCCAGCGCGTGTTGTTTCTAAATTTACCATACTGCAGCTGCTTGGTGACTCTTTATTTTGTGACCCATGTTGTATTTGTATTTTGTTTAGCTCTAAGCTGTAAGTTATTATTTTGTATTATTTTGTTTATATTGTATATATTGTATGTCGTGGTTTGTCATGTTTTGCTGGTTTCACGGGGCAATTTTCATCTTCTAAATTCCATATGTAACAATATGCAGAATGACATTAGCACAAATAGCATCTTGGTTTCCTGTAGCATGGTGCTATGAAAAGACCAATTATATTCTCTCATCTCTCATTCATTTCAGCTTAATCCTATTATGGTCAAGTAGACGCTGGAGCCTATATCAACCAACAATTAGTTAAGGTGAGGTACACCCTGACAGCCCACCAGTCCATAACTCTCACACAACCATTTAGTACATTCAGACTCAGGCCAGGGGACAATTTGGAACAGACAGATATCCAAATGTACATGTCTTTGGACTGTGAGAGGAAACAAACACAAGTACAGGGAGAACATTCAAATGACATCCAGAAACACCCTCAACAGGCTGGGAAATCAAACCCAGGACATTCTTGCTGGAAGGCAGACATGCTCACCACTACCCCGACATGCTGCTCCAATCATGTCCTGACAAAATACACACACACACACACACACACACACACACACACACACACACACACACACACACACAAAGTGTTTTCAGTAATTATTTTTATTTAAGACTTCCCAAGTCAAGCAACAATGGTGTATTATTATTCATTACCCAGTAATGCCTTTGTGATACATTGCAGAAAGTCAAGAAAGGCCAGAGGTTATATTAGAAAAAATGGGATGACGCTCTCTCGCTCTCCCTAATAACCACCAGCTAATTGTGTGCTTCTGTAAACTCATGTATGGAATTGAGAGCGAGCAGCACTTTGACTGTAAATATACAGTGTTATGTGCCGTGGAGGAAGCATGTTTGACTTCACTTTACCTGGCGCTGTGTGATGATAGAAAGCTTGCAGGTGGATGAGAATAAGCGAAATACCAAAGAAAAGAGAGTAGAAATACAAAACTCTGGATTAAGATAATGCAGTGACAGATCTAAAGGAAAATGGAAAGTGGAAAAAAACTGCAGAAACAAGATTGTTAGTCTACCAACAATATCAGGCAGTTTTGATGTTCGTTGTAGATTAGAAGTGGAGTCCAAGAGGGCTGAAAAAGTCAGCGATACTCCTCTTTGAAAAGTTTGGCATGTCACACCTCAATCTGACTTCAAAGCAGCAGAACAAGGAAGACCAAGTAGATCAACACAACTTCATCAAAGACTGGTGCAGCCAGTTCCTCGGTGTTTTTCCAAAGGTTTTTTTTAGAATACCAAAGCCATGAGCACTCCAGACAGCACTTCAATGTCTCAGCTCTGCAAATATTTTAGACACATATTGGGCAAATATTCCCAGAGGGTAGTGTCAGTGTATACAGCACTCAGATAACACATGTTTATCAGCCATGAGAGCTTCATAGCAGGGTAGCACAATTTACAACATTCAACACACTCCACAGAGAAGTAAAAAAAGGCCCCTGAGATTGATAAAATACCTCCACGTGGGTTGTGAATTCGGCAGGGGGCTGAAGAGCAACTAATTGGCAGCAATTGTCATGGTATGCACATACAATCATTAAGGTAGTCCCCAAGCCCAAGAATTATTCAACACTGGGAAACCGGGGACAAATTATGAACTGTGAACTAGATCTTAGCTGCTTTTGTTAATGATGATCCTAAGACACCACACTTGATGCCTATGGACTAAACCACAAAGAATCTAGGCTCAGTTATAGTACACTAGTCTTGAGTACTGACAGTCAAGGCGCACAAGTACCCAACAGTTTTGACCTGGAAATGCTGGATCATTAACTGATGAGCCATTACAACACCAGAGTCGGATCTTTTTTCTGCCAAGGATAGTGAAGGTCATTCATTCATTTTCTGAACCACTTAATCCTAATTAGGGTCGCAGGGAGGCCGCCACCCATCTCAGCCGACTCTGGGTGAGGACAGAGAATACACCCTGGACAGCTCGCCAAGCCATCGCAGGGCGGAAACACGCTGACGGCTATGCAACTACTCTTGTCGAAAGTCAGTAATGGTTCTTTTACATGAACCTCTCACCATAGACAGTGAGCGACACGGCCGACCTCTGATAACTCAGTTCGCTCCACTGGGGGGACAGTGACAACCCATTCAGAGTGGGGCTTGAACCCCAAACCTTGGGATCGTGATCCAGCGGCTTACCACCAGGCCACCACCATGTCCGGATAGTGAATGTTAAACTTCAAATTACACAAGAGCAGATATCTTTGAGAATAAGAACCGATATGATTATTTAAAAAAGAAATCAAAATGGACAAGTTAAGCAGGAACCTTTGACTGTGGTTAACGGCCTGCTTGTCCTTTTGGTATCTGTGTTTAAGTCCTGAAGTGAATCAGAAATATCGACAAAACCAAGAGATCAGTCTGAGTTTACAAACTTGCAACCTCAGGACTTTGAGGCTTGTCCTTTTCCATCTCAGCAGCCAAGTGCTGTCAGCAAAGAGCGGACATAACGTTCACTAATACCAATTGATAAGCATTTGGTTACCCCAGTATATTAATACGAGAGTATTACACACACACACTCATAACCACGCAGTCGAAGTTCATCAGAGTCTGGACAAAAATATCATTTCTAAAAAAAATCATGACAATAAACTGTGGCAACTTCAAAGTCCTTTTAAAATTCATATGAAAATAACAGCTAAAGTGAACTGTACCATCATCTGACATTGGCTTTGTTCCCACTGAAGACATTTGGAAATATGGGATATTAATGTCATCCCTCCTTTCATTTCCATGTAGACTGGAGCGTGTGTACATAGACTGCATTTAAATGTTTAGTCTACTTTTTTTTTTTTTTAATTTTAATGCTTTTCCTCCAAGTCAGCGCCAGATCAAATATTCACTTGACAAACCCTTTTTTTCTGCTGTTCAGCTCAACCACTCGCTTCCTCTAGGCGTTCTTTGTCCAGAAGTAAAAATAAATTACTTCAACTGGTTCTTTCTACACTTTCATCAATAATTTCTGAAAGATTTAAAGCTCAAAAAGTCTGATGGCTGTGACGTATATTATACACTGACATTGTGTGGTAAATAAACCAAAACCTACCAGCTCCTTACACCACTGTCTTGTGGACCAACTGCGCATGAATTCTTCAAAATAAAGCAAACCATCAGCCTGTAGAATTATTGTCCGAATTAACAGGGGATATCTGAATCCTCAAAACCAGACATCTAGATTGTCATTACATTAATCATCAAGCCTTATTAAACACAGATTCATGGTCATATGTTTGGCAAACGTTATGTGGTCTGAAACAAGCTTAATCGTACCGTAATTCTGGGAGACTTAAAGAGAACATCAAAAACCGATGTTACAGTATTTCCCACAGCCAAAGCTTTCTTTGAATGCTAGAAGAACGCAGAAGGTTAAGGCAGAGGATCTGGTTTCACAGTTTATTCACACATCGAGCTGGCTGGGCCTAAACTTGGCGCAATCTACGTTACATGTGGCACATTTTGCACATACTTCAGTTGAGCTGTTTCTTGTTGCTAATATACATTTATGGAGTTTTCCTTGGCTGTGAACGGTGACTGAGGTTGTCTCCAAACCAAATGAGCAACTGTCTCTAACTTGATGCTGTAGCAGTATGCATTCTTCCTCTACACTCTCACTCATGACCACCAATGCTCACCAATCCCTGTTCCTGAAGATCTGCTTTCCTGCAGGTTTTAGTCACTTCTTGTAAAGTCAGTAAATGTGGGCATGATGAAGGTTGAATTCTTCAAGAAGGAAGATCGCCAAGAAGCATTGTTGGCCGCTGGTTTACACAGATGGCACCTGAACACAATACTGACCTCTGGTGGCAGTAAGTCAAAGAGCACCGAAAAAGTTTCACTATGAATGTTAGCCAATGCATCCATTATCCATGTTGCTTAACCATCAGGATCCTAGGGGAAGCTAGAACTAATCCCAGCTGACATTGAGGGTACACCCTGGCCAGACTGCAGTGCTTCCATAACAGACAGTGCTCTGGAATTTCCTGTGTTCTGAGCAATAATTCCACTGACACTTCACACGTATATCTCTTGTATATGAAACAAAAAAAAGGGTGCTGTCCCAAACCAAAAAACCAATAGAGTTTAAAGTTTCCATCCTCAACCAAAAGGCATGTCTGGAAAGTAACTGCTTGTATTTCAAAATCCCTGTGAGTGATTGAACATAGGTTGACCTAAATGCTTTTGAAAAAAATTGCTCCAAACCAATGGGTTCAGCAGAAAGTTACCATGACCTTCAGATCACTGCTGATGATACCACATTCATTGGAAAGGATCTGCTCTGGTTTCCTGAGATCTCTAGGATGGCTGCTGGCTGATTACTCACCACTAATGCTGTGAAAACAGAAGCTAATCCTTACAGCACAAACTGTTCCCATTGCAGCCCATTTATCATCATAATAACTGTCTTTCACAAGACCTTGTATATCAAAGGACCATGAATGGGATTGAGCTGATGAATGAACAGACATGCCAGCGTCTTCAGGGACTTCTAAGGTCACTGTGGAGCGGATACCACAGGGTGCTTGGATATCAGAATGAATATTTTTATGCCATGTCCCAGGTATAGGATGTGTCTTTGGAAAAGAATAAATCACCAACTTTTGATCATAATTATTGTGAGGAGAGGGCACATCATCGGAACATGGATGTATCAAAAGTATACACGTCAAGCAAAAATGGGAACAAAATCTGCCTAATTTGTAACAGCTACAGCTTGAAATCCTCATTTAAAGATCACTGCAAAGGCAAGACATTTAGACAAGCCTTGAGGCAGCATCCTGAGAGCATTACTTTGAATGACGCGAAGACAAACATTCCAGGATCACAGGCTTCACTTCCATCAAATAAATATGCTGACCCTGGCCTAGTCAGACAACCTTGGGCAGTAAAAAAGTTCATGATCTCCAAAATCCACAAATACTTCAACTTTCAAGGCCTGTACAAAATCAAGGGTACTCGCTCCAGCTTTTTGTTCCTAAGCTACAAAAGCAAGTGCACCTCCGAAACAATAAGATCGAAGACAGATCATCTCTGGCATCTTGGAGGGAGTGAACTCATCCCTCTACAATCCCCCGTCTCTCAAAGCTCGTTCATTGCTTTGCTCCAGTGCGAGGCCAGCTGTGAGGAGATCTCAGAATGATGTCTCACTGAAGATGTACTATAGAATCGCCAGAGATCATTTCATCCATACCATCCAGGAGAAAATATAATGACGGCCATCAGAGCCTAACACAGATTACATAAAAGTGTCGTGGGCTATATTTTAGATGTAAACATTCCTGATGATTTCGCACTGATCACCAATCAACATCAGGTTCTGTCTAATGGGGCTCAATCTGAAATTCTGTGAAATTATAGAGGAGGAATTCCTGGATCTTGTTTCCAGCCTACTTACAAGTCAAACCTTTTAGGCTGCATTCTTCAAGATTTTGGTTAAAAGCTTATTTTCTCTCTCCAGAACTGGAATGTAATCCATCTATGTAGTTCTGAAATAACTATACCTGTTAGGTCCAACAAATTGTTTTTATACTCAGCTAAGAATATGACACGCTTTCAGCTCTGAACCACACAGATACAATTGCACGCTGATCTGATTCTGCAAATTATTTTGCACCTCCAACAGAAGGCATCGAGTTCCTTCCTTTTCAGAGCAGCACTAAAAGGCATGGAATTCATACACTCCCCTTTGATGTCGTTTCTCCTTCCAGTAATGAAATCTGTCTGGTCACCAGATGTGGAAAAAGACAAGAAGGGAGAGAGGAAAAAAAAAAAACGTCATTCATAATCACAAGGTCATCGGCATCATAGATGAGCTCAATGCGCTCTTTCGATGAAGGTGTTAAGAAGGTGAAGACATTCTTTTTGTGTGTTGACAATCACTTCATAATGAAGGACGATCCACAGAAGCCACTCTGGATTTACAACACTGTCCTGTATGTATTTGTCTCTATAAGCCTGATGTAGATGAGGAATGGAGGACAAAGGTTCAGCGGATCTGGCAGAACTTCTGGAGCCTAATAGTTGGAGACTGATTCTTTAAAAAGCTGCTTATGTTAACACTCTAGAAATTACCAGACAATGACATGAATTAAAATTTGACATAGCAAAAATAACCCTTGTCAATTTTCAATAAATGTTTAAACTAGCATTCCATCGCACAAGACTCAGAGTCAGTAATCAGAGATCGGTCTGACAGAAACCGGCCTTCAGCTGTCACCCAACTCACAGCTCATACTATCCCTATAGTCAGTCCCCAAAGTGGTGCTTCTCTGCGAGTGCAGAGCCATGTCTCCTTTTCACGTAGGCTCCGTGGGCAGAAGCCTGACCACCAGGAGCTCGCCTTCGAGCCTTTCTCCAGGCCTGGCTGCAAGGGGGCCCTGGTGACCCATGTATGGACAAGGAATACGGTGTCCTTGTATTAGTTTTTTTAAACAACAGTGCCCAAGTGGCTCAGTCTGTAGAGCATCAGACATTTAATCTGAGGGTCCTGGATTCAAGTCCTTGTTTGGGTGCTGTGTGGACTAAACAATTTCTTCCAGGATCAATAAAGTATTCCGATTCCAATTTTTTAATCCAAAGGGATAAAACCCCTACAAACACCTACCTGGGGAGGTGTTTCAGTCATGTCCATCTAGGATGAGACCCTGGGATCGGCCCAGAACACACTGGAGGGACTATGTCTTTCGGCTGGACTGGGAATGCCATAGTATCCTCCTGGAAGGGCTGGGAAAAGTGACTTCTGTCCCTCAGTGTTTAGGCTGCTGCTCCATGACCCGACCCGAAATTAAGTGGTCGATGATGATGATGATATTTAAACTGGTAAAACTTGCCCTCCCTTAATTTAATCCAAAATTCTGTAAATTGTTCTTTGGGTTTTCCAATTCATTTAATTTTTGAAAGTTAATATGGGATGGTTTTTTTGTTTTGTTTTTTCAATTTGCCCTCATTTGTCCAAAAAAATTTTTTTAATGAATAATTTAAACAGTAAAAGAAAGCATTCAATTAATTAAAATAATTAAAAATGCAACTGATTTTAAAATATGCATAAACTCCTTAATTTAGAAAAAAAAAGAATGATTTTTTTTTTTCAATAAAAGCTAAATTTTTACTTGCATCTGTTTGCTTAGAGAAACCTGTACAGTATAAATGAAATCCCTCAGGGCACATCAACAAGTCACATCAACCATTAACCCAGAGATCACAAGCTCGAATCCGGGTTACTGTTCCAGACATCCATGACTGGGATTAACCAGCCGAGCTTTCACTGGAGGCAGAGATAGCACACGTTCACATCTCGGTCATTCACAGCAATAGCCAGCCAATCATGGGTGTCTGTGAGCTCATTCGTACGAGGGGGCAGATAGCACCATATGTTAGGCAGTCCCCAACTATGCATGCACAGCAGCTCAAAAAGAGGCTGTTTCTGGCCGCTATGCCAAGTGTGTGTGTGTGTGTGTGTGTGTATACTCGTTTCACAGGGTTGAATCCAGAGTCTTATTTCCCTTGATGGACTAATCTTAAAAAACACCTGGATTTCCAGTTTTAATAAAGTAGAACAAAATTGATATAATTCAACAGGTACCTTAGTTATCCATGTGCAAATATCGAAGATTAAATAAAAAAAACTGATTTACAAATAACTAAATGAATGTACAATTCTTTATTAAATAATTATGAACAGTACAGTTAACACAATTTAAAATCACCAGGCTTACCACCGTCACAGAACAACAACCTCCTCGTCTTAAAGTAACAATCATTTTTTTCTAATAAAGGAAGAGTCTGAGTTCTGTAGACCTGAACATATCCTGCTGTAGATGATCATATGGGAGTATGTGAAATTGCGGTGACCTGTGCTTGATTCAGTCGCATCCGTCACTCATTACAATTGTCAGCTGCTGGAGCACTTCCTGATGCTCGAGCAGAAAATGTTTTGAATTGCAATCTGCAATACTGATTATTTAAAATGGGGGGATGGGGGGGAACCCTCACTAAACTTCCTCACTAAAAATGGCCGCTTCGGACAGCGCCGAGTCAGAAGCGCGAAGTCTGGAAAACATTACAATAGAGAGAATTTGAGTTGTTTTCAAAGTGTTAGCGATTTCAACTCCAATCATCATCCATCCAACAGAAATGTTGATATAAGCGGGTTCCACCCATCTAATAAAATCACACAGGATTTGATTATAGCGTGAATGCTCTGATCTCTTGCTCTCCCTTTCTGAGTCTGGAGTGTTCGGTCTCGTTTCACCGCAGCGTGCAGTCCTGTTAAACATTTTCAGGAAATGCAGTGCGAGGCACATTCAGCTGAAAAACATGGATATCTGACACAAACAAGGGGGAGCCTGAGCACAACCGTGGTGGATTCGGGAAAAATATAAAAACAAAAAAAGTTTCATTTATTTTGACAGCATGGACATAAAATATTCTTACGAACACTTCCTAGAATCACATATGATGCAAAGAAGCCAGTCAAAGTTATTTCAAAAAACAAGAAAGCACTATGTAATGCGCTACATCTCCCACCATCTTAGAACTGTGAGCATCACCTGGCAATCTGACATCTGTGTTTATTAGAAAAAGAGGGAAAAAAGAAAACAATTCCTCATATTTTTTCAGATTTATCACTTCATAAGTTACATACGAAGTTGTGTGTAGTATAATAAACACGCAAAACCTTTTAAGATTAATTTTTGTGTATGGGTGTGTACTGACTCAATTGAGCACAAGGAGCCAGGTTCACTCACGTATAGACCAATATGTCCACTAGAGGGCAGTAAGTTATTACAGTTAGGTGAAAATCATCAGCTTCTTTTCTGCTCTACATAAGACTAAGGCTCTCACATGGAATGTTATCTCAAAGAACAACAAACAAACAAACAAAAAAGCAGCCAAACATATCAATTATCTAAACATGTTAAGTTATACGAGTTTCAGTAGAAAACAGGTCCATTTAAAAGCCATCTTCTTCAAGGCTGTGATCTATGGCTATAATTAACTATCCTGTTGCAGCCTTTCTCCAGTATGTGAGCCACATTTAGAGTCTTAGGCTTTGGGGCAGCTCCTCTGGAACCTACTTGAGAAGGCATCTCATTTTGAGCTAATTTGTTCTCTGTGGTCTTCTTTCGAAGTTTTCCTTTTTGGTTTAATCTTTTTTGAAAGGGTTGTACATTTCCTGGCCATTTCCTCATCAGATGTCTCCAATGTGACGAGCTCATTCTCTGTCCTTTTTGCGTTGCCCCTTTTGGTTCTGCTTAAAGCTATAGCTCCTCTGGATCCCTTATGGCATTTCTCAAGCACTTGATCATTCTTAGAGGACTTTACCAAACATGGTCTCTTTGGTGCAGCCTTCTCCAGAGTCATGGCTTTGGATACTACCTCATCTTGGGCCCATTCTTTCTTTACAGTCTTTTTAGAAGTTGTCTTTTTTGAGGCCTGTATCTCTGAGACTGTCTCACCTGTCTCTGCCATTTCCTTGTCCTCCATTTCTATCACATCCATATCATTCTCAGTTGACTGTTTCACAGCAGTTTTCATTTGGGCTTTGTTCTTTGGGGCTGCAGTCATGTTTTTAGTCCTTTTAGATTTGTTGCAGTCTTTCTCAGGCATCTGCTGCACATTTGAGGACTTTACCTTTTGGAATAGGTCCTCCAAGTCGGTTTCCACAGGAGTCTTAACTTGGGTTAATGGTTCATCTGGAGTAATTTCTTTCTTGCCAGCCTCTTTTGTAATCATATTTTTTGGGGCCTTCTCCTTTTGAGCATTCTTACCTTCCTTAGAAGTGTTCTTGTCACCCTTCTTCTTTGAAACTTCCTCCTTCCGAGCATTGGATGAAGCGTTAGCCCTTCTTGATTTCTTATGGCCATTCTGTGACATTTGAGGCTCATCTAAGGCCATCTCCTCTGGGATCTTGACTTGGAAACCTGTGTCATTTTGGGTCAACTCCTTCTCAGTGACCTTGTTTGAAGTTATCCTTTTTGTGCCCTTTTCCATTAGCGCAGTCTTAGCTTTCTCAACCCTGTCTTTGACAGTCTTCTCCTTTAGAGACGGTTCTTTTTCAGCAGTCTCTTGCAGGCCCTTGGTTGAGGGTTTAGCCCTTCTTGATCTCTTCTGGCATTTCTCTGACTCTTGAGATATAATTGTGACCATCTCCTCTAGGGGTACAGCCTGAAGAGTATTTACTTTAGAAAACTTTTCATCTGGGTCCAATTTCTTCTTGTCACTTGAGGTTTTCTTTGGTGCCTTTATCTTTGGGGCTGTCTGACTTGTCTGATTTATTTCTCCATCAATTTTCTTAATTGTGTCCATCTCAGTCAAATTAATCAGACCAGCCTTCCTTCGGGCTTTGCCCTTTGGGGCCCTAGTTCCTTTACGGCCTGTCTCAAGCAATTCTTCCATCGAAGTCTTTACTTGTAAGGGCATCTCCTTTGGTGGTGCCTCCTTCTTGGCAGTCTTCTTTAAAGCTATCTTTTTTGGAACCATTTCCTTTGAGGTGATCTTAGGCTCATCAGCTGTATCACTGCACGCCTTCTCATTTGGAGCCATTTCTTTCTCACCTATATCCTTTAAGACTTCTTCTTTCAGGGCCATAATTGAGGGTTTGGCCCTTCTTAAACCTTTGTGACCTTCCTCCAGTACTGGAGCCACTTTTGGGGCCGTCTCCTCTGGGCCGATCTTTTGTAGAATAGTCTCCTTTGGGGTGTTTACTCTCTCATCTGGGGCCAATTCCTTCTCAGCAGCCTTTGAAGTCATTTTTTTGACAGCCTTTAACTTTGGAGATAACTTACTTTTTGTTTCACATGTTAACATCAGGGTATTAATGAAGTCTTTCATATCAACCTTCTCCTGGACTTTGTCCTTTTGGTTCCTGGATGAGGTTTTAGCTGCAATGGATCCCTTACGGGCTTTCTCAAGCAATTTATCCACCGGGGATTTGACTTGTAAGGGCATTTCCGTCGGAGGTATCTCCTTCCTGCTAGTATTTCTTGATGTCGTCCTTATTGGAGCGGTCCTCCTCTCATCAACTGTGTCCTTGCCGGCCTTCTCCTTTGGAACCATTTCTTTTTCTTTCTCCAAGACTGTCTCTTTCTTGGCCCGTCTTGAATCTTTGCGGCCCACCTTTGGCACTTGAGCCACTTTTGTGGCCGAAACCTTTGGATGCAGCTCCTCTGGGGTGGTCTTTACTTGGAAAGCTGTCTCATCTGGGGCCAATTCCTTCTCAGCAGTCCCTTGTGAAGTTATCTTTTTTGATGCCTTCATCTTTCCTTTCCCTCCAGTCATACCCTTCTCAGCCATGTCTTTACCAGCCTTTGAAGCCATTTCATTCTTAATTGACTCCTTCCAGACTTTTTCCCTTGGGGCTACAGTTGAGAGTTTGGCTTTTCTGGATCCCTTGTGGCCTTTCTCTGGCTCTTGAGACACCATTGATGCCTAACAGAAAAAGGTTCACTATTACACATGGAAAAAAATAAATAATTCTCAATAAATGCATATACCTCTAACCATCATTCATCCCTACAGCTGACAATCCACCCAATACACCAAAACTACATTCTACATCTTTTGGTAATTTGATTATTATGGAACCTGTTAAAACATAAGTTTTCACAGTGATATTACTTTTCATTTGTGAACTAAATAGTGTCTCACACCTACTCCAATTCCAGCCACACCCTAGACTACAACTGTGGTTGGACTGTGATTGCATGGACAGTAATATAACTGCAACGCACTAATTAAGTTGAAATGCAGAACTGGGAATTACTTTGACACATACTCCTAGAAAAGGAAGTGAGGGCACTTATTTTTATTTTCTTAAAGAAATATAAAGTGACTAACTACAATTCATATGTTTTGCTTTTTAGGTTTTTTTTAACAAAAAATTCCTAACAAAAAGAAAAAAAAAAAAATACAGTGGCAAATGAACTGATAACAGCATGATAAAAATAAATCAGTGATCTACACTTGCATTGTGATCTCTTCTGCATCCTTTTCCTCTCTGAGTTTTGGAGCATGAGAAATTGCTTGGGATTTAGCAGCTTTATGCACTTCCCTTAGCACTCGTCCCCGTTTGTGTTTCTCGAAACTATATTTATTGTCTGTCAAATAATAAGCTACATTTCTTGCAGATAATCTCCATCTAGCAGCAATACACTCTTTCACAGTGTTCAAAGATATTTCTTAAATCCAACTTGTTAGCTTCGATTCCTGAATGTGACTCACAAACTGATGGTATAAATGCCCAACCCTGGGGGACATACCTTTAAAACATTATTTGAGTATTCTGTATCTCCAAATATATCAAAATTTAAAAGCCCTGACCATTTTTAGACATTTTCTTAGATTAAAAACAACTGGTCTAACTAAGTAAAACCAGTTTACAGTTTATAAGCCCAAGGAGTTCCCTTAATAATTCTCATACAGACCTCCTGCAACTACAGAGTCATCAACTCCGCCAGCATTTCCACCTTTCAAGCTGATATGTCAACAATTTTTTTTTTAAGAAAAGAGAAAAAAAAATCTGAACCCCCACCCCCAGTACTAAATTTTAAATCCAATCAAGTCCTGATTGTTACCTGAAATGTGATTTTCTTTTGCCAGTTGTCCTTCTCAGTCTCCTCTTTATCTCTAGAATACAAATTTGAATTAAATTGAGAAAAAATAAAAACAAATTAAAACTTAAAAACTTTAAAAGAAACACTTATTTTAAAAAAGATAAGTAGCTAAATTTATTTCACATTAAATTATAAATTAAAACTAGAATTGCAAGCAGTTATCAAAGTGGTAGAAAGCCCACCTGAGAAAGTCCCTCTGGGTGACTACATTTTTAGTCTATGAAGTATTGTCCATCTATAATGTAAATCATCTTCTTCTTCTTTTTCTTTCGGCTGTTCCCTTCAGGGGTCGCCACAGCAAATGATCTGCCTCCATCTCTCCCTATCCTCTGCATCTTCTACTCTTACTCCAATGACCTTCATGTCCTTCATGACCTTCACCAAATCCATAAATCTTCTCTTTGGTCTTCCTCTGGGCCTTCTGCCTGGTAATCCCAACCTCAGCATCCTACTACCAATATACTTACTATCCCTCCTCTGTACATGTCCAAACCATCTCAATCTAGCCTCTCTGACTTTGTCTCCAAAACATCTAACATGTGCTGTCCCTCTGATGTACTCGTTTCTGATCCTATCCATCCTCGTTACTCCCAAAGAGAACCTCAACATTTTCATCTCTGCTACCTCCAACTCTGACTCCTGTCTTTTCCCCAGAGCCACTGTCTATAAACCATACAACATCACTGGTCTCATCACCGTCTTGTACACTTTTCCCTTCATTCTTGCCGATACTCTCCTATCACACATCACACCGGACACTTTTCTCCATCCATTCCAACCTGCCTGCACGAGCTTCTTCACCTTTTTTTCCACACTCTCCATTGCTCTGGATTCTTGAGCCTAAGTACTCAAAATCCTCCACCTTCTTTATCTCTGCTCCCTGTAACCTCACTGTTCCTCTTGGGTCCTTGTCGTTCACACACATGTATTCTGTCTTACTGAGACCAACCTTCATTCCCCTCCTTTCCAGGGCATCCCTCCATCTCTCTAGATTTTCCTCCACTTGTTCTCTGCTCTCACTACAGATCACGATGTCATCTGCAAACACCATAGTTCATGGAGATTCTTGTCTAACCTCGTCTGTCAGCCTGTCCATCACCATAGCAAACAAGAAGGGGCTGAGAGCTGACCCTTGATGCAGTCCCACCTCCACCTTGAACTCTTCTGTCACACCGACAGCACACCTCACCACTGTTTTACATCTCTCATACATGTCCTGCACCACTCTAACATACTTCTCTGCCACTCCAGATTTCCTCATACAATACCACAGTTTTTCTCTCGGCACCCTGTCATATGCTTTCTCCAGATCCACAAAGGCACAATGCAGCTCCCTCTGACCTTCTCTATTATCCATCTATAATGTAAATACTTTACCATATTTTCCGGACTATATGTCGCTTCAGAGTACAAGTCGCATTGGCCAAAAAAATGCATAATGAAGATGGAACAAAAAACATAAGTTGCACTGGACGATAAATCGCAAACTCATGGAAACTGTCTACCTTGGAAATCTGCTGGCAGTTTTTGTGACATTGTGGTCCTCACTCTGATAGAGAAGGGGTTGCGTTGCCTGAAGCGATAACACCACGCAAAGTCACTTATATTCATCTCCTTGACAACTACATGGATGTGTAGATCCAACTGCACCATTGACAAGTCTCTCCCTGCAGCACGTTGCTCAAGCACCTATGTGCTAGCTCGTTCCTCTCGCTGTGGCCATCTAGCTTTTAGCCCGCGATTAGCTTTTTTTGATTTCTTCATTGTAATAATAGTAATCTCTGCTTTTCTCCAGTCCCTCAAGTTTCTCATTCTCACCAAACTTTCTTTCTGTTGCTCTATTATTACTTTCTGCTGCATTTTTCACTACTTGCAGCTTGTAATCTGCAGAATATGATTTTCTTTTTGGGGACATTTCTTCCATGGTACAGGTACACAAGCCTAGAGTGACCTCATGAAATTATGTCCGTCACCATGATGACGAACAGAATTATATGCAATAATTTCACATAAATGTCACACTGGAGTATAAGTAGCACCTTCAGCCAAAGTATGAAAAAAAATGCGACTTGTAGTCCGGAAAATACGGTAAGAAAACCGCAACATCTTTGAGGTGGTGAGCACAGGAGTAGCCAGACCACAAATCAGATGAACCTCTTGAGATAAACTTGTCACTGTTAAAGCGGCCCAGTTAACCAATGCACACCAAATTTAATCCAGAGCAACAGAAGCTCATCACAAGCAGAACTCAAATTAATTGTTATTAGTATTTACTATGAGCAAAATATGTAAGATTTATAATGATCACGAATAAAATTTGTCTTTTAATTATTAGTGCATTTTCAGACCTTCTTCTTCTTCTTCTCCTTTCGGCTTTTCCCTTCAGGGGTCGCCACAGCAAATCATCTGCCTCCATCTCACCCAATCCTTTGCATCTTCTCTTACACCAAGTACCTTCATGTCCTCCATCACATCCATTAATCGTGTCTTTGGTCTTCCTCTAGGCCTTCTGCCTGGTAGTTCCAACCTCAGCATCCTACTACCAATATATTCACTATCCCTCCTCTGTACATGTCCAAACCATTTCAATCTAGCCTCTCTGACTTTGTCTCCAAAAACCTCTTACATGTGCTGTCCGTCTGATGTGCTCATTCCTGAGCCTATCCATCCTCGTTCCTCCCAAAGAGAGCCTCAACATTTTCATCTCTGCTACCTCCAGCTCTGCCTCCTGTCTTTTCCTCAGCGCCACTGTGTCTAAACGAGACAACATCGCTGGCCTCAATACCGTCTTGCACACTTTTCCTTTCATTCTTGACGATACCTTCCTGTCACACATCACACTGGACACTTTTCTCCAACCATTCCAACCAGCCTGCACACGCTTCTTCACCTCTCTTCCACACTCGCCACTGCTCTGGATTGATGAGCCTAAGTACTCAAAATCCTCCACCTTCCTTATCTCTGCTCCCTGTAACCTCACCGTTCCTCTTGGGTCCTTGACATTCATACACATGTATTCTGTCTTACTGAGGCTAACCTTCATTCCTCTCCTTTCCAGGTCATACCTCCACCTCTCTAGATTTTCCTGCACTTGTTCTCCGCTGTCACTACAGATCACAATGTCATCTGCAAACATCATAGTCCATGGGGAATCTTGTCTAACCTCGTCTGTCAACCTGTCCATCACCATAGCAAACAAGAAGGGGCTCAGAGCTGACCCTTGATGCAGTCCCCACCTCCACCTTGAACTCTTCGGTCACACCAGCAGAACAGCTCACCACTGTATTATATGTCTCATACATGTCCTGTACCACACTAACATACTTCTCTGCCACTCCAGACTTTCTCGTGCAATACCACAGTTCCTCTCTCGGCACCCTGTCATATGCTTTCTCCAGATCCACTAAGGCACAATGCAGCTCCTTCTGACCTTCTCTGTACTTCTCTATTAACATCCTCAAGACAAACACTGTATCCGTGGTGTTCTTTCTTGGCATGAAACCAAACTGTTGTTCACAAATGCTGACCTCTGCCCTTCGTCTAGCTTCCACTATTCTTTCCCATAACTTCATCGCATGGCTCATCAACTCTATCCCTCTGTAGTTGCCACAACTCTGCACGTTCCCCTTGTTCATAAAAATGGGAACCATCACACTTCTACTCCATTCCTCTGGCATCCTCTCACTCTCTGAGACCTTGTTGAATGTTCTTGTCAGAAAACTACTTCAACTAGACACTTCCATACCTCAACCGGTACGTTATCAGGACTAACTGCCTTTCCATTCTTCATCCTCTTCAATGTCCTCCTCACTTCACCATTACGAATCTTTGCTACTTCCTGGTCCTCAACAGTCACCTCTTCTACTCTTTTTTTCTCTGTCATTTTCCTCATTCATCAGCTCTTCAAAGTACTCTTTCCATCTTCCCAGCACACTTCTGTCATCAGTCATTATATTTCCCTCTCTGTCCTTAATCACTAACTTGCTACACGTCCTTCCCATCTCTATTTCTTGCTGTGCCAACCTGTAAAAATCATTTTCTCCCTCTTTACTTTCCAACCGAGCTTACAAGTCATCATATGCCCTCTGTTTGACTTTTGACCCTGCTACCTTCACCTTACACTTTGCCTCCCTGTACTCCTGTTTACTCTCTTCAGTCCTCTCAATGTGCCACTTCTTAGCTAACCTCTTCCTTTGTACAGACTCCTGCACTTCCTCATTCCAAAACCAAGTCTCCTTATCTCCTCTCCTTCCAGATGACACAGCAAGTATTCTCATACCTGTCTCCTTGATCACATTTGCTGTAGTTGTCCAGTCATCTGGAAGCACTTCCTGACCACCCAAAGCCTGTTTCAACTCCTCCTTAAAGACAACACAATCCTCTTCCTTTTTCATCTTCCACCACTTTGTCTTCTGCTCTGCCTTCTTCACCATCAACGTGATCCTGCACACCACCACCCTATGCTGTTTGGCAACACTCTCACCCACTACTACTTTGCAGTCACTGACTTCCTTCAAAATACATCGCCTACACAAGATGCAGTCTACCTGTGTGCTCCTACCTCCGCTATGCTCCTGCCTCTTCTGGAAGAAAGTATTCACCACAGCCGTTTCCATCCTTTTTGCAAAATCCACCAACATCTGTCCTTCTGCGTTGCTGTCCTGGATACCAAACCTGCCCATCACTTCCTCATCCCCTCTGTTTCCTGCACCAACATGTCCATTGAAGTCTGCCCCAATGACCACTCTTTCACCTCTGGGGGTACTCTGCATCACTTCATCGCACTCACTCCAGAATCTCTCTTTCTCTTCTAGCTCACATCCTGCCTGTGGGGCATAAGCACCAATAACATTGAACATCACGCCTTCAATTTCTAACTTGAGACTCATCACTCTGTCTGACACACTCTTCACTTCGAGAACATTCCTGACAAACTCCTCCCTCAAGATGACTCTTACTCCATTTCTCTTCCCATCCACACCATGAAAAAACAGATTAAACCCTGCTCCTATGCTTCTAGCCTTGCTACCTTTCCACCAGGTCTCCTGAACACACAGTATGTCCACCTTCCTCCTCTGCATCATGTCAGCCAGCTCTCTACCTTTGTCTTTCATAGCTCCAACAGTTAAAGTCCCTACTTTCAGTCCTAGACTCATGCCTTTCCTCTTCTCTCTCTGCCTACGGACACGCCTCAAGCCTCTCCTTTTTCGACGTCTTCGACCAACAGTAGTCCAATTTCCACCAGCACCCTGTTGGTTAACATCACTGATGGCGGTCGTTGTTAACATGGGCCTCAACCGATCCGGAATGAAATTCTTTGTTGTGATTCGCATATTTTATTTGGCATTTGTTTTATGCCGGCTGCCCTTACTGACGCAACCCTCTGCATTTATCTGGGCTTGGGACAGGCGTGAGGGAGAGACACTGGTTTGTGTGCCCCCCCCCGGCTGTATTTGCATTTTCAGACCTAGAAAAATTATTTTCATAACTTTGTCAGCTCACCCTCAACATAATAAACTGTAAACTCTATCAAAATGATAAACGATATCATAATTTTAACACAGATTGGGCAAAAAACTCTCGGACAGGGGTGGGAAATCTTATCCACAAAGAGCCGGTGTGGGTGCAGGTCTTTACTTCAACCAAACCAAACCTTCCACCTGTTTCCACCAATCACTGATCAAGAGAAAAAAAAAACTAGATTGGACATTACTGTTTCAATTCTGAAGTGAAGCCATCTTGGTGAGATCACCTTGCTTTAAGTCTTAAACAGTAATGTGATCTCACCAAGATGGCCCCACTTCAGAATTGAAACAGTAATGTCCAATCTAGGTTTTTTTTTTCTTTTCTTTTGATGATCAGTGATTGGTGGAAACAGGTGGAAGGTGTGGCTATTGTTTGGTGGAAGTAAAAACCTGCACCCACACCGGCCCTTTGCGGAAAAGATTGCACCTGCTCTTGGATGAGCTCCACCTACCTGCGTTCTTGTGCTTTATTCACTTCTGCCTCAAGCCGCCTAATCTCAGCATTTTCCTGACATATGGCTTTCTGAACATCCTGTAGATTCAGAAGCAACAGCAGATCTCGGTCTTCCAGACTATCCAACTGCTCAGAGGATTGAGTCTGGGACAAAAGGCTTTTGCACAGCAGCAAAATCGAGTTGTAAGACTGAATCTGCAGCAAACAAACAAAATACTGTCAACATACAATACAGAAAGTCACAACTGGGGATTTAGCTCAGTTGCTAGAGCGTCCGCTTTATCCTCCGGAAGGTCGGAGTTCGAATCCGGCCGCTTCATACCATGAGACGTTAAAATTTGGGAGTTGTTGCTTCCTGCTTGGTGCTCAGCATCAAAAGGATAGAACAATGCAACAACTGGTGCCGTACCCGGAGCGCAGGGAGCACTGGGGTCTAATGCGCATTGAGCATATGTGTGTATGAAATTGCACTATATAAGCATTCACAATAATAATAATAATAATAATAATGATAATACAGAAAGTCACAACGGCATAAGAACTGAAGCATGGAGTCAAGTGAGGTTCATCACCTTGGACAGTTCAAGCCGGAGTTGTTCTCGGGAGGCGATGGCAAACTCCAACCTCTGACCCTCGGCCTGAAGAGTTTTCTCAACCTCGTGTAGTTCTTGCTGAAAAGAAAAGTGTTACAATGACTGTTAAAAAAAATAACAATTTTAAAAACCCATGCATATATACATTTATTTATTTCTCACCTAAAATGTAAAAATGAAACTAAGTGTGTAACTAAATTATTCATAAAAATTAACAAATAGGTTTTTTTTTAATCATTATCCTTCCAAACTAGAGTTAAAGAGCCAAGAGTTGGTTGAGATGGGCCTTAGCCTCCCTGCAACAATGATTAAACAGATTAAATGAATGAATTAAGAAGTAAAGACAGACTGTGTGTGTGTGTGTGTGTGTGTGTACACAACTAGCACCGATAGAGATAGTTAGCCAAGCTAGATGGTGCTATCTAAACACCTTGCTAGTTTGACCCAATGATTGTTTTTATTTTTGGTAAAAGTGCTGACTAAAATTAATTACACCTGCTGATATTAACTAAGCTGAACTTTCATACAAGCAATTCAGGTGATTACCAGTCAGAGATGAAAGACATTGTTGAGGGACAGATATGGTCATGTTCCTATTAACTTCCATAGAATACATAAAATAAGCAAGCTCATTTGCAGCAAAGCCAATTTCATGTCACTCGTCCTTGCAATGTGAGTGCAGCTTTATCATTACACATCGATTTCAAATGCTTGGCTGAGTACACGTCATCAGTACTAGTCCTTCTCAAAAAATTAGCATATTGTGATAAAGTTCATTATTTTCTGTAATGTACTGATAAAAATTAAACTTTCATATATTTTAGATTCATTCCACACCAACTGAAATATTTCAGGTCTTTTATTGTTTTAATTCTGATGATTTTGGCATACAGCTCATGAAAACTCAAAATTCCTATCTCAAAAAATTAGCATACGATGAAAAGGTAGTCTAAACGAGCTATTAACCTAATCATCTGAATCAACCAATTAACTCTAAACACCTGCAAAAGATTTCTGAGGCTTTTAAAAACTCCCAGCCTGGTTCATTACTCAAAACCACAATCATGGGTAAGACTGCCGACCTGACTGCTGTCCAGAAGGCCATCATTGACACCCTCAAGCAAGAGGGTAAGACACAGAAAGAAATCTCTGAGCGAATAGGCTGTTCCCAGAGTGCTCTATCAAGGCACCTCAGTGGGACGTCTGTGGGAAGGAAAAAGTGTGGCAGAAAACGCTGCACAAGCAGAAGAGGTGACCGGACCCTGAGGATGATTGTGGAGAAGGGCCGATTCCAGACCTTGGGGGACCTGTGGAAGCAGTGGACTGGGCTACAGGTGCCGCATTCCCCAGGTCAAGCCACTTTTGAACCAGAAACAGCGGCAGAAGCGCCTGACCTGGGCTACAGAGAAGCAGCACTGGACTGTTGCTCAGTGGTCCAAAGTACTTTTTTTGGATGAAAGCAACTTTTGCATGTCATTTGGAAATCAAGGTGCCAGAGTCTGGAGGAAGACTGGGGAGAAGGAAATGCCTGAAGTCCAGCGTCCAGTACCCACAGCCAGTGATGGTCTGGGGTGCCATGTCAGCTGCTGGTGTTGGTCCACTGTGTTATCAAGGGCAGGGTCAATGCAGCTAGCTATCAGGAGATTTTGGAGCACTTCATGCTTCCATCTGCTGAAAAGCTTTATGGAGATAAGATTTCATTTTTCAGCACGACCTGGTACCTGCTCACAGTGCCAAAACCACTGGTAAATGGTTTACTGACCATGGTATTACTGTGCTCATTTGGCCTGCCAACTCTCCTGACCTGAACCCCATAGAGAATCTGTGGGATATTGTGAAGAGAAGGTTGAGAGACACCAGACCCAACACTGTGGATGAGAAGCAGTCATTTCTGCAAAAGGATTCCCGACCAAGTATTGAGTGCATAACTGAACATAATTATTTGAAGGTTGATTTTTTTTTTTTTTGTATTAAAAGCACTTTTTTTATTGGTCACATGAAATATGCTAATTTTTTGAGATAGGGATTTTTGGTTTTTCTTTACTTTTTTGCCAAAATTAGCAATATTCAAACAATAAAAGGCTTGAACTACTTCAGTTGTGTGTAATGAATCTAAAATAAATGATAGTCTAATGTTTATCGGTACATTACAGAAAATAATGAACTTTATCACAATATGCTAATTTTTTGAGAAGGACTAGTATACTGTTCCCAGAGGAAAGTGTGTGCAAACAGTTGCTCCATACAAAGTAAGAATGACATGAAGTCTCAATAAACAAAATTAAAGAAATTACAACATACACAAAAAAAAAATGATATATGCACAGTGGGGCATTTCGGTGGCATCAGTCTCACTGAATGTGCTCCTGTGACAGCAGGTTGTGAAGCGGGTGGGGGTATTGTTCAATATTGTCTTTGTTTTAGATGACATGCGCCTTTCTGACCCTACTGTCAGAGAGTCCAGTTCTATCCCCACAATGTTCCTGGCCTTGCCGATCAATTTCTTCAGTATGATTGCACCTGCAACCCTCAGCCTGCTTCTCCAGCACGCAGCAGCATAGAGTATAGCACATTCTGATTCTGAGCAGTGTCGAAGGATGTTAAACGACCTTAGCCTCCTCAAAAATAGAGACGGCTCTGGTCCTTCTTGTAAAGTGCAGTAGCATTCTACACCAAGTCCAGTACGTCAGTATGAATTCTAAGACATTTGTAATCCTCCATCATTTCAACATTGTTGCCCAGGATGCAAACAGGGGTCGCTGGTGTTTAGGACCTCCTAAAACCCACAATCAGTTCCTTGATCTGTGTTACATTATGAGATGAAACAACAGCAACCAACACTCCATCTCCTCACCTCCACTTATGCATCAGACTATAGCCAAGTCATCAGAAAACCTATGATGGCAAGTCTCTGTGCAGTACTTGATGTTGTGTAGAGGATGAAGAGAAAAGGGTGCTGACTACCATATCCAACACACAGTGCTACAGGTGCACATAGTGTGGCCATGTTGCCAGCCCTGAAAGCCCTTTTTTTCTTAAGGAGGGTTTTGATGTTTAGTCACCCATGGCTTATTTCAAATTAATGAAAGACAACCGACTGATATGGGACAATGGTGCCAGTGCAGAAATCTATAATATCTATAATCTAATATAGTGTCTAATGCCTCCAGAAAGAACATCAAATGTCTGCAATGTGGTGCTTACAGAGTGCTTGCCAGTCTGTTGCGTCAAAGCAAAGCTATAGCTCCTCCAAGGTCATCTGAACATTTGGTAATAGTCCTTGTATTTACAGGTTGCCTCTTCACAACATGCACAAAGTAAAGAAAGGTAAATTAAGCTGTGGTCTGATATCCCCAGTGAGGGTATTGGGGAGGAACTGTTGGTATCCTTTGTTTTTGCATGCAGCATATCTGAAGTTCTCTCCTCTCTGATGGGATAAATCCACAATCACTAGGCCCTCGATATTCACGAGGGTTTGTTTCCAGCCCCTCCTGCGAATGAAGATAATCCGCGAGTTCTGTACTTAGAAGTAAAACCCCATGTATCATATTGCATGTGCAAATGATCAACCAGAAGTAAAATACTATGTATCTATTACATGCACTAAAATATGCTTCTTAAACACATTCTATAGACAGTCTTACTCATTAATACAGTATTAATGTAGTAAAATATAGTAATGATTAAGAAAAACTTTAATTTTGCACTGTGATATTTATTAATGAAATATATAAACATTATACAGAATACTTATATATACAAAATGAAAACATCTACATACTGTGTGTGTATGTATATATATATATATATTCTTCTATTCTATTCTTCTATGTTCTTCTATAATCACCTGAAGAGAGAGGATGGTTTCACCACCCCTCGAAACAGATCTGTAGTGATAAATGGAGTTTCAATAGAAAGTCTTTGTCCTGTCCTTTTGTTATTTGCTCTACCAAAAAGTATTGAGCACTCTCCTACGGAAGGATCTACTCAGAAAATCATATATATATATATATATATATATATATATATATATATATATATATATATATATATATATACACACATACATACATACATACATACATACATACACACACACACACACACACACATACAGTATGTAGATGTTTTCATTTTGTATATATATTTTCAAGGTAAGCTTTATGATGCCACTCTACCGCCGGCTAAGCACCATCTCTTCTGAAGAAATAAGACTTTCTACTGAAGAAATGACAGTTTCCTCTGAAGTGCCTGAAGAGGAATAATCATCTGAACTGTTGTAAAGCTCGAGTAGTAAAGTGCTTTTCAATTATTGTTCCAGTACAGTGCCTAGTTAATGTTTGGAATGTTTGTGCGTCTGCTTTGGCTGAGGGGCGTGGCTGAGCTGCTCGGACTGAATGCAGTTCATACTTGAACTAGGTAATCTCATTTACTCCCTATAAACACAAACTGCACGCTCACCTCAATTAAAGCACGCTTCTCAAGTCCTTCCCCTTTGAATGTGAGGCGTTTGTTGCAGGTGACACACGGAGCTTGATCTTGCACACTGAAAAGATCAGAAGTCCGTATAAGCCGTGCTTCATCTCACAAGCTCCGTTTGTCACCTGCAACAAACATATGAGTTAATCCTCTGGCGCAGAGATAAGCATGCTTGTGTTTATTGAGAGTAGATGAGAAGAGTGAAATTCAGGTGTGAGCCACAGAGCAGCTCAGCCAAGCTCCTCAGCCCGAGCGGACAGTTAGAGAACACAGCCGTCAAAATCAAAGTCCCCCAAAAACAGACCATAACAAAAAGAACATAAAAGAACATGAAATGTAATAAATTGGATAGACAAAACAATAAATATGCTACATCACAGTACATAAAATCTCACACACACAAACATTCTAAACATTAACTTAGGTACTGTAATGGAATAATGACTGAAAAAGACTTTAATTCTAGAGTGCTTTCAGATGATTCTTCTTCTTCAGGCACTTCAGAGGAAACTGTTGTTTCTTCAGGAGAAAGTCTTATTTCTTCAGAAGAGACATCCAACGTCATTACCTTTTCTAGCGCTTAGCCAGAGAAGACACACAGCGTTTGAGTGGCATCACACAGCTTAACTGGTAATTAAAACACACTTAAAAAAAAAAAAAAAAGGCTCGTTGACAACGTGTGCACAAATGAGGAACAGGGGGCATTACATCATCTCAACCAATCAGCAGGAAGGAGGACAGCCATTGGCTAAATTTGAGTGACATGTCAGTTGCTTGGCAGTCCGCGAATACTCAAACCGTGAGTGCAAAACCACGAATAGTCAAGGGCCTACTGTACTGCAAAAAAAGTTTGACAGTGTAGTGTCCAAGATCACAGTGAAAGCACTCGGGTGCTGAGTCTGAAACCAGAGTATGGTAGCATTACCAGTGTCGCATGTAGCTGTGGAGTTGGTAGAAGGAAAAACAGCCAGCGAGACGACATTGGAAAATTCCCTTGGTAAAATATATGGTTTGAAACGAACAGCACACAGTTCAAAGACTGGTCCTCAACTCCCCTCTTTGATGGTTATGTGGGTGGGGCTTCACCCCTGGTTATTAATGAGAACAGCAAGCACCCCTCCATTTCACTTACCGCTCACTATGTGGTCTTCCCTTGGCAAAATATATGGTTTGAAACGAACAGCACACAGTTCAAAGACTGGTCCTCAACTCTCCTCTTTGATGGTTATGTGGGCGGGGCTTCACCACTGGTTATTAATGAGAACAGCAAGCACCCCTCCATTTCACTTACCGCTCACTATGTGGTCTCTGTCAGCCCGCACTGGATATGTTGTCATCGGGAATATCCTGATGCAGCCATGAACCACATGAAACTAAACTCCTGATACTTCCTCTGACTCTGGAGTAGCGCTGTCAGCTTATCCATTTTTTTTCCAGTAGCCTTATGTTCCCCATTAGAATAGACAGGAGATATAGATTGTACCTCTTCCTTTCTGTAAGCCTCTGCTCTCTCACCACCGCCTTTCTTTTCCTCTTCTGCCTTTCACTTTTGCATCCATAGTGTGTTTTTCTCCTTATTTCAGACAGTAAGTCCACTCATCTGGCCACTAATCCAGTCGGCATCAGGCCAATTAGCTGATCCATGGAGTAAACAAAGCATACATGTGGTTGCTGATGTGATCCATGAAAGTAGAAGTTCCAGCGATAAAAAGTAAAAACACTCTCTCAAACCATATCTTAAAAGGGCAGCAACTTACACAATAAAATAAGTCTCCAACACAAGGTCCTTAGGCCAAATCCAGCCCACCGTTAATCCGACCAGCTCATGTTATGTGACAGACAAGAGCTTACAAAGAATATAATTTCCGTGCATTCTTTGTATCAACCATTACCATGAAACTTAATCCATCACCTCTCGACTAGATGGCAGCAGAATATTCAAATAAACATCTAATCATTAAGTAACCAATAAAGATTATATGCTAGCTTGTTGCTGTTGAGAATTTTAGAAAATGAAGGTGAATAAAGGAAAAGACGACAAAGGTCTAAATTATTTTCATGTTTGCCTTTTAGAATACATTTTCAGGCATCACTTTTCCCTCAATCACCTTTAAATTTTGTGATGTGGCGCTTGGTGAAAATGAGATTGACAACCTTGGTCTCCACATTCACCTGTAGCTTCTTATACTTGGTCTGATAGACAAACTCCAGGTCTCTATCAGTCCACTGGTAGCCTTGCATGCCGTGGATTAACACGTTTGGGTCTGCATTCCCACTTGTCGCTAACTCACCCCCACCCCAAAAAAAAAAAAAAAAAGACACAAAAGTCAGTCATAAAATAAACAAGTATTTAAGGTCCAAAAATAAACAATAAAACTTAAGCTTCTGTTCACTCTCAGCTACAACGAGGTAAAAGTGGAATGTACATTTTCTTACCTGAAGTAGGTGTGATTGAGATTTATGGTTCAGCACTGCACTCTGCTTTAAGCTTACGACTCAGAAAAAGATCAACAAGAATGGGAAAACTGAGAACACAGAAACGTGGAAAAAAACGCACCAGTCGCTGGCGTGAGGCTTGACCTGCGATACGACAACTTCTTAATGGAGGGGCATGTGGTGTCTTCCTGCCAGTAGGGAGGGGCATCATCCTTCACTACATTCTTATAGTAGAACAGAACACATGTTAAAACACTGCCATCATCACTTTGTAACTGGACTTTTCCACACACAACAAAAATGTATTACGTTTTACATTCACAGCATTTAGTAGACACTCTTATTCAGAGCGACTTATAGAAGCGCTTTAAAGTCACCATCAGTTAATATATTCCTATACTGGTTCTTAGAATACAGAGTTAGTATACCATCAGACAAAGTCAGTGGGTAAGTGGGACGTGCCCCACTATTTGAGAAGCACTGATTTAACGGCAGCCCCGGCAAATTATACAGCTGTATCATCACAACATTACTGGCACATTATTCAAGTTTATCCAATGGCTGAGAGCTTTTGTTTGTCCCTCCTGCTGATTAGTTGCAGATTATGTGTAGACCTCTTTTTTTTCCCCTCACTCGCGCACATGTCATGTACGTGATTGCTTGAACTGCGAATTCACCTTTTTTTAGTGTGATTTAATGATTATTGAAGCACAGTAATGTCACGCAAATGCCCTGCATCTTCTCTAGCTTCTGGTAAGGAGCCTATGCACTTTATTTATTCATAAATATTATCACAGTACAAAATTAGAAAGTTTTTACTTGATCATTTTACTGCATTATTACTGTATTAGTGAGTAAGGCTGGCTAAAGAATGTGTTCAAGAATATTTTAGCATGTGTAATATCATACATGGGGTTTTAAAACCGCGTCAATATCAATAATTTCCTTGATCTGCAGGTGGGGGTGGAAGGTGACCCCCACGAATAACGGGGGCTTTCGGGGGTATTAATATATCAAATTTACACAGTGGTACCTCACCTTATGAAAGAACCAAAAAATGAAAAATCCAGGTTATGAAACGCATTTACCTAAAATTTGCGTCTCTGGATACGAAACAAATTCACGTTATGATCTGCGCCATCTCAAAAATTCAAACAATGCGCAAGTTGCTCCATACACATACTTCATACATACAAACACACACACGTTCTGGCACGCACTCACTCACTCACCTCACTCACTACTCAGTCGGAAGTCTACCACGCTGCTAGGTAAGAGAGTTCAAGTGATTGCTAGCAGTTATGGTTTCGCACATTCAACGGTCTATATGTATGCACGAAAATATGCTTCTTAAACATATTGTATACACAGTCTTGCTAATTAATAGAGTATTAAAGGGGAAATGAAACGCCAACTAAATACGTTGGCGGTAGCTTAAGTACAGTTTATTGAAGCGATTGTGGCTTAAATTTTATATCATAAATAAACCATTGCACACACAGCGGTTTTGTTTAATGTGCTTGTCGTACAAGTTATTGACCCGAAAACCACCATTGCCAAGTGCCCGCCTACACAACATTATCGTGACGGCACTGGGTTGGTACAAAGTACCACATGAAATATAGTGCATGCATATCACAGCATATTATATGATATAAACAACATGGAATCTCATGCCAACAACACACACAGTTTTTCAGCAGAAGATGATTATTTTTCGGAAGATGAAGATGATATGGAGGTAGAAGAAATGACTGATAATCCACAGGCATATGTGACACGCTCCACCGAATGTAGTTTCGCAACTGTCACTGGAGCTTTTGAGACAAAACACAGCTTGTCTGGACTGCCGATCTGTCAAGTAAGTACAGACGCTCCCCAACTTGCGTTTTTGTTTGGTTCCGGACGGCCGAACGCAAGTTGAAAAAGAACGTAAGTTATTACTGTATGTTCCAGGGACGTATGACGTTCATACTGTATTATACATCTATAAATACCATTACCGTATCTCATAAAACACCCCTAAATCAATTATAAACATAACATTGTAAAATAATATCAAATATATCAACATTAATTTCAAAAAAATTAAATTCAAGCAAAATAATTTCAAATAGAAAAATTTTAATCAAATTCACTCATCAAGTATCAAGTACAGTATCAAATATAACCTCCATTATAACCTAACATTCTCTACGATGCGATTTAGCATATTTCATCCGACCAATAATTAAAAAAAAAAAAAGTGTTTTTAATACAAAAAAAAGTCAACCTTCAAATAATTATGTTCAGTTATGCACTCAATACTTGGTCGGGAATCCTTTTGCAGAAACGACTGCTTCAATGAGGCGTGGCATGGAGGCAATCAGCCTGTGGCGCTGCCGAGGTGTTCCGGAGGCCCAGGATGTTTCAATAGCGGCCTTAAGCTCACCCAACACTGTGGATGGTTTTGGCACTGTGAGCAGGTGCCAGGTCGTGCTGAAAAATCAAATCTTCATCTCCATAAAGCTTTTCAGCAGATGGAAGCATGAAGTGCTCCAAGATCTCCTGATAGCTGGCTGCAATGGCCCTGCCCTTGATAAAACACAGTGGACCAACACCAGCAGCTGACATGGCACCCCAGACCATCACTGACTGTGAGTACTTGACACTGGACTTCAGGCATTTTGGCATTTCCTTCTGCCCAGTCTTCCTCCAGACTCTGGCACCTTGATTTCCGAATGACATGCAAAGTTTGCTTATATTATATATATATATATATATATATATATATATATAAATATATAAAAGGACAGGACAAAGGCTTTCTATTGAAACTCCATTTATCAAGGGGTTTCACCACCCCTCGAAACAGATCTGTAGTGATAAATGGAGTTTCAATAGAAAGCCTTTGTCCTGTCCTTTTGTTATTTGCTCTACCAAAAAGTATTGAGCACTCTCCTACGGAAGGATCTACTCAGAAAATCCTCTATATATATATATGTATACACATACACACACATAAAAAAACATGAAGTGTAATAAACTGATTTTTGATCAACAGTACTGCATGTAGTTGTGAAAAATGCCCACTGAAGGAGACAGAAAAGACATGAAGTGTAATTATTCAAGTTTATCCTTTTGGTATCATTTGTTAAACATGCTACAAAACAAAATCTCACTTACAAACACTCTAAACATTAACTTAGGTGCTGTACTGGAATAATAACTGAAAAAAAATTGTCATACTGTGCAGTAATATAGAACTAGAAGTATCCAGAATACTAAGGCAGATTCCATTCTGATGATTACCTTGTTTCGTGCAGCATTCACCTTCTTAGCACTTCCACAAAAACTCGATGCTACGCTAGCTCTGATTGCCTTCTCATTTTTCTTTATGTAGCGGACTGTACTTTCATTAACTCAACTTTTCCCTTCCTGAATCATATCACGCAGTTCTACTTTTTCATGCAGCGTCATTGCCTTTTTCTGGCACTTCGGCACCTTACCAGAAGCCTGAGAAGGTGCGCAGCGTTTGGGTGGCATGATGGAGCTTAACTGTAATTTAAAAAACACAAGAATAAAAGCACATGCTCAAAGTGTGCACGGATAAGAAAAAAAGGGGCGTATACATCATCTCAACCAATCAGCAGGAGGGAGAACAGCCATTGGCTGAATTTGAATCACATGACACTTACTCGGCAATCCGCGAATCTATGGGGCCGCGAGTGCAAAACGGCAAATAGTCAAGGGCCTACTGTCGCTTGGTTATTTTTGTTTGTTTGGGGGATTTTTGCATAATTGGCCTTGTTTTGTGACATTTTCCTTCACTTTTTCTTTATTTTTCAATGAATATTTTTGAAAAATCCATGATGCACTGAAGCCGCAGAAACTGAAACACAAAGTAGCAAAGTATCACTATATATACAGTTGGCCCTCGACCATTTGCAGTTTTGTACTCGTGGCTTGCCGACAAACCCAGAAGTAACTGGCACATGATTCAAATTTAGCCAATGGCGGAGAGCTTTTGTTTCTCCCTCCTGCTGATTGGTTGAGATGATGTATACGCCCCTTTTTTCTCATTCGCACACAAGTCGTCAGTCTGCATTTTTTGTGTTTTTAAATTACCAGTCAAGCTCCATCATACCACCCAAATGCCGTGCATCTTCTCAGGCTTCTGGTAATCAGAAAAAGGTAATGACGCTGCATGAAAAAGTAGACCTGCTTGATATGATACAGGAAGGAAAAAGTTATGCTGCAGTAGGGTACCATATGCAGTGAATGAATATACAGGGATCCCTCACTACTTCAGGATTCAATTTATGCGGCTTAAGTGCATCTCGGTTTTTTTGTTTAATTTAAATATTCATCGAATTAAAAAATAATGAAATTAAGGAAGAATAGGGGGGAAAGTTAAGGAATATGCCACAAAACAAGGCCAATTATGCAAAAAATAAAACCCAAAACAAACAAAAACAAAAAACAACCCAACAAATGTTTAATTGTTATAAGCATTTATAGCACTGAATATGTATTTATTGATACAGTATGATATACACATTTCTTCTTCTTCTTTTACTTTCGGCTGCTCCCTTCAGGGGTCGCCGCAGCAAATCATCCGCCTCCATCTCACCCTGTCCTCTCCATCTTCTTTTCTGACTCCAACGACCTTCATGTCTTCCTTCACCACATCCATAAATCTCTATACATGTAGGTATACGTCAGTCGGGGGGGTCGATCCTACTTCGCGGAAATCAGTGGTCACAGGGGTTTCGATCCCCATTAACTACCGAAAGTGAGGGATCCCTGTATACACACTACATACATGCATATACATATACACATTTTATATACACATATATATATATATATATATATATATATATATATATATATATATATCACACACACTCGGCCCTCTACTTACAAAAACCTCTGAATACGAAAAATATTTTCCAAAATTTTCGTCCTCTTTTTACGAAAACAACCACTACGAAAAGCGCCAAACGCACCATTCAAAAATTCAAACGCGCCATTCAAACAATGCACGAGTTGCTCGCTCATTGGCTGTCTCCCAACATCCTGCCCCGCTGGCCTCCCATTGGCCAGGAGGGAGCTGAACTGTGCCCATTCCTGTAGCCATACTTCCTGTTTGCTCGTGAAGGAGAGTTGAACAGGCCTATTGTCTCGTGAGTTTTTTTGACAGTGATCATTGCAGCGTTATATTTCGTTATCCATCATGGACTCCAAGAAAGTGATTCCCGGTGACACCGAAAAGAAGAAGCGGGCTCCATTATCAATCGAAGTGAAACAGGAGATAAAAAAATACGAAAGTAGGTTGCAGTTGAGCCAAATCGCACAGGAGTATGGCCAAAACCCAATTGTGACGATATTGAAGCAGAAGGAGACCTTAAAAGCGGAGATACAGTCACGGAGGTGATTATTTCGGAAAAAGCAACCGCCATATTTTAGGACCTTGTGAAGGAGGGTGGGGTGAGGATTCTTCAGTCCAGCAACCCCCGGACTTTAAAGCGTCGCATGGGTGGTTCGAGATATTTAGACAAAAGGTAAATAATTTTCTTTTACTTTTAACACATATTTCGAACAAAACTGGTGTACCTTTATCATTTTTAAAGGGTTTATGGGGTAGTCTTGGGAGCCTTGGAACAAATCACGCGTTTTACATGTAAAATGCACCTCTACTTACGAAAACTCCAGGTTACGAAAAAGGCACTGGAATGGATTAATTTCATAAATAGAGGGCCGACTGGGTATACAGTATTTTATACACACACATATATATATATATATATATATATATATATATATATATATATATATATGTATATATGTACTCCTGTGCGATTTCGCTCAACCGCAACCCACTTTCGTATTTTTTTATCTCCTGTTTCACTTCGATTGATAATAATGAGCTGTATGCAATGATTCTAAAATATATGAAAGTTTAATTTTTATCAGTACATTACAGAAAATAATTAACTTTATCACAATATGCTAATTTTTTGAGAAGGACTAGTATTCTATTTTTTATAATATAAACTTTGAGTTTTATTTGCTTCTAGCTTGTCTGATTTTCTCATAAATATGGGCCCAGACTGCACCACAGAGCACATGAATTTTAAAACTTTTTATGGAGGGTGCCCCCCCCCCCCCCAGACCCCCCTGTGTGTGTGGGTATATATTACACACACACACACACACACACATACTGTCTCACTGTCTATGGTGAGAGAACTGTAAAAGAACCATTGCTGACTTTCATAAAGACCGTCAGCATATTTCTGTCCCTTGCTAAAGGGTTGTGACAGGAAGGGCATCCGACGTAAAAACCTATGCCAAATCAAATGTGCAAATCAGATGATTCGCTGTAGCAACCCCTGAGAAAAGGGAAAAGCCGAAAGGAGAAGATATATATATATATACACACACACACACACACACACACACACAGTAGGCCCTTGACTATTCGCGTTTTTGCACTCACGGCTCCGTATATTTGCGGATTGCCGAGCAACTGTCACATGATTCAAATTCAACCAATGGCTGTTCTCCCTCCTGCTGATTGGTTGAGATGATGTAACGCCCCTTTTTCCGCACATTTTATGCCTGTGTTTTTAATTACAGTTAAACTCCGTCATGCCATCCAAACGCTGCACACCTTCTCAGGCGCCGAAAACTCCATAAAAAGGTAATGACGCTGCAAGAAAAAGTTGAACTGCTTGATATGATTCAGGAAGGAAAACGTTTTGCTGCAGAAGTGCCAAGAAGGTGAATGTTTTTTGAAACAAGGCCATCATCAGAATGGAACCTGCCTTAGTATTCTGGATACTTCTAGTTCAGGAGTCGGCAACCTTTGCCATTCAAAGAGCCAATGGACCCACATTAAAGAAAACACTGTAAGCCACAAATCCTTTTTTGACATTTAAAATCATAACACTGCATATAATGTTTTCCCCCTTTTTGCATCATGTTAATATAAAACAACAATGTGTTGCATTGATTTAAACGACTGCAGAGACAATTAAATTACAATTCTGCTTGCAACAAAAACATTGAGATTCAAAAAAAAAAAAAAAAAAAAAAAAAAAAAATCGGCAGCCTCCCCGTGACCCTAATTAGGATTAAGTGGTTCAGAAAATGAATGAATGTGTTCGAGTCCTTCTTGTATTTTTATAAATAAAAAGAATATCTGTCCCACGAAGCGTGGGACGGGGTGCAGCCAGATGTTAACGGGTTGGGGAGCCGACCTCACCATCACACCCTTCGTGGGATCTTCTTTTTCTTTATTCGTTAATGTTGTTTTGTCATAGTTTTAATTTCCAAAAATGACAGCAACACAAAAAAGTATATGAAGACTCATTTTAAGAAGTAGCCTGCTCAACATTCTTTTAAATAATATTAATGCTTAAAGCTGCACTGACCGACCCATTCTTAGAATGGAGACTGAACCTCACCCAGTCTTTTATTTGTGAGGCGCTCCACGGAATGTAGGCACTTGTCGCAAGTGACGTATGGTGCTTGTGAGACAAAGCACGGCCAATCCGGACTTCCAATCTTTCAAGTGAGTAAGTGACGGTTGAATACTAAACAAGGAAGTCCGAATAAGCCGCGCTTTGTCTCACAAGCACCATACGTCACTTGCGACAACCACCTACATTCGGTGGAGCGCCTCACATTTGATCACTGTGAGGAGAATTATTCAATTCGGAGATTGCTGTGTATAAACAAGTCTCATGCTCTGTCTCTTACTTCAGCTGTGATTTTCATTCCTGGATTACAAACCCCGGCGGCGAAAAAAATCTCTCTTGCCGCGCTGCTGCTGGCTGATGGGGAGAGCACTCCTTGCCATGAGCACAAGAATTTGGAAATTCACCAACACAGCAGATCAAAAATGCTGAGACTCTCAATGTAACTGATTAATATAACATATATAATATAATATAATAATATAATAATAATAATAAATATAATTATTATATATATTATATATATATATATATATATATATTATATATATAATTATAATAATAATATAATATAATATAACATATATAATATAACAATAGGCATGTCCACAAAAACACACACACACACACACACACACACACACACACCCCGTCCACACCAAATAAATATCCACCCACACCCGTGACTGTTAATTTTCATCAATGTAATTTTCAACCCTAAAAGAGCATTTTTGGAAGGGTAGGGGCAGTGGTGGTCTAGTGGTATAGGGCGCTGGATCGCTGATCCAAAGGTTGGGGGTTCGAGTCCCACTCTCCACAAGGTTGTCACTGTCCCCCCCCCAGTGCAGCGAACTGGGTTATCAAAGGTGGGCCATGTCTCTCACTGTCTATAGTGAGAGGCATGTAAAAGAACCATTCCTGACTTTCGTAAAGAGTAGGTTGCAAAGTCGTCAGCGTGTTTCTGTCCCTTGCTAAAAAGGGTTGTGACAGGAAGGGCCTCCGACATAAAAACCTCTGCCAAATCAAAACATGCGAATCAGATGATTCGCTGAGGCGACTTCCGAGTAAAAGGGAAAAAGCCGAAAGGAAGACAGACAGACCCACTGGTACCTGTAGGTATCCAACCGTTGCAGGACTCTGCCTTAGACCGATTCTCCCATCATTCAGGTGAAAGCTGGTTTAACTCTCTGGAAGCTTGAAGTGCTTCCGATGTGAGTAAATAAGCGGCATTTTCTTTTTGCAGTTGATGTTTGTGGTGCACCACCATAAAGTACAACATTATTTTGAAAAGCCACGGAGCCGTACCAGAGAGGTGAAAGCTCTCATGCAGCTCAGGTTACCGACCCCTGACATAATGCAATGCAAAGTAAATATAATGCAATGCCTCCCGCTAGTGGGCATTTTTGAAAATTACAGTGCTGTATGTTTAATAGAAAAGGTTATACTCAGTTCGTGTCCTTTTATACTAGTCCTTTTCAAAAAATTAGCATGTTGTGATAAAGTTCATTATTTTCTGTAATGTACTGATAAAAATTAAACGTTCATATATTTCAGATTCATTGCACATCAACTGAAATATTTCAGGTCATTTATTGTTTTAATACTGATGATTTTGGCATACAGGTCATGAAAACCCAAAATTCCTATCTCAAAAAATTAGCATATCATGAAAAGGTACTCTAAACGAGCTATTAACCTAATCATCTGAATTAACGAATTAACTATAAATATCTGCAAAAGACTCCTGAGGCTTTTAAAAACTCCCAGCCTGGTTCATTACTCAAAACCGCAATCATGGGTAAGACTGCCGACCTGACTGCTGTCCAGAAGGCCATCATTGACACCCTCAAGCAAGAGGGTAAGATACAAAGAAATCTCTGAGCGAATAGGCTGTTCCCAGAGTGCTGTACAAGACACCTCAGTGGGACGTCTGTGGGAAGGAAAAAGTGTCGCAGAAAACGCTGCTCAACCAGAAGAGGTGACTGGACCCTGAGGAAGACTGTGGAGAAGGGCCGATTCCAGACCTTGGGGTACCTGTGGAAGAAGTGGACTGAGTCTGGAGTAGAAACATCCAGAGCCACCGTGTACAGGTGTGTGCAGGAAATGGGCTACAGGTGCCGCATTCCCCAGGTCAAGCCACTTTTGAACCAGAAACAGCGGCAGAAGCGCCTGACCTGGGCTACAGAGAAGCAGCACTGGACTGTTGCTCAGTGGTCCAAACTACTTTTTTCGGATGAAAGCAAATGTCCCATGTCATTCGGAAATCAAGGTTCCAGAGTCTGGAGGAAGACTGGGGAGAAGAAAATGCCAAAATGCCTGAAGTCCAGTGTCAAGTACCCACAGTCAGTGATGGTCTGGGGTGCCATGTCAGCTGCTGGTGTTGGTCCACTGTGTTTTATCAAGAGCAGGGTCAATGCAGCTAGCTATCAGGAGATTTTGGAGCACTTCATGCTTCCATCTGCTGAAAAGCTTTATGGAGATGAAGATTTCATTTTTCAGCACGACCTGGCACCTGCTCACAGTGCCAAAACCACTGCTAAATGGTTTACTGACCATGGTATTACTGTGCTCAATTGGCCTGCCAACTCTCCTGACCTGAAGCCCATCTGTGGGATATTGTGAAGAGAAAGTTGAGAGACATCAGACCCAACACTGTGGATGAGCTTAAGGCCGCAATCGAAGCATCCTGGGCCTCCGTAACACCTCCGCAGTGCCACAGGCTGATTGGCTCCATGCCACGCCGCATTGAAGCAGTTCATTTCTGCAAAAGGATTCCCGGCCAAGTGTTGAGTGCATAACTGAACATAATTATTTGAAGGTTGACTTTTTTTGTATTAAAAACACTTTTTTATTGGTCGGATGAAATATGCTAATTTTTTGAGATAGGAATTTTAGGTTTTCATGAGCTGTATGACAAAATCATCAGTATTAAAACAATAAAAGACCTGAAATATTTCACTTGGTGTGCAATGAATCTAAAATATATGAAAGTTTAATTTTTATCAATACATTACAGAAAATAATGAACTTTATCACAATATGCTAATATTTTAGGACATTATATTATATATATATATATATATATATATATATATATAAACACACGTGTTGTGTAATGTTTATATTTTATTGTGAATAAATATCATAAAAAAATAGTTTTTCTTCATCATTACTACATTAATACTGTATTACTGAGTAAGACTGTCTATAGAACGTGTTTAAGAAGCATATTTTAGCGCATGTAATAGATGCATAGCATTTTACTTCCGGTTGATCATTCGCGCACGTAATATGATACATGTGGTTTTACTTCTGGGTACAGAACTCGCGGATTATATTGATTCGCAGGAGGGGTCGGAACCAAACCCCCGCAAATAACGAGGGCCTATAGGGCACTGGATTGCTGATCCTAAGGTTGGGGGTTCAAGTCCCCACAAGGTTGTCACTGTCCCCCCAGTGCAGCTAACTGGGTTATCAAAAGTGGGCCATGTCTCTCACTGTCTATGGTGAGAGGCATGTAAAAGAACCATTGCCGACTTTCATAAAGAGTAGGCTACAAAGCCGTCAGCGTGTTTCTGTCCCTTACTAAAAAGAATTGTGTCAGGAAGGGCATCCGACGTAAAAACCTATGCCAAATCAAACGTGCGAATTATTCGTAGATCCTTCCGTAGGAGAGTGCTCAATACTTTTTGGTAGAGCAAATAAACAAAAATAAAAGGACAGGACAAAGACTTTCTATTGAAACTCCATTTATCACTACAGATCTGTTTCGAGGGGTGGTGAAACCATCCTCTCTCTTCAGGTGATTATAGAAGAATCTTTTATAAGAATTCTAAGAATTGTCTTAGAATGAAGACTATATATATATATATATATATATATATATATATATATATATATGATGATGACTGATTTCCTTTGGCTTTTCCCTTTTTTCAGGAGTCGCCACTGTGAATAATGTTTTCTTCATCATTGGTGGGATGTTGGGAGACAGCCAATGAGAGAGCAACTCACGCATTGTTTGAAGTTTTGAATGGCGCGGTTAAATTTTTGAATGGCACGTTTGGCTATTTTTGTAAAAAGAGGTTGTTTTTGTAAAAGAGGACGAAACTTTAGGAAAATGTTTTTCGTAACCTGGATTTTTCGTACTCCGAGATTTTCGTAAGTAGAGGGCCGACTGTATATCAGTAAATTTGGCGTAGCCTTGCCTAGGCTAGCCTAGAAACAAGCTAATTCGATTTAAGTCATTTTCGACTTGCATCATCTCTCCTGGAACCAATTAACGACGTAAGCCGAGGTATACCTGTAGTTGATTTTATGGACATTGGCATGACATTATGGACAGTCTCCAATACCAAAACCGAACAGTTATTAGTAATGCAAATAATCATTAAGGCTTATACTAAGGCTTATGCTTTCTCACACAGGTAGGAGAATATTTGGTGTGTCATCTGGAAGGAAAGTAGATAAGGAGACTTGGTGGTGGAATGAGGAAGTGCAGGAGTGTGTACAAAGGAAGAGATTAGCTAAGAAGAAGTGGGACATTGACAAAACCGAAGAGAGTAAACAGGAGTACAGGGAGACACAGCGTAAGGCAAAGGTAGCAGTGTCAAAGGCCAAACAGAGTGCTTTTGATGACTTGTATGCTCAGCTGGAAAGTAAGGAGGGAGAAAATGATTTATACAGGTTGGCACAGCAGAGAAATAGAGATGGGAAGGACGTGCAGCAAGTTAGATTGATAAAGGACAGAGAGGGAAATGTATTGACTGATGACAGAAGTGTGCTGGGAAGATGGAAAGAGTACTTTGAAGAGCTGATGAATGAGGAAAATGAGAGAGAAAAAAGAGTAGAAGAGGTGACTGTTGAGGACCAGGAAGTAGCAAAGATTAGTAAGGGTGAAGTGAGGAGGGCATTGAAGAGGATGAAGAATGGAAAGGCAGTTGGTCCTGATGACATACCGGTGGAGGTATGGAAGTGTCTAGGAGAGGTAGCAGTAGATTTTCTGACAAGAACATTTAACAAGGTCTTAGAGAGTGAGAGGATGCCAGAGGAATGGAGGAGAAGTGTGCTGGTGCCCATTTTTAAGAACAAGGGAGACGTGCAGAGTTGTGGCAACTACAGAGGGATAAAGTTGATGAGCCATACGATGAAGTTATGGGAAAGAATAGTGGAAGCTAGACTAAGGGCAGAAGTCAGCACTTGTGAACAACAGTTTGGTTTCATGCCCAGAAAGAGCACCACAGATGCAGTGTTTGCCTTGAGGATGTTAATGGAGAAGTACAGAGAAGGTCAGACAGAGCTGCATTGTGCCTTTGTGGATCTGGAGAAAGCATATGACAGGGTGCCGAGAGAAGAACTGTGGTATTGCATGAGGAAGTCTGGAGTGGCAGAGAAGTATGTTAGAGTGGTGCAGGACATGTATGAGAGATGTAAGACAGTGGTGAGGTGTGCTGTCGGTGTGACAGAAGAGTTCAAGGTGGAGGTGGGACTGCATCAAGGGTCAGCTCTCAGCCCCTTCTTGTTCGCTATGGTGATGGACAGGCTGACAGACGAGGTTAGACAAGATTCCCCATGGACTATGATGTTTGCAGATGACATTGTAATCTGTAGTGAGAGCAGAGAACAAGTGCAGGAAAATCTAGAGAGGTGGAGGTATGCCCTGGAAAGGAGGGAATGAAGATTAGCCTCAGTAAGACAGAGTACATGTGCATGAATGCCAAGGACCAAAGAGGAACGGTGAGATTACAGGGAGCAGAGATAAGAAAGGTGGAGGATTTTAAGTACTTAGGCTCAACAATCCAGAGCAATGGCGAGTGTGGAAAAGAGGTCAAGAAGCGTGTGCAGGCAGGTTGGAATGGTTGGAGAAAAGTGTCCGGTGTGATGTGTGATAGGAGGGTATCGGCAAAAATGAAAGGAAAAGTGTACAAAGCGGTGTTGAGGCCAACGATGCTGTATGGGTTAGAAACAGTGGCCCTGGGGAAAAGACAGGAGGCAGAGTTGGAGGTAGCAGAGATGAAAATGTTGAGGTTCTCTTTGGGAGTAACGAGGATGGATAGGATTAGGAATGAGTACGTCAGAGGGACAGCACATGTAAGACGTTTTGGAGACAAAGTCAGAGAGGCTAGATTGAGATGGTTTGGACATGTACAGAGGAGGGATAGTGAGTATATTGGTAATAGGATGCTGAGGCTGGAACTACCAGGCAAAAGGCCTAGAGGAAGACCAAAGAGACGATTCATGGATGTGGTAAAGGAGGACATGAAGGTCGTTGGTGTAAGAGAAGAAGATGCAAAGGATAGGGTGAGATGGAGGCAGATGATTCGCTGTGGCGACCCCTGAAGGGAAAAGCCGAAAGGAAAAGAAGAAGAAGATGCTTTCTCACAAATGTGGCAAACTGCTGGGTTTTTAAGTCTTAAAGGTACTGTGTGTAATATTTAGTGGTATCTAGCAGCATCTATTGGTTAGATTCCAGATTACAACTGACTAAACCAGGGTTGTCAAACTCATTTTCACTGAGGACCACATCACAAAATTCCTAAGTCACCAATGGCTGAATAATTAGTGAACATCCATTTCAAAAATGCCATGAAATCAAATATTTTTCAAATCAAAATCAAACTGCAAAATACTTACTTTAGGTATTTATCCTCTTTTCCTGACGCACAATCTTTCTTGAGTCATGAATAACCAGCTGTTTACTTGAAATGGGTTGATGTCACAGTGATGTACGGTAAGGTACTGGATTATTCATACAGGTCAGTGGTTCAAGCCACACCATCACGGACTTTGCCCCCCCCCACCCCCCCCAGTGCAGGTAACTGGGTTATCACAGGCAGCCATGTCTCTCACTGTCTGTGGTGAGAGCTTCATTTAAAAGAACCATTGCTGACCTCTGTCAAAAGTAGGCTGCATGGCGTTCAGCATGTTTTAGCACTGGATGGCCTGGTGAGCTGTCCAGGTTGTTCTCTGCCCTCACTCAGAGTCAGCTGAGATTTGCGACAGCTTCCCCGCGACCCTAATTAGGATTAAGCGGTTCAGAAAATTAATGAAATGAATGCTGCCACCTAGTGGAAGGTGCAAGAATTAGATTTTATGGTAATTGCTGATGGTAATATGTACTGTAATATTATTGGAAAGCTCTCACAGGTAATAAAATGAGTTGGTGGGCGGATTCGGTTTGACAATTGTTGACTAAAGCCGGCATGGTTCCAGGTTCCTGTATAAACGTGGCGATCGACACAAATGCTGTTGGCAGACTCAGTAGTATATGAAGAAAATCCTCCAGAACACACGGTTATGAAACAGTAATCCACATGAACACTGTCTTAAAGAAGGCCCAGCAGAGGCTGACAACTCAAAAAATTTAACCAGCACCAGGAACTGTTCACTTTCTACACCAGCATCACACAGTCTGTCCTCTACATCAGTGATCCACAACCTTATCACCACCACGGAATGGTCAACACTCAACAATTTAAACGCGGACGGGGGGTGTCATTAGATTGTTTATATATTAAATATAATTTATTTATTTATACAAAATATTTGTTATTATTATTATTATTAATAATAATAATAATAATAATAATAATAATAAACACTCCATGAATGCTATTTTTCAACAGCTGAAATAAAGTTAGTTGGGAAGTAGAGCTTGAACTTTTCTTTAAAAAAAAAACAAACAAAAAAAAAAACACAGGCGATGGTGCACCAGCTGGGAGAATGAAGGCTCAGACTCAGTCTCACCCAAAATCCTCGCTGATGTTTAAAACATGTCCAACTCGTCTCTGTTCACATGCTGTTCCCTTGTGGGTTACATTTTAGCACTCAAATGACCGACATGTAACCGAGAGAATCCAGTCAATTTTCAAAAATAAAGATCGTTCAGACTCAGTGCAGCTAACTGGGTTATCAAAGGTGGGCCATGTCTCTCACTGTCTATGGTGAGAGGCATGTAAAAAAACCATTGCTGACTTTCGTAAAGAGTAGCTGCAAAGTCGTCAGCGTGTTTCTGTCCCTTGCTAAAAAGGGTTGTGACAGGAAGGGCATCCGACGTAAAAAAAACCTCTGCCAAATCAAAATGTGCAAATCAGATGATTCGCTGTGGCGACTCCCGAGTTAAAAGGAAAAAGCCGAAAGGAAGACAGAAAGATCGTTCAGACTCAGATAATAAATAAAACGGAAATACTGGAATTAATTATTTCTTTTTACGAAAGTCAGCAATGGTTCTTTTACATCAACCTCTCACCATAGACAGTGACAGACATGGCCCGCCTTTGATAACCCAGTTAGCTGCACTGGGGGATATTGATATTTATCTGTATTTCCCTAAATTCTTAAATCCTATTTTAAGCTTTTCTGTATAGCAAACATTTTTTTTTAATTATTAATAAACTAACTCTGAAATATACTTGAGAATCACATTTTTAAAAAGAAGAAGAAGAAGAAGAAATGTGTTTTATTAGCAATACATGCAGTACATCCAGAAAAGGAACTTCTTTAAAGCTTTGTGAGAAGCCACGCCCCTTTCGTACACCTGGTTCAAGTTAGATTGTGCTGCATCTGTGTACTTCTATCATCTGTTAATGGAATTGATAACGGGTCGAGTGTCGTTTGGGACGCTGTTGTTTGGAACTTTTTTGTTGTTGTTGCTGAAGAGTAATTAAACTTTAAAGTCCCACCTGAGAGGTTTGCTCTTCTCTGATTGCAGGGTCTTCTGCTGGACATGAGGTCCTTGTGTTCAGGGTTTTAGTCGGAGGAGTTCTCTGGAGTTGTCGCCCAGTAGGAATGAGATTTAAGTGTTTGTTCTCTAAAAGTGACTCATACGGACACTGACCTCGAGCTTGGCGCGAACACATGGCGCTTTAATATTAGACAGGTTAATAACCAGTTGTGCGCATGCGCATTGGCTTATAACGTTCTTCCGCAGGAGGCGGCGCCATTGTTTGAACTCTATTTCTATACACAAAATAAACTCAGTAACACATGATATAGTCTCCGGGAAGTGGACTAATCACCTGTGCAGATAGATAACCACGTGCACATCACGACCCCGGAAATAAACTAGATTTATTTTTGTTGCTTTGTAACTTTATTTAGTTCCTATTTATTAAAAATGAAATAATGTTGCATGATTATCCGAGGGGAAAAAAACACGGATCGAGATTTAACGAATGAAATTCCAGTCACTATCCTAAAGAAAACACCGATTTTCTGTCAGGTGTTTCCTAAATACTGTACCGACGCACGCGCTCAACATGAAGCAGGTGTAGTGCACTCGGTGGCCGACAGAGGGTGCAATTTGGGATGCAGCCAGTTCGATGCTGTCGATCACATTTGGGAGATTTTGTCAGATTACAATTTTTTTTAATACATTTTTTCAATTTGAATGTTGTGTTAATAGTACTATTAGTAAAACGCAAAATGGGCAGAGATAAATTTTACACCCCGTGTGATTGTGTACATTTGTTGGTGAAGTTATTTTGAGTTATTTAGTTTAATAGTTGCTGGTTATTGTCAAAAATCATCTGATATTGTTTTTTACAGATATAATTGTATAATAAATTAATGTTATCAAGTTATATAAATGTGAAGTCATTTTAATTAGAAAAACTACAGATTACATCAAATAAAGATTTAAGATGTAGTTAGTAAGTAACTTGGTGTTTGTTTTGTAATTGATTATTTGTTTGATTAATTTATTTGCTGAACTGCTTATTCCTACTCGGGTTGCAGGGACGGTGGAGCCTGTCTTGTCCCACACTGGTAAGAGATGAGGCACACCTTACCAGTCCATCACAAGACACACACACAAAGAGAGCCATTGACATTTACAGCAAGGGCAGTTTGGAACAGTAGGTTAGTCTGTTGTGCATGTCTTTGGACTTTTGGGTGTAAATGTGAGGACCCAGAGGAAACCCTCACAAGCACAGAACACAGACTCCACACAGGGACACCCTTGCTAAGCCCAGAACTCAAACCCAGGACCTTCTTGCTGTGAGGCAGACATGCTTACTACATCACTACCATGCTCCCATTTGTATTATTTTAAATGCTGACTGATATATTTCAAGTGTCTTTTTTTATTTTGATAATTATCAATGACAGCTGATGTAAATGTAAAATCCAGTATTTCAGAAAATTAAAATATTACTTAAGACCAATAAAAAAAAGCATTTTAAACACGAAAATGTTGGGCTTTTGTAAAAGTATGAGCATGTACAGAACATAATATTTGGTCGGAGCTTATTTTGCATACATTTCCGAAACAGTGCAACATGGGATGGAGGCAGTGAGTCTGTGGCGCTGCTGAGGTGTTATGAAAGCCCAGGTTGTTCTGACAGTGGCCTTTGACTCTCTGCATTGTTGGGTTTGGTGTCCTGCTTCTTCCTCTGTACAAGTCCTCAGAGGTGTTTAGGTCAGGTGAGTCCGCTGGCCAATCAATCACAGGGATACCATGGTCCTCAAACCAGGAATTGGTACTTCTGGCGGTGAAGGAAGGTCCCGATTGGTGCTGAAAAATCAAATCAGCATTTCCGTAAAGCTGGTCAGCAAAGGGAAGCATAAAGTGCTCCAAAACTTCGTGGTAGACAGCTGCACTTGTCTCAGACCTGAGAAAACACAGTGGACCAACACTGGCAGACCACCACTGATTTAGGAAACTTTACACTGGACCTCAAGCAACTTGCATTTTGTGCTTCTAGTCTCTTCCTCCAGACTCTGGGACCGTGATCTCCAAAAGAAATGCAAAATCTACTTTCAGCACTTTGGATCACTGAGCAACAGTCCGGTTCTTTTAGTCCTTCGCCCGGGTAAGACGTCTCTAACATTGTCTCGGGTTCAAGAGTGGCTTGAGGCACTGACTCCAGCAGCGGTCCACTTCCTGTGAATCTCCACCAAATTCTTGAATGGGTTTCGTTTCACTTTCCTCACAAAGCTGTGGTTATCTCTGGTGCTTCTTGCACCTTTCCTGAACAGTTTTTCCTTCCATTCAACTTTGCAGGTGTTTAGAGTTAATTATTTGATTAGAGTGAGACATCATGAGTCTCCAATATTGAACTTTTCAAACAATTTTTAAGTTTTCTAAGACTGGATTTTAGATTTTAACTAGCTGTAAGTTCAATCATTCATTTTCTAAGCCACTTAATCCTTATTATGGTCACAGGGAGGCTGGCGCCCTTCTCAGCCGACTCTGGGCGAGGGCACCCTGGACAGTTTGCCAGGTCATCACAGGGTAAATACTCATACAACCATTCACACTCACACTCTAATCACTTAGGGGTGATTTGGAACAGCCAATTAACCTACTGTGCAATCGAAGCCAGGCCTTCTTGTTGTGAGGCAGATGTGCAAACCATTCGGCACCATGCTGCCTAGCTGTAAGTTATAATCATCAACATTAAAAGAAATAAACACTTCAAATATATCTGTATAATATATAGAGTTTCACTTTTTGAACTGAATTATGAAAGTAAATCAAATTTTGGATAATATTCTAATTTGAGTTGTGTATAAAAATGTACATGATAAAACAATTAAATTTTAATTATTTTAAAACAGTGTGCATATTCGAGTTAACAGAACAATCATCTTGTTTGTTTTCATTTTTTGGCCTGATTGATGGAGATTTATCCCTGCGATGCTCTGGGGAGATGTCCAGGGTGTAGCCTGCCCTTGCTCAGAGTCGGCTGAGAAGGGCGCCAGCCTCTCCACGACCCTAATTAGGATTAAATGGTTCAAAAAATGAATTAATTAATTACAGTAATGATGGCGATTTAGTGTAGCGTGTGACTTTCTCCACTAGGGGGCACGTTTACAAAAAACAGCCCGACTCGGTACGATATTGAAGGAGAAGGAGGTTTTAAAAGGTATACTGTACTTTTATAATTTTTAAATGGTTTAGGGGGTAGTTTTGGCATCCTTGGAACAAATCACACGTTTGTGAGGAAAGCAAAATTGTATTTGGAGGTGTCTCCTTCCCATTAAACACCACCTCATCCATCCATTTGTCCATCACTGGCATTGCAAACCCATCAGGGCCACAGCATAAACACACACTATTTTCGTTTTTAGATAAAACTTTTATTTTTCATTATTATTATTCATCATATATATATATATATATATATATATACAAATTACAAACTACAAACTCTGAATGGTGTGTGTGTGTGTGTGTGTGTGTGTGTATATATATATATATATATATATATATATATATATATATATATATATATATATATATATATATATATATATAAGTAAGCATAGCTATTAAGTACAGTACATTTTATAACACAGAAAGGAATTTTCCATTCATTTCAATAGTAACTACTCAGATGAAGCGCAATTCAAAAGACCTCTATGGATAAAGAAAAGAGGACATGGTTTCCCTTGCCCGGACTGTGTCATCGGGGTCCTCCACAGAGCCAGGGCTGGGAGAGCGCTCAAAGGCGAGCACCTGATGGCTGGGCTTCTGCCCATGGAGCCTGGTTGGACCTAGCCTGAAAAGGATACATGGGTCCTTCCTCTCATGGACCCAACACCTGTGGGAGGGTCTATAGGTGTTAGGTGCATTTTGAGTTGGATGGCAGCCAGAGGCATGGGTTCTGTCAGCCCAATTGTTGGCTACTGACTCTGGCTCTTGGGACATGGAATGTCATCTCTCTGGTGGTGAAGGAACTTGAGCTGATGCTTGAGGTTGAGAGAAACTAACTAGATATAGTCAGATGTAACGCATAGCTTTTGCTCTAGAACCACCCATCACGAGAAGAGCTGGACTTTATTCCATACTGGAATTGCTCATGGGGAGAACTGGCAAGCTGCCGTGTGCATCCGTGTTGCCCCCTTCTTGGTGCCCACACGTTGTGGTTCCCTCCGCCTTCGGGTGGAAGGGATCCTGACTATTTTTTGTGCTTATGCACCAACGACAGTTCAGCATACCCACCCTTTTTGGAGTCTTTATGGGTGTGTTGGAGAACTTTCCCCCTGGAGACTCCCTCATTGTGCCTTGAGACTTCAACGCCTATGTAGACAATGACAGTGTGACATGGAAGGGTATGATTGGTAGGTACAGCCTCTCCAATTTGAACCCGAATGGTGTTTCGTTGTTGGACTTCTATGCCTGTCGTGGTTTGTCCAGCATGAACACCATGTCCGAACATAAGGGTTCCCATAAGTGCACCTGCCACCAGAACACCCTAGGCTGCAGTAGTCATTTCAATGGACTTGGGGCAGCATGTTCTACATACTCGGGTGAAGAGAAAATCTGAACTGTCAGGCGATCACCACCTGTTGATGAGCTGGCTCCGACGGCAGGGGAGGCTGACATCCAGACCTGGCAGGCCCAAAGTGTAGTTCGGGTCTCCTTGGCGGAGTCTCCTTTCAGTGCAGCCTTTAACTCCTACTTCCAACAGAGCTACATTGACATCCCAAAGGAGGTGGGGGACATGGGATCTAAATGGGCCATGTTTCATGCCTCCATTATTGAGGCAGCAGCACATAGCTCTTGCCTGAAGGTTATTGGTAACCCTGAACCCGGTGGTGGACATTTGTAGTGAAGGAAGCTGTCCAGCTGAAAAAAAGAGGCCTATTGGGTCTTATTTGCCTGTGGGATTCCCGAGGCAGCACACAGGTTTTGGCAGGCCAAATGAGCTGCAGCCTGAGCTGTCACTGATATAAACTCTTGGATGTGGTAGGAGTTCAATGAGGGCCTAGAAAGTGACTATTGGCTGACCTTGAAATGGTTCTAGACCACCATCCGATGCATGAGGAGGGGGAAGAATTTCTCCACTGGAAATACTGTTTCCAGTGGAAGTGGGGAGCTGCTCACCTTGACTGTGACTGTTGATGGGAGGTGGAAGGAATACTTCAAGGGCCTCCTCAATCCCACCAACACGTCCTCCGTGGAGGTGGAAGACCCTGGTGGTTTGGGTAGGGATCCACCCATCACTGGAGATGAGGTCGCAGAGGTAGTCATAAAACTCTTCAGTGGTCAGGCTCTGGGCGTGGATGAGATCTGCCCTGAATATCTCAGGACTCTGGATGTTTTATGACTGTCTTGGTGACATGTCACTGCAACATCACGTGGTCATCGGGGGGACATGCCTCTGGATTGGCAAACCAGGGCAGTACTCCCCTTTTTAAAAAGGGGGACAAGAGGGTGGTTCCAATTATCATGGAATCACACTCCTCACCCTCCCTGGGAGGGTCTATGCAGGTGTGCTGCAAAGGAGGATGTGGCCAATGGTTGAACCTTGGATTCAGGAGGAACAATGGGATTTTTGTTCTTGCCGCAGCAATCTACACCAAATCTACACACCCCACAGGATCCTGGAGAGGGCATGGGATTTTGCCCAATCTATCCACATGTGTTTTGTGGATTTAGAGAAGGCTTTCGACCGTGTCCCTTGGGCTGTCCTGTGGGGTGTGCTCCATGAGTACGTTGTCCCGGACTTATTGCTACAGGCGATTTGGTCTCTGTATCACCATAGCTAGAGCTGTGGCTGCATTGGTAATAACAGGTCGAATTCATTTCTGGTGAGGGTTAGACTCATTCAAGGCTGTCCTTTGTCACCAATTTTGTTCATTATTTTTATGGCCATAATTTCTAGGTGCAACTGCAGTATGGTGGGGTTCTGGTTTGGTGGTCATTGGATCTTGTCGCTGCTTTTTGCAGGTGATGTTGTCCTTTTAGCTTCATCAGTCCAAGTCCTCCAGCTCTTATTGGAGACATTTGCAGCAAGTCCAAAGCAACTATGATGAGAGTCAGCACCTCCAAGTTCAATTCAACAGTCCTCAACTGGAAAAGGGTGAAATGCACGCTCTAGGTATGGAATGAGGTCCTGCCTCAAGTGGAGGAGTTCAAGTATCTCGGGATTTTGTTCTCAAGTGATGGAACGATGGAGCTTGTACCGATCAGTCATGGTGAAGAGGGATCTGAGCCACAAGGATCTACATTCCAACCCTCACCTATGGTCATGAGCTTTAGGTAGTGACTGAAAGAACAAGATTGTGGATGCAAGCAACTGAAATGAACTTCCTTCACAGGGTAGTGGGGCTTTCCCTTAGAGATAGGGTAAGAAACTCAGCCATCCAAGAGAAGCTTGGGGTAGAACCATTGCTCCTCTGCACTGAGAGAAGCCAGTTGAGGTGGCTCGGGCAATCTGGTTAGAACAACGTCCGAATGCTCCCCTGGTGTGGTGTTTCGGGCATGTACAACCAGCAAGAGACCCTGGGTGGACCCAGAACATGCTGGAGAATGTGGCTGTGGAGAGCGACATATGGATCTCATTGCTTAGGCTGCTGCCCCTGTGACCCAACCCCGGATTAAGCAGAAAATGATGATGATGATGATGATGATGATGATGATCATGACCACTTGTTCACAGAGACTTGTAAGGTATCTACATACATTAAGACACTTAATGGCAGATAATATTTTACTGTGTGATGTTATCTTTTGAAGAGGTGTTTGATATTTAAGGAAGGAGTCTCCAGTGTCAGGGCTCTGCTAGCCTGGCATAAAATGCAGCAAGCGTTGAAGACTGAGTGTATCTTTCGATGCTGAAGGGGATGCATCAGGAACCGTTGGCATCTCAATATCATCCAATCAGTTCCTGATGCAGTATCATCAACATCAGAAAGCATCAAGTACACCAGGCGTGAGCCTCACACTGGTTTCATGACAAAAAAAACAACACATTACATTTAGCTAGTATGATGGTGTGCAAATTAATACTCACACCCTCATGAAATGACGTTAGAAGAGCAACATGGCAGTCACAGGAAGCAGGCGTGGCCTGAAGTTTGGAGGCAGAGTTGCTCATTATTTATTTTATTTTATTTCATTATTTATGTTATGGTAGTAATGGTCTTACTGAAGCAACCAGTGCACACAGAAATCAACTTGACCAGATTTTAACTGAGTCTCTTCATTTGACTCAGAATGAATTGACTCGTTTGTCTCACAGCATCTCTAGATTAATAGACAAATTTGAGAATCAAGGATGTATCGCAAATACATTTTTGCTTTAGAAATGCCTCCATGATTTATACACACGTACTCTCCAGTTTATAAGGAAAACTTTTATATATTTACCCCTTGGTGATAGAAGAGGCCAGAGATGAACAGTCAGACTTGTATGAGCCAACAGAAAACTATAGTGATTCAAATAATTATTCTTTACAGTCATGGTGCCCAGAAAAGCACCTCAGCATTGAATTGTTTTGGTTGCTGTTTAAGTGTGTGTGGTCTATTTAAACTTACCTAGTTAAAATAAACACAAATAACACATCGAACAGTGTGGAAATCTTTTGTAGGGGAAAATTGTTGCCGTTGTGAAGCTACAGTTTGTCTAAATGATCGCGTTCCTGAATATCATATAAACCAAGATATTTGTGGGTGGAGCCTGAAGCGGGAAGATACACTGGGCTTGGCGCAATCCCAGCAACCACTGCGAGGCTGTCTCACACTCACAGTTGCCAGCTGAGATTATGCCAGCACTCAGCTCAGCTCAGCTTACATCAATGATGTGAATTCATATTTACACAAGTGTGTGTGTGTGTGTGTGTGTGTGTGTGTGTGTGTGTGTGTGTGTGAGAGAGAGAGAGAGAGAGAGATCGACAACGCAACCCCTGCAGGTGAACATGAGCATCCTGAGCACCTCACAGTTGCCTGCAGAGATTACAGCGGCGTTCTCGTGTGTGTGTGTGTGTGTGTGTGTGTGTGTGTGTGTGTGTGTGTGTGTTTAGATTAGTTTAGACTCCTGCAGCTGCTGAGCCGTAAGGCGTCACCCAGAAGCAGCTGCTGTGTGGCCCCTGGAAGTTACACACACACACACACACACACACACACACACACACACACACACACACTCCTATCCTCCACCCACCAGTTGCCATGGTAGGACCAGAAGTACGCTGAGTTGTATTGTCCAAACATCCACTGTGATCATCCCTCCATACACACTGAGGGGGAGAGAGACAGAGAGAGTGTTCAAAAGCCAAGATTAATTAAGATCATGATAACTATATATATATATTTTTTTACAATCAGAAACATTGCTGAGTTCAGAAACATCCGGTTTTAACTTGTTCATTTGTAACAATCAGAGCAATTGAATGCAGATGTTTCTTTCTTTAGGTTTACACTGGAGATATGGCATGAATATACTCACTCTTTACTCTCTGGCAAGCCATTTAATCCTGTTAGGGTCTAAGGAAGGCTAAAACATATATCAACCAACAGTGGACATAGGCAAGGTACACCCTGAACAGCTCGTTAGACCATTACAGGCCCAATACATACACAAACCTTTACACACACATCTATTGACAATTTGTAATCACCAATTAGCCGACTGTGCATTGGACTGTGAATTAGCCTAACGCAGAAACACCCAGTCCGGTCCTGCAGATCTACCTTCCTGAAGATTTTATCTCCAACCTTAATCTGGCCTATGTGACAGATTTAGTCTAACCAAAGGTCAGTGTTTGAATGCCCACTCGCACCACTGTTGGGCCCTAAAGCAAGGCCCTTAACCCTCAATTGTTCAGTTTAAAGAAGATAACTGTAAGTCGCTGTGGATCGCATCTGTCAAATGCTGGGAATGTAAATAAATCTAGTCAGGTCTGAAGTCTTCATTTCAAAGTCTTAAGCCTTGATTAGATGATTTGGATGATCAGGCGGCATAATTACAGTTGGAGCAAACTTTTTCAAGAGAGTGGATCTCCCCGATCAAGCTTGGGCATCTCTGGCCTAGTAGGTGTGTTACTGGACTGTAGAAGTAGACTAGAGTATCCAAAGCAAACCTGTGCATGCATGGGGAGAACATGCAAACTCCACACAGAAGCACCCTCACTGAACCCTGAATATTCATGCTGTTAGGGCTAACTAACCACGACGCCACCCTGATACTAACATAGCAGTTAGTGGTTAAATACAGATTTTTAAAATACATATCATAGCAGTGGTGGTCTGGTGGTGAGGTGCTGGATCACTGATTCCAAGGTTATGGGTTCAAGCCCCGGTGCAGCTAACTGGATTATCAAAGCCTGGCCATGTCTCTCACTGTCTATGGTCATCGTCATACGTCTCGAGAGATGATGGTGTAGTGCTATGGTAGGCATTTGCGGTAGTGACTGTAAAGGCCCACCCTAGAGTGACAGTTTCTTAAACAATTATTGCATACCAAAGGGCTTTGAGGAGCCATGGGGGCTACCCTTTCTTTCCTCTTTGCTCTTTTCTCAGCTAGCTCGTTTATTCTGTTTGTTTCAGCTTTGTTGATACCCTCGTTGACAGTGGTCTTCCAGAGCTGGCGTGTTTCAACAGCGCCTTCCCAGGTGTTTATGTCGATGCCAGATAATTTCATGTCCCGCTTGCACACGTCCTTGTACCGAAGCTGTGGTCTTCCTGTGCGGCGGGAGCCCTCACTCAGCTCTCCATACAACATGTCTTTAGGGATGCGCCCCTCGTCCATTCGCCGTACGTGACCCAACCACCTAAGTCGTCTCTGGCTCAGCAGTGCGAGCAGACTTGGCATGCCAGCACGCTGTAGTACCTCGGTGTTGGTTACTCTGTCTTGCCATTTTATATGGAGCAGACGCCTGAGACAGCGAAGGTGGAAGCTGTTGAGACGCTTTTCCTGACCAGCATACGTGGACCAGGCCTCACTGCCATAAAGGAGTGTGCTGAGTACACAGGCCTGGTAGACACGTAGCTTGGTGTTCTCCGTTAGCTGGGTATTACTCCATACACGCTGTTACTCCATACACATTGTTCAGTTTGGACATCACTGTGGCGGCTTTCCCGATTCTGCATGAGATCTCTATGTCAAGAGAGAGAGTGTTGGTGATAGTGGATCCCAGGTAGGTGAAGGAGTCCACGACCTCAAGCTGCGTGTTATTTATGTTGATGTTTGGGACTGTGTTTGTGCCCTGGGCCAGGATGTTTGTCTTCTTCAGGCTGATGGTCAGTCCGAATTCATTACAGGCATGGGACAGGCGATTGACTAGCTCTTGAAGACCAGCCTCAGTGTGGGACGTCAGTGCAGCGTCATCCGTGAACAGCATCTCGCAGATGAGGACCTGCCTCACCTTCGTCTTAGCGCGCAGTCGAGCTATGTTAAACAATTTTCCATCTGACCTGGTGTGGATATGGATCCCTTCCTCACTGTCAGAGAAGGCATACTGAAGAAGCATCGAGGAGAATATCCCAAAGAGTGTCGGTGCTAGGACGCAGCCTTGCTTCACACCACTGCTCACTGGAAAAGCTGCAGAAAGTCCCACCATTGAAGCAGACTGTGCAGTGCATGTCCTCGTGAAAGGAGGTTACGATATGAAGTAACCTTTGAGGACATCCAATCTTCTACAAGAGGCTGAAGAGTCCGCTTCTGCTGACCAGGTCGAATGCTTTAGTCAGGTCTATGAAAGCAATGTAAAGGGGCTTCTGCTGCTCCCGACACTTCTCTTGCAGTTGACAAAGTGAGAAGATCATATCGACTGTGGATCGGCCTGCCCTGAAACCACACTGCGATTCTGGGTACACCCGGGAAGGAAGAATCTGAAGGCGAGTAAGGACAACACGAGCAAAGACTTTCCCTATGATGCTAAGGAGGGAGATGCCACGGTAGCTGTTACAGTCACTGCGGTCACCCTTGTTTTTGTAGAGGGTTACAATGTTTGCATCGCGCATATCCTGGGGGATGAACCCTTCCTTCCAGCATAAGCACAGCAGCTCATGGAGGTGCTGCAGGAGTGCTGGCTTGCCACTCTTCAAGACTTCAGTTGTAGAGAGGCGTAAAGTGAGGATTCTCTCTGATCCACTGGTAGGAGGTTCAATCGCCGTAATCAACGATTTCTTCACAGCGAACCCTACACCATGCAGTCTCGGGTTGTCTTGTGGCAGGCCCTGCCAGTAGAAGGTGTAGTTGGCCTCTTTGATAGTACCACTGTCAGCCAGGCGGGTTTCCTATAGACAAGCAATGTTGATATTCAGACGTGTCAGTTCATGGTCGATGACTGCAGTCTTGCGGGCATCGTCAATTTGCTGAAGATCACTTGTCAGTCCAAGATACATAGTCTGTACATTCCAGCTTGCTATTTGAAGAGCTGGAGTCTTCGAATCTATCCGTTTTTGTCTGTCTGGTGCAGAATTTACAGCTTGCTTGTCGAGATGGTCAGTCCCTAAGCCCTGCGCACCCAGCAAGGCAGGCGAGCTGTGGTGGGACAGCACCTTACTGGCTGGGGGCTGCCCAGCTTGGAGCGGGCGGTAGCTGTCCAGTGAGACACGATGGTCTCTCCCACTGTCGGAAGTAGCCCCAGGCGCCCGTATCCTACGCCAATCGAAATGAGCTTTTAACCGGTAACTGCTACTTCCCGTGTTGAGCCGAAGTCTTGCATCAACGCTGGAGTGTCCTCTCCAGTGCGCTATGAGCGTGGGCGGGAACTATGGAGAACTTGTGCTGCCCAGACATCAAGTCCCCCCTCTCGGCCTCGCTGATAGCATCCAAAGGAAAGGAAGATCCAGTACAATTTGGTACCAGCGCAGCTGCAGGAGTTGCCAGAAGGTAGGGGAATCCTCAGACCAACTGCCTTAGGGGCTCCACTCCGGATTTCCGTAGGGTTTACTCCTTAGCCTTCTCCCAATCAAGGGAATCCACAAGGCAGTGGGACTATTTAACCCATAGTTGGGGATTTGGGTCATGGGCATCAGGGCGTGTCCACACGCCGGTGGGCCTGCATGCCGCATGTCTGGGGGCCAAACCTCCTCCGAGTCCCCTGTAGTTCAGCCTGAGTCCGCAAGGTACTCAGTTACCATGTGTCGCCGCGAGGAGGCACTACATGGGGCTTGATGGTGGAGAGACTATGTACTGGCAGGGAGAGACTTACTCACTCAGCTCCCCTTTTCACAGGCAAGCTGCTAGCCAGCGGTGTTAGTTGAAAGCGAGAGGTGACAAACACTACTACTACGACCACAACTACCACACTTTGCGCATCACAACACTCATTTGACACATTGTCTATGGTATGAGGCATGTAAAAGAACCATTGTTGACTTTTGTAAACAGTAACTGCATCGTCGGCTCCAGGATGTACCCTGCCCTGGCCCTGAGTCGGCTGAGATGGGCGCCAGCCTCCCCGTGACCCTAATTAGGATTAAGCGGTTCAGAAAATGAATGAATGAATAAAATGCATATATTTTCACTAAATGACATCATTCACTTCAGTGATGTCACCCAGGTGTTGGATACTGTTGAACCGCCCCTGAAGATCTGTTTAGCAAAGTTTGAGAAACTTTATCTATAATAACTATCATTGTGTGTATTTTATATAAGATTATAATGGTGAGTGAGAATAATGATGTTGTTTAGGAGTTTAGTAGAAATATAAAGATCTTAGCAGTTGTCTACAGAACAGATTTATGAATTATTTATTAGTTATATTACTTATTTAATAGCTACATTCGGCTTGAAGCTCTGACCCAAAACTAAAGAGACAAACATCAGACACCAAACTAATATGCTGTATACTAGCAAGTGAAATTTATGAAAATTAACTAATGAATGAAAACTAGTAAGCGTAAGCTAACTATAGATTGAAGGCAAACATTGGCCAGCAAGTTGTCTTCACATGTTTCAACTAAAAATGAACTTGATGAATTGTAGAAATCTAGTGAGGAAACGTTGTTCACAGTGTGAAAGATTACTAGAGTGTGCAAGCTGGCTAGAAATGAAAGCTGACTATCATGGCAAAAACAGCACGGTGAAGGCTACAGAGCGAAAACCAGCTAGTGACTGAAAACTGAGTATGAAGTGAAGCCGGCCAGTGAGTGAAACACCAGCATTGGAAAAACTCTCACCAAATAGAGTTGACTTGTTGGAAAAGTTTTTGTAAAAGCTAACATTTATTTCATCAGAATTCCCCCAAAATTCTTGTGTCTCCCCCATGTTCTCTCAATCTTCCCCATGGCTCCCCAACCCAGAAAAATTTGCTTATTCAAAATATCTCACGACAAACCTGGGGGGGGTCAGTCCCCAAACACTTCCAAACTATTCTCGAAGGTATCCCTGTGGGGTAATTAGCAGTAAGTTAGCAATGTTCAAGAATAGTTTGGGGGTGTTTGGGGAAGATTTAGTAGAGAAGCTTCTTGGAATTTAAGGATTGACCTGCCTTTTTGCATAATAGAGTAGGCCCTCAATATTCGCGGGGGTTCAGTTCCGGCCACTCCCGTGAATGAAGATAATCCGCGAGTTCTGTAATCAGAAGTGAAACCCCATGTATCATATTACAAGCGCGAATGATCAACCGGAAGTAAAATACTGTGTATCTGTTACATGCGCTAAAATATGATTCTTAAACACATTCAATAGACAGTCTTACTCATTAATACAGTATTAATGTAGTAAAATATACTCATGATTAAGAAAAACTTTTCAATTTTTACCGTTATATTTATTGGTGATAAAATATAAACATTGTACAGCATATAATGTTGTAAAGCACTAGTATTAAAGTATTTTTCAATTATTATTCCAGTACACTACCTGCGTTAATGTTTAGAATGTTTGTGTTATGGTCTATGCTGGCTGGCGAAACTAACTCTTCTTTAATCATTGTAGGCGCTGGCGAGGGGCGGGGTGTTAGATGTCAGAGGGGCGAGGGCCTCCGATGTCAGAAGATTGTTTTCCCCATGACTGTGCTCCTTGGCTTTCTCTTTGACCCCTGGTTCTTGCTTCGTGCTCGATCAGTTCCCTTGACTTAGTATTCCAGTGATTTTCAGTTCCTAGTGTTTAATAAATCGTTTGCACCTTCTTTTGGTCTAGTGCATCTATGGGTCCAACGCAAACACGTCAGGCATAACAAAATCTTCTAACCAGAACATGGACCCAGCGGAGACCGTGCAGCTTCAGCAGGCACTTCTGACCAGGGCGCTTGTTTCAACGACACGACTCCACCCTGCATCAGATGATAGACAATCTCCAGCACATAAGCACCAGCTTGGTGCAGCTCGGCGGTAGGATGGACGCCGTCACCACTCACCTTGCTGCCACAACCCCGCCCCCTCACCCTTCACTTTCCGCTTTGGCAGCAGCGGCAGCACCAGCGCCAATGATGCTCCCCGCGCACCGAGAACCACTCATCCCCATGCCAGCCAGGTATTCGGGCGCGATTGGCTACTGCGCACAATTCATTCACCAGTGCTCACTCGTCTTCAGCCAGCAGCCGCTCACATACGCAACTGATCAAGCAAAAACTGCCTTCATCATTAGCTTACTCACGGAGCAAGCCTCGTCCTGGACGCTAGCGGTCACTACCCATACCCCGGAATTATGCTCCCAGGTAGAACAGTTCATGTGAGAAATGAAGAAGGTTTTCGATCGTCCGGCGAAAGGGGAGGAGGTGAGCTACCAGCTCCTATGTATCCGGCAAGGCTCACAGTTGGTGGTGGAGTACGCCATCTGATTCTGGATTCTCACCATCGAAAGCGACTGGAACGACCCCGCGCTTCGGGGGGCCTTCCTGCAGGGGCTCAATGACTGGCTGAAAGACGAGCTCGCAGCCCGAGACGAGACGACAACTCTGGAGGAGTTAATTGCCTTGTCCACCTGACTGGACAACCGGCTGAGAGGGAGAGAGGGATAGATACCGGAAAGGGGCCCCACCTCAAACTCACTCGCCATTTCCCCCTCTGAGGGAGGATGACGGCCAAGAACCCATGCAGGCGAACCGCACCAAAGTGCCGGCTGAAGAGAGGCACCGGCGGCTGGCCGACGATTTCTGCATCTACTGTGCCGAGAAGGGCCATTACCTCGCCCAGTGCCCCGCATGACAGAGCCTGACAAAGATCCTCCACGACATCCGGAAAGCGCCTGTGAGTTCAAGGTACGCTACACTCCGTGCAACACTCTCATCCTGTAGACGTATTTATTGACTCAGGCGCTGACGCCAACTTGATCGATCTGGGGATGGTTGAGCTCCACAACCTACCCATATATATGAACTCGAGACACCCAAGGAGGTAGTGGCCATAGATGGCCGATGCATTGCTCGCGTCACGCACAAGACCAAGCCAGTGAAGCTCACTTTGTCAGGTAACCACCAAGAATATTTGTAACTGTTTGCTCTCCCTGCCTCTCTCTCTCCCCTAGTGTTGGGGTGGCCATGGTTGCAGAATCACAATCCCCACATTGACTGGCGCAACCTCACCATACGCGGCTGGAGCAACTACTGTCTGGAACACTGCCTAATGGCAGCCGTGCCCTCCCAAGCTTCATGAACCCCGGTTGACCTGGAGGATCTGGACTTAGCCGGCGTGCCCGAAGAATATCACGACCTGCAAGAGGTTTTCAGCAAGGACCACTCCTTACCTCCTCATCGACCATACGACTACGCCATTGACCTACTCCCAGGTTCCACGCTCCCTTCCCAGCGACTATACAACCTCTCTAAGCCGGAGAAAGACGCCATGGATTCATACATCAATGAGTCGCTGGCTGCAGATCTCATTCGGCCCTCATCTTCCCCGCTAGGTGTGGGATTCTTCTTTGTCGAAAAGAAAGACAAGACCCTGAGACCTTGCATCGATTACATGGGCCTGAACCAGATCACCATTAAAAACAAGTACCCTCTCCCCCTAATCGATTCTGCCTTGACCCCTCTCCATGATGCTACCGTTTTTTCCAAGCTGGACCTGAGAAATGCCTACCACTTAGTCCGAATTCGGGAGGGGGACGGGTGGAAGACAGCTTTCAACACGCCCCTGGGGCACTTCGAATACCTGGCCATGTCATTCTGACTAACCAATGCCCTGGCAGTCTTCCAAGCTCTGGTCAACGATGTGCTTAGGGACATGCTGAACCGCTTTGTATTCATATACCTGGACGACATTCTGCTCCTTTCTAGAAACCAAGACGAACATCTCCGCCACGTGAGAATGGTAATAAAGAGGCTCCTGGAGAACAGATTGTTCGTTAAGGCAGAAAAATGCAAGTTCCATGTCCCCTCAGTCTCATTCCCGGGGTTCATCGTGGAGAAGGGTCAGATAGTACACAATCTGGCAAAGGTGAAGGCAGTGGCGGAGTGGCCGACTCCAGGGACATGGAAACTGCTGCAGAGGTTCCTGGGGTTCGTGAACTTCTATCGCCAGTTCGTGAGGGACTACAGCCACCTGGCAACCCTCCCTCACACAGTTGACATCACCCAAGACCCCATTCCAGTGGTCCCCAAGTGCCCAGGCGGCGTTTGACAGGCTGAAGTCGAACTGGTGGAAGTCAACTCCTCGGACTCAGGGGTGGGGGCAGTCCTCTCCCAATGGTCTCCCACAGACTAGACGCTCCACCCATGTGCCTTCATCTCCCGTCGCTTGTCCCCAGCGGAACAGAATTATGATGTTGGGAATCGCGAGCTGCTGGCGGTGGTCTTGGCGCTCCAGGACTGGAGGCACTGGCTGGAAGGGGCAGCCCACCCCTTCGTGGTCTGGACTGACCATAAAAACTTATCCTACCTCCGTACAGCCAAGAGGTTGAACTCCCGTCAGGCACGATGGTCACTCTACATGGGGAGGTTCAACTTCACACTGACATACCGACCTGGCTCCCGGAATACAAAGCCAGATGCTCTCTCCAGGCAGTTCTCCTCGGGTGAAGACACTACCATGGAGACCATCCTGCCCTCCTCATGTATACTCGGAGCAGCCCAATGAGAGGTAGAACGACTAGTTTGGGACACCCATCAGGGGGAACCGGAGCCCATCGAGTGCCCCCAAGGTCGACTATATGTTCCCCCGCCGGCCAGAATCCCAGCACTCCACTGGGCTCACTCCTCTTTTAAGTCCGTCTGAGGGCAACACTGTTATCCTGACAGTAGTGGACCGGTTCTCCAAGGCGGTCCATTTCGTTGCCCTACCCAAACTCCCCTCGGCAATGGAAACAGTGGGTCTCCTAATCCAACATGTCTTTCGCCTCCATGGCATCCCCCAGGACGTCGTTTCAGATCAGGGCCCCCAGTTTGCAACCAGAGTTTGGAAGGCGTTCTGTGACACCTTGAGAGTCTCCTGCAGCTTGACCTCTGGCTACCATCCTCAGTCAAACAGGCAGGTGGAATGCGTGAATCAAAGCCTTTGATCCTCCCTGCACTGCCTCCCCTCCTGCCTCCCAGCCTCCTGGGCCACACACCTCCCATGGATCGAATACGCACACAATTCTCTGATCTGCACCGCCACCGGGATATCCCCCTTCATGGTGATTAATGAGTTCCTGCGCCCCCTGTTTCCCAGCCAGGAGGTCGAGGTGGCTGTCCCATCAGTCCAGGCACAGTTTCACAAAGCACGCCGGGTCTGGAAAGAAGCACGGGCTGCCCTGGAACGAACAGTGGCCCGAAACTGGAGGATTGCCGATCACCATCTCCCTATCGACCTAACGGTCGAGCAACAAGTGTGGCTCTTCTCCCGGGACCTGCCCCTGCAAGTTGACTCCAAAAAAACTATCTCCCAGATACATTGGGCCCTATGTAATTGAGAAAATTATAAACCCCATCGCCATCCGACTGAGACTCCCACCTTCACCAAGGTACACCCAGTATTTCATGTTTCCCGAATTAAGCCCGTGGTAGAAAGTGGCTGGCGGAACTAACTCTTCGTTAATCATTGCAGGCACTGGCAAGGGGCGTGGCGGTCGCCGGTAGGTAAGTTCCAAGCTGAGCGCACCTGGTCCCAATGTGCAATCAGCAAGCGGAGTGCTTCCCTCCGATGTCAGAAGATTGTTTTCCCCGTGACTCTGCTCCCCGGCTTTCTCTTTGACCCCTGGTTCTTGCTTCGTGCTCAACCAGTTCCCTCGACTTTGTATTCCAGTGATTTTCACTTCCTAGTGTTTAATAAATCGTTTGCACCTTCTTTTGGTCTCCTGCATCTCTGGGTCCAATGCAAACACTCTAGGTATAACAGTTTGTCTGTGAGATTTTATGTTCTGTAGCATGTTTAACAAACGATACCAAAAGGATAAACTTTATTATGCTTCATGTTGTTTTACATTGAAGTTGGAGTGACGTCTCCAAGATGGCGCTGCCTAGAAGGCGATGTTGCGGAGTTCTCAGAGTCAAATTGTTTCTTTGTTCATTTTAATTTATTTTATTTGTTGTTTTATTTGTTGGGGTGTGGCTAGCATTGAGTTACCATAGCGTATTAGCTCAGGATAGGAAGGTGCTAAACTTCAGAAGACTCTGATCTCATAGCTGTAGTTGGGTCAACTGGTCATAGATGAGCATAGTGCAAAACATGAACAAATAAAACAAATTAAAACAAACAAAGAAACAATTTGACTATTTTGCCCTCTAGGCTGCGGCATCTTCACGAGAAGTCACTCCAAGACATCACTCCAAGTTCAATGTAAAAGGACATGAAGCGTAATAAAGTTTATCCTTTTGGTATCATTTGTTAAACATGCTATAGAACATAAAATCTCACGCACAAACATTCTAAACATTAACTTAGATACTGTACTGGAATAATAATTGAAAAAGACTTTAATACAACAGTTCAGAGGAAACTGTCGTTTCTTCAGGAGAAAGTCTTATTTATTCAGAAGAGACATCCAGCATTTTATATCGCTTAGCCAGAGAAGATGCACAGCGTTTGAGTGGCATCATAGAGCTTAACTGGTAATTAAAACCACAAAAAAAGAGGCTCATTCACAACTTGTGCGTGAATGAGGAAAAAGGGGCATTACATCATCTCAACCAATCAGCAGGAAGGAGGACAGCCATTGGCTGAATTTGAGTGACATGTCAGTTGCTTGGCAGTCCGCGAATACTCAAACCGTGAGTGCAAAAACCACAAATAGTCAAGGGCCTACTGTACATTTTCACAGTGTATTCACGGGATATTTGAAAAAGTGTGCCATGTGCAGTTTGAAAATGGTTTGTGAGTTTATTTGGACTCTCTGATATGTTGCCCGAATATCCCTATTTACTGTAATAAAGTTTCAGGGGCAGTGGTGGTCTAGTGGTATAGGGCGCTGGATCGCTGATCCAAAGGTTGGGGGTTCGAGTCCCACTCTCCACAAGGCTGTCACTGCCCCCCCCCCCCATAGTGCAGCTAACTGGGTTATCAAAGGCGGGCCATGTCTCTCACTGTCTATGGTGAGAGGCATGTAAAAGAACCATTGCGGACTTTCCTAAAGAGTAGCTGCAAAGTCGTCAGCTTGTTTATGTCCCTTGCTAAAAGGGTTGTGTCAGGAAGGGCATCCGATGTAAAAACCTCTGCCAAATCAAACGTGCGAATCAGATTTACTCAGATTCCCGAGTAAAAGGGAAAAAGCCGAAAGGAAGACAGACTGCAATAAAGTTTCACCAATAAGTAAAACCATTGCATATTGGTGGTGAATTATTCACCCCAATTTGTGGAATATACCCTTTTACTAGTGACAAGAAGACTGCTAGTCAGTGAAAGCTGACTCGTGAGTTGGGGAGACAACAAATACAGGCTAGCTATCAAATGAAAGCTGAAAATAATGTCAAAACCAGCTGGATAAAAGCCAGGTACCGGTTGAAAATGTACTAGTAAACATGGATTAACAAAGGTACGCTGGTAAGTAAAAAGCTAATAAAAATGAGTTATAAAACTAGAATGACTAGCAAGTGAAAAACAAGCAGAGTAAAAGGTAAGAGATAAGTCAGTGGAAATATGTGAAAGTGTAAAAAACTAACTAGCAAGTGAAAAACTAGCACAATAACAGATAGACATCAAGAGAACTGTTATTAAGCTAACATGTGAAAGCTGACTATTAATTAAAAGCTAAATAGCAAGGAAGAGTAACTTAGCAAACACATGCTGACCACAGGGTGAAAGGTAGTTAGCAACATTATCATGTAACAAACAAAATAACATCACCACGTATTTGTTTCACTTAAAATTTGCAAGTTTGTGCCAATAGTTTGTCCGGTGAATAAAAATATTCTTGAATTTCAATGAATTTTGCTTATCATTTATTTATTTGAATGGAAAAATATATACTGTTTAGGCACCAAAAGGAGAGAAAAAAAAAGCAAATAGACAAATAAGCTGACAGAAGAGTAGAAAAGTGTTTTATAACCATTTAATTCAATTTAATTGAAAGCTTCAGTGAAACACTACACCACGCACACGGTTGACATTCATTATTTATATCACACTTTGGGACCTTCTGCCATTTCAGTATATGCAGCATCTGTGACTATAACTATTCCTTTGCCACCACAAGAAAAATAATTTATTCAGTTATTATAATGTATGCTTCTATTAATTTTACTCAATTTTAATGATATCACGTGTATCCTGATGATCCTGAAAATTTTGTGTATTTTATTGTTTTTGTTTTACAAATTCCTTCTCTGACAGGCAGTTAACTCATAATACCAATTAAAATAAAAATATATTTTAATTAATAAAATCACTGAAAAAAGTGACATTTTGATATATTGAATTTAAAAGATCTTAATCAGGTAAAAATTGTGAATGCATAACTAATAATAACAATAATAATAATAATAATAATAATAATAATAATAAAATGTATTATTATTATTATTGTTGTTGTTGTTGTTATTATTATGATTATTATTATTATTAATAATAATAATAATAATAAAATGTATTATTATTATTGTTGTTGTTGTTGTTGTTGTTGTTTTATTATTATTATTATTATTATTATTATTATTATTAATGTAACATGAATAGTACTGCTTCCACAACTAATAATAGTAATTATAATACCATGAATAATACCATGGGGTAACCACCAATTAGCCTAATGTACATGTCTTTGGCCTGTGGGAGGAAACCGTAGTACCCCGAGCAAACTTACCCAAGCACAGGGAGAGCATGTAAACTCCACACATAAACGCCCTCACCAAGTCCGGGACATGAACTTAGTACTTTCTTGCTATGAGACTGATGTGCTAACCACTACATACTACCCTCAGTAGATTTTAACTCACAAATACTTTGTGAAGAACGATAAATAAATAAATAATTTTAAAAAGGTTTTTATGTGACATGGCTGGTGTGACACAGCCTGTTTTTAAAATATAACCAGAATCACAAAAGCGTGATAGAAAGTAACATCTTAATAACAGAAAATTATCATGGAAAAATAATATTAATATATTAGAATTATTTTAGATTTGAAATTATTATGTTATTTAATGTAAAAATAATTGGATAATTAACCATGAAAAACAGACGATGTTATGCTGCCTCTCTTTTCATGGTAATTATTATTATCTTTTTTTTGCAATGCAAGCACCCTTTTTCAACCTTAGACCCAACCCATTCCTTTGTTCATTTTCCAATCATGTTACAGTATTTTGTTTTTTGTTCGTGTTTTGTGTTCATCTTGTGACTCTGTTTCACTGGTAATAAACCAAAAAAAGTTCTCCGCCTCTTCTTTCATTTTCATCCGCTGTGCATGAAAACAAGACAAGGTGTCGGTTGGCTCTGGTCCTAAAGAAATGGTGGCCCTTTTGTGGCCTTTCTATGCAAGTTTTTTGGGAGGCGACCCCCCCCCCCCCCCCCCATAGGAGATATTGTTAGAACTAAATCAGCATGAGCTGTTGAGCTATGCTAGGTTAAGGTGCTGTGGGAGGAGTATAAGGGGGTAGGTGGGGGGGGTGGCGATTAAAACTTTTCTCAACTGCCTTTTTTCCCTTTACAGGCCACATCAACCAGATTTTTGCAGGCACTGGGTTTTCTAACAAACAATCCCTTTAGACTTAAACAGACTTGACACTTTCCTTTGTGAAAACCCAAAGGTTCTGGATGCTTTCTCACCAGGGGAAGAGGGCGGCAGCAAGGGGGACAATGCAAATCTGGAACAGCTTCGTTTGGCGACGGATGCCATATTGTCTGCGAAACAATAAGACAGTACAACTGGAACCTTACAGGAGCACCTTGCTAATGAGGTTCATGGAAGTTTCTGGAACTCTTGAGCTTCTTCCTAATCAAACTAATGGTCAGTCAGTAAAGATGACACACTTCACTTACTGTATGTCACTTTTACCTTAATTAGATTTTTATGGTAAAGTCAGGTGGTCATATGATTATGCAACCCCATAAGGGCCAGAACACAATCAAGAAAATGCAACAAAACTGAAAACAAAGCCAGATTGACTCAAAACTGAAAGGAGAACATGTGCCTGCTCACAAATTGGCTATCTCTTCTTATTGTTTTGCACTGTTGTGCACCATCACAGATCATAGCAAAAAGGACATTACTCAAAAGATTATGGAATTTTTGTGTGTTTGGTCTTTTATAGGAACTGCTGAATTTGTCATGGATCATTGTTGTTGCATTTGTTGCTTTATAGCCATTTTGTATAAAATTATGAAAACACTTTATCATCCTCTCGGTATGAATTGTAAATAAGAATCAGGAAAAAGTTATGGTTAATGGTTATTTTAGACAATTGACCCGGTAATAAAAATAGTCCTGAAACTGCACCTTGAGGTATACCAACAATTATATATGTAATATACAGCTGTAAAAATCCTGATAGCCAGGGTGAGGTATTCTATTCTTGGCAATGACGTAACATTACGACCAAGCAGTGCTGAACTAAGAGGTAAAAGGTGCCTCGTCATGGAGAGATTGATGATGCTACACAAATTGAATCACATGGGGTGTATTGATGATTCCTAATCATATCGTACACATGTTCAGCTTAAAGAACATTTGAGAAATCGAAGCTTGGAGCTATGGCTACCAATGAGCTGATATGCCATCGTCTTTTACTTGAGAACATTTCAATCGTTGACAAGAAATTTCTTTGCCATACAAGAGGCATCTTACCTTCACTGCATTCATCCTGGGTGGCATCATGTGAATAAATAAGGTTACATATGAATATGTGTGTCACAGTGTGATTCCCTGCTGTGTTGTCTGCTCTGTAAGGTTGAGAAGACACACCACCCTGCCTCTCTCCTTCAATGGGCCAGCTCTATTGATTCTCCTCTGCGCGTCCTCCGTCGCCTTCCTCGCTGTAACCAATCCAGAGAAAGAGAAACACAAATGAGTAAGAGAGAATTTATCTTTTTACCTTATTCACACAAAATGGAGATATTTAAAGTCTGAATACTAATGCTTGTTTATAGAATCTGGATATATTCTCATGTGTGTGTATAATATTCTACAAAATAGTCATAGCACTGTTTTTTTTTCAGCTTTGTGATAAGCTATTCCACACTACACTATACTATATTAAAATTTGTGTTCACAGGAACTCTAAGTGTACTGCCATGTATGAGTTAACAATCTGAGAATATTTTGTTGCCTGAAAGCCAAAATCCAGCACACTGACTGCAGTCATTGCTGATTGGGCTTTTGAAATAAAGCTGACTAATGAGGAAATGGAGTAAAGCTCCATTCAGCATTTACAGAAACAGCACCACACTCATCTCAAGGCTCAAACTGTGCCCAATAACAAAGTAAATATAATTACAGAATTTATTTTGTTTTCATTTGCAAGTCTATAACTTTATATAAAGCTATTTTATTTGATTCCAAGTTTTATTAGTGGATGCTGATTTAAATCTCACAACCGTTGCACGTCATTCAAGTAAAGGTGCATGGAAAAGACCAGCTCTCACACTCAGCCCTTTTGGTCACTAATTATCAGCAAAATTGCTGAGTAGACCAATGCTTATCACTGGGACGTGTCCAGCAGGTGACCTTCCCACTCTTTCGAAAGTCCAGGCTTCCAAACACATACATCTGCTTAAATTCCCATTGACACCAACTATTTTCAAACTCTATAACAGCAAAACACCATGCACCATTTTCACCACAAATCAGCTCTTAAAATTGAAGAAGCCTCCCAGATGTAGGGTGAAAGATCTGTAAAACCAAAACGAATTCCGGTTGCATTCGACTCAATACAGTCTGGATGACCAAGAATCAACACAGGCATGATATACCATTTCTTAACTGTATCAACAGAATAACGAAACAAGGATGCAACTTAAGAATGGATTCTCAAATGCCGTCCCAAAGACTTGTTGCACCATCTCTATTTCAAATGTTTCATATTCAAATAAAGCAAATCGTTAATATCATAGATCAGGTTCGAGAGTATGGAGAGGTCAAGAAGAAGTCTGAGCAGAGCCAGCAGACCCCATAACTGGATTTGAGAGCCTGTGCTGTAGACATTATGTTGTATTTGCGTTTCAGCGAAAAAACTACATTATTTACTTCATAAAGTTGCATGATTAATTTGACTCTCAACACACATCATAATCAGGAATTGGGCTGTTGATCAAGATACTTAAAGGCCTTCATTACAAATATACGTAAAAATGGTTCATTTTATTCTCAGATTAGATTATCAGGTCAAAGGCCATTATCAAGTCTAAGACCAGGACTATGCAGGATGAAGTTTTAGTTGGTTTAGTTGTTGGGCCTATTCATGCATTGTGCCAGTAATTAATATGTTTTCTCAAGGAAGGTTTATTTTTTTTACTAAGTTTTCACATATAAAAAGAACTTGCAACACAAGCAATATTTTTTATAAACTTTAAGTCAAGACCAAGAACGTACATTACTTGATGACATCAGCACCCTGACTGAACCACGACAGAGTACAAATCCAAGAAAAAATTCCAAGACAAATACAAATCAACACAAAGACCATCTGGACTTCAGAGTCCGTAGAATTGAATTTGAGAACCACACATTTATGTTTGATAGAAGACATTTTCTATGGCTAATATAGAATTCAGGTTAAAATAACCCTGCATTTGATTAAGTTTAATTAATCCAAAGTAAATAATTTATTTTGATTTTCAGTCTGCTTCAACTCAATAATATTCTAAAAATGTGACAAGGCTGGTATACCTCAAGGACTACCTTTGGGCCGTTTGCATTATAGTCAACCTTCGACGCCAATGTAGCTGATTTCTTTTTTTGTTAGCTCAATGGGTGTTTACACAGGAACCAATGGACAACAACTGCCCATGTGAAGTTAATGGTACCAGTGAAATAAGTGATGAGGGGTAGACACACACACACACACACACACACACACACACACACACACACACACACACACACACACACACACACACACACACACACACACACACACATTACTTTATCTACAATGCAAAACAGTTTATGGAGACAGCTCTTGTCCTATCTCTTGTGGTGGACAAATTTGAGATCAGCTACACTGTTGAGAAGCTGTTAGCTCATATTGTCTGTTTGCTAAGCACAGAAAAAGTAACTGTTAAATAGTTAATAGTATGTTAACTGTCTTGAAATTCATTGAAACTGGCACTTTGTTAACATTTTTAGTATTCATTAAGAACTAAAGCCTGTACTATGCAGCATAGTGGCGTAGTGGTTAGCACACTTGGCTTGTAGTAAGAAGGTCCCATGTTTGATTCCTGGACTTCGGGCTTTTCTGTGTAAAGTTTGCATGTCCTCCCGGTGCTTGTGTGGGTTTCCTCCTGGTATTTTTGATTTCTTCCCACACTCCAAAAAACATGCACAGTAGATTGATTGGCAGTTCCATATTGCCCCTAGCTGTGAGTGTGTATGTGAATTGTTACGTGAGTGTTGACCCTCCAATGGCCTCGCAAATACTTTGGGATGTACCCAGATTAAGTGGCCTAGAGAATCAATGAATGAATGAATAAAATGTTTAATATTGTCATGTCACACAACTGAAGCAAAATTTTGGGATTTATTTCTTTGAGGCAATTTCATGGTTTTAATCATTGTGTTAACCGCTATGTTGTCATTTGCACAATTCTCCCTGTGCTTGCACTTTACTCTGGGTATTCCGGTTTCCTCCCGCAGTCCAAAGACATGCACATTAGACAATTGGTTGTTCCAAGTTGATCCCAGGTGTAAGTGTGAATATTTTTGTGTGTGTGAGGTCCTAGTGACGGTCTGGTCGAGCTGTACAGGGTGCACCCTAGTTTCGCCCAGAGTTGGCTAATACCTCGTTACCCTACTAGAAGTGAGCGGTTTGGCTTGAATTTAATGAATTAATATTTACCTTGACTACAGTGTTGAGAAATAAATTTTAATCCACACAACACTATGATCTTCTAAAATTTGTATGTTTTTGATTTTATTTAGAACAATGTGATACTTGTGCGGTTTTTACGAGGTATGTGGGCGCAGATTAATGGTCCGGTCAGGTGATGCAATAAAATAAATAAATAAATAAAGCAAGAAACCGAACCTAAATAAGGATAAAATTTCTTATGAATGTGGAGGCCAGTGATTTATCTCTGTTAATATTAGAATTCATTTTTCGGTGAATTAGTTATGTTGCGATCATATACTTACTGATTTTTTTTTTAAACCCCTCGTGCAGAAATTTCATCTTTTCTGTTTGAGAAATTATCTGTATAACAGGAATTGTGAGATGTTTGATGAGGAATACGGCCGTTTCAAGCCGATCGATTGCGCGTTCCTCTCTCCTGTGTGACCTCAGTCCTCACGGGGGTTAAAACCTATTAACCTCCGACCTCCCCTGACTTCCCTCGACCTTCAGTGTGAAAGGAAGTAATACTGAAAGATGACCACCGCTCCTGCCTTCTGTTGACCAAACCCAACACACAGACGGGCTCTCTCTCACACACACACACACACACACACACACACACACACACACACACACACACACAAAGGTAAGGCACACTCCACAAATAATACTATTATCTAATCAATACCAGGCCCGAAAAGGGACCGGGTGTGTTCTGTGTTTTCCATTTGAAAAGAGGAAGACGTGTGCCACACGTTTTTTAATGGATAGCTGCTGATCCTTCCCCAGCCTTGGTCATACACACTCATCCTGTCACGTGCATGTAACGAGAATGTGCACTGGAGGGAAGTATGGAATCAGTACTCAGCATTGTAACAAATACAATCATGCTAAAATACTTCATACACAACACACCCACAGAAAGAAAGAAACGCAAGTGTTAGAGGGGTGTGTATGACATATGAGCTCAGTCATCTACCATCCGCCCCCAGACCTCATTCGCCAGTTTCAGGACACGCCCCAATCTCAAACCACACATTTACTCAACTCGATCTCAATCTAAAAATTAAAACATTTTTTCGAAACCCTATCTACAGCCCTGAAAGTGTGAAAAGTCAATAAAATGGATTGGTACTGATAAGCAAATGAGAGTTTGTACCATCTCCGGGGAGAAGATGAAACAGAGACACGGAAAACGGAAAACATCACATTTTTTTTTTTTTTTTTTTGGGGGGTATTAGAATAAAGTTTTCATTTTGACTCCATTTGCTCTTTATTAGTCATTCACAAACTGAATATTCTTAAATATACATTTATTTACTGTCTATTTATTTATTTATTCATTTATTGTTAACAGTAATCCTGCACGTACATCAGATTGATGCTGGGAAAAGATATAAGCCTGATGCAACCCTGACCAGACACATGGTCCACTCTTACCGAGGGTTCACTGCAGGATTTCAGTCCTACATTATGAAACATTATAATATGATGAGACCCTAAACATCAGCTGTGTGTATTTCCACCTGCTTGTACAAAGAGCCATTAGGATAGTAATCACATGGTCGGATCTCACTGTGGTGTAAATGTGATGAAGTGGCATCACTTCCCCTGTGATATGGGTCAGTCAAAAGTAAATTTATAAATAAATCTGCACAGCATCACAATTAAATCATTCAAATAAGAGTGAGTCATATGACTCAGTCTGGTATTTTCTTCGGCCTGCTGTTTGAATTTTTATTGAAATTATATAGAGGTTTTGTTTCTATACTATGACACAAGCTTGCTTACACCTGCGTGCTTTCGTGCTTAGTTTGAACCCATCACATACATCTCCGATCCTCAGTGCAACCCCAGGATCGAGAAATAGCCTTAATGTGATTATTGCACAATATGAAGAATCCAGAAATGGAATGCTACAGGAACACACCCAGATTTAGCTGTGGTGGTCCATCTCGAATGTGGAAAGCTTGTCTTATGGTTGGTGTAGAATAACTTGTGGTTGCGTTGTCTTTTCAGGCCAAAATGAGTTATCAGTTTCCACAACTCAAACAAGTCCTTACTAACACCACAGATGTGGACTGCAGTTACACATCAAACTAAATGCTCTACCTAATCGAGTCTTCGGTGCACACTGCCTGGAGACGGTCCATGTGGCATCAGTACACCTCTGGATTACATTCTGATAACTCATCCAAAAATGCAATATAATAATAATAATAATAATAATAATAATAATAATAATAATAATAATAGATAGATAGATAGATAGATAGATAGATAGATAGATAGATATAAAATGTGTGGTATTAATAGAATTAGCAGGTTTGCTCCCTAAATTATTCTAAATGTAAGAACAGCACACCTCGCCAAACCCAGTTTTGCCACGCGCGTTGAACCAGCAGTCAAAAATTCCTCCTTCTCCTTCTCCCAAAAAAATCTACACAGCTTCAAAAAATATCATTTCTATGATTAAACACCTGGTGGTGTTCTCTGTATCCTGGAACGTAAAGTACTTTAAAAAAAAAAATCTGGGTCATGTTTTGGGCCAAAGTCAAG
>CM045748.1:4580000-4590000 GCA_024760905.1 Plotosus lineatus
GCCTTTTTTCTGTAATTCGTGGAAGATGCCCAACACTGTCTTTTTGAAGGGCAACTGAAGGACGATGACAGGCCTGTTTAGGAGGTTTGCTCGGCTGTGTGCCAGAAGCAGCTCCTCCCCTCTTCTTCCCGCCCACTTTACCAGCCTTCATCAGCTCACTGACAGGAACACGATCTCATAATATTTCTCAGATCGGATGGGATTCCTATAAAGCGAGATTAGTTGATCAGCTAAATCTACTCCTCCCACTGATTTATTGAACTGCTCCATGATATCAGGACAATCAACTTCAACCATCTTCTTTGTTTTGGAATCGAAGCGATGTCCTGTAGTAACGGGGTCGACTTTTACGAACGTAGGTAATAACATGTTCACGACTCTATTGCTGAACCATTTTACATACGTAAACTGCTTCTGACTTCTCATTCTCAATTTTATCAGCTTCGATTGCACCTCGTCCTTTTTTCGTTATTGCCTTTCGACATTTCATATCCGTTGATAATCCAGGTAATCTTGATGGTCTGACAGTCCCGCAGCAAAATATTCCACGACCGAAGAGAGAATTTCAGTAGAACCAGGTGGATCAGGACCAAGGAAGCGCATCGTAACTGAAGGATTTTGATTTTGAAGGACTGACCACTGTCGGGTGAGATTTCGTCTTGTTGCTCTGCTTGCACTAGAATCATCTGCAGTTGGCATTAGGGCGTGTTCATCTATGATAACGGCCGAATCTACATCGAGCTCATTGGTGACACGGACATCATTTGGAGAATCTCTTCATCCAGATCTATTTCCTTTTCCATATTCACATCATCAGGGATGAAGTTGGGATCATCCACCTCGTCATCATAATCCATTTCTGTCTCAGATTCGTCACTATCGTCACAAGTGGCAGCTCAGCAGTTTCCACACTGATGTTTTTCCCGCCATTAAAAGTTCAGGGGGTGATTGATATACCGCTGGTGAAACTGAATAATGAGAAACATTCACCAGTCAAACTGACTCAATGATGATGTTTTCTAAATGAGGAAATCGGGGCAGACTTTACCTCATTTAACTCACTTTGAATCCATAAATAATACCAAGATATTCCTCACAGAAAACAATAATGTTTATAATCGATGCTCGTATTGAGCTTTCATAAAAATTATAAGCATATTGGTACAAAACACTATTTTTTTTGCAGGAATTCTACTATTTGTAAACTATATTGTAAGTAATCACTGTTTCCAGCCAAGCTTGTTCATACACCTGATGTGATGAAAACGTCACTCATATAAAATGTGGGGTTTTTAGTAAAATGAACACAATAACCTATTTCTACCTCATAAAATTACAAAACTAACATTATTCTTCACTGACAATTTTTTATGTGCATGAATCTCACTTGATCCATTGTGCTTTTAGTACTGACAATTTGAATTATGATTCGCGGACGTCACCCACTCATGATGTCTTGAGCCTAACAAAAAAAACGCAGGAAAAGATGACGCAATACCATTCTCCGCTTCAACAGGAAACATACCGCATTCGTCACAGTCGTTCCCCAGATACCCATAAGTGATAATGATTCAGATTTTAGGCTCTTAATTCTTGTGTGACGAATTAGTCACCGTCGGGCGTAAAGGGTTAAAAAACATTTTCGGTAAATCATTTCTATTTTTTCAGGCTCCTCCCACTTTCTCTAAAACATTTTCACAATTCTTATTTGCAATTTTTTGGTCACCAAGGTAGATTCCCAGGGACTTGATCCTACCCCTTTTCCAGGATTGGTCACCAGGCAGGACGACACCCCGCGGTTCCATCCACAGAGCTTCACTTTCCCCCCGGTTTACCTCGGCTGAAGAGATTTCACTAAAATCTTTCACAGTGTTGGTGAAAACATTAATCTCACTCTGGTTTTAACAGTGCTGCAGGCACAGAGATTTAATTGTATTTTTCCTGATGTCCCACCACTGCTGCAAAGAACTAAAACCGGACTTTGTTTGTCTAATATTGTTCCAAGGAACAGTGAAAGCTTCTCTGAAACCTCGGTCAGGTAAAAGTGCTTGTGTTAAAACCACAGTTTTAGTCCACACGTGATGTTGCTGATTAAAATACAGAACTCAACCAATGAATGGTCTGAAAAACCCACCGGCCCAAAGGAACCATTTTTAAAAATATTAAAATGTTTAAAACAATAGAACCTGTCAAGCCTGGCCGTGGACAGTAGTCCATCATTCGAGTGGAGCCTGGTGTACTGCCGGCCACTGCTGTATTAGTTTCTCCACACACTTCAGAGCTCCTTTGTTTCTACAGGTTTCTTTAACGTCCTTTGCGAGGCCGTGTGGAGTTCAGGGTGATTTCAGACTAAAATATGATTCTCTGTACAATTAAAATCTCCAATAACCAGATACTCATCCCAACTGCACCTCTGGATCACATGGTCCAGGGCGTGTAAAAAGAGGGGTGTCTGCGGTTGTGCTGCAGTGATGGTAGTGGATAGGGTGCAGGATCACTGATCCTAAGGTTTGGAGTTCGAGTCCCCACAGGGTTGTCACTGTCTATGGTGAGAGGCATGTAAAAGAACCATTGCTGACTTTCTTAAAGAGCAGCTGCAAAGCATGTTTCCGTCCCTTGCTAAACGGTTGTGACAGGAAGGGCATCCGACGTTAAAAACCTATGAACCAAGTCAAATGTGCGAATCAGATGATTCGCTGTGGCGACTCCTGAGAATGGAAAAAAGATGAAAAGAAAAAAAAAAGTTGAAGTGTAAACATTTAAAACCATTTTAGCCCTTTCCAGCTCTGCTGGGATTTTTAAAATATGACCCGCCATCACATCGTCAACGGTAACAGAAACCGGGTTAAAATCTCAAGAAAATGAAACTCCGCCCCCACTATTGCGACTTTTATAACTAGAATAAAGCTATGGGTTCCATTCCCTCCTCCAGTCGCCTTCATTCTCCAGCGTGCTGTGCGTCTCCTGGAGGAAAACAACATTCAGATTTTTATATTAATCAGAATAACCATCGCGGCTCCTTTTGTCCTGTCTCGCTCCGTTTATGTTTAGTGTGGAGATTTTAAAAGTGCAGATGTTGAACGAAGGAAGAACAGAACCATGAGAAAAGGAAAAGCAGGTTGAAATATATGTGAATTCTCTACAGCGAGTTGATTTTTAATCTTTAACCCTTTTTTTCAGTCACAAACATCTTGGTCTATGAAACATGGCTGCCCCAGTTCACCCGGCTGTGCCGGGCTCACCCGGCTGTCCCGAGCTCACCCGGCTTTCTCATATAAAACAGACAGCGTGTAAGAACAGTTTGAACTCAGGGAAATAAATTTTCAACCTCGACTCTAAACACTTTGGTGTGTTGTAAGAATATTTTAATTTTTGAACGGGACAGTGCAGGCTCTGTTCTCGTTTTCTCTGTGTTATCGTCCTCGCTTTCAGACCGGCCCTGAGACAGAGAGGTTTCCTTCTTTGAGTCCTTTTTAACTTTATTGGTTCTGTTTTCTGTGATTTTTCTTTTCTTTGCTGGTTTTGATAAATCATCAACGACTATCTCTTCCTCATCATCAGCTTCCTCCAGCACTGACTCTGCCCTTTTCTTCTGTGTCCCTGTCTCTATCTGCTCACTGTTTCAATCTTCTGTACACTTTTCACCCTCCACCTGTGTGTCCATGTTTCTTACCTGTGTGTCCACCATAGTGTCTGTGTCTCCGGGCTGTGAGAACTCGCCGGCTTAATTTTCGAAGCGGTAGATGTTTTGTAAAGCGATTTGAACGTTATCTCTCCTGGCACTGTTGCCAGCTGTTCCGGTGGCGCCGCCATTGGCTCTCACGACAGGGACAACGCCGGTGTTATTGGCGGCATGGCTGCCGGATCCACTTCCAGAGCCTCAGTATGTTTTCTAGTCGTCTCACCGAAGAAACCCCGACAGCGGCAGAGAGAGCAGCGGCGTCCTCTAGCTGCGGACCACACATGTCAAATACGTGACCCAGTGTGATGACGTGTGCCGCCGCAAACTTCTCTGCGACGGATGACCCTGCAGACTGTCGCACGTTAAAACGGAACCCACAGACAACAGGTTCCTTTAAAACCCAGAAGCGTGAACTGTGTGCCTGTGTTCTGTTCTTTTAAAAAGTCCCCAGATTTTAAAAAGGCTTTGATAAAACTCTGGAAAAACTTTGACGTCGTGTTTGCTTAAGTCCATTAAAAAGAGAGAGTCCCGCAGTCCCGGCTCTCAGCACCGGGCTAAAACTGTGCGCTGTGGGCCTCCACACCAGGTCTCACGGTCCGGTCAGCAGACTCTGGATGAATTGGAGCCTGAACGTTGCTCCTCTGCTGGCCAGATGGATAAGACCATGTCCCCATTCCTCTTTGGGGAGGAAGAGGACACTCTGCGGGACCCAGTGCAACTTGTCCCAGAAACAGCTGATGATCTCGGCCTGGGCTTTCGCGAGAAGGGTCCCAGAGGGGTCCACGCAGGACAGGCGGTGCCACAGCATGGAAGCAACCAGATTGTTAATAATTAAAACATGACCTTTAAAAGACATTTTCAGTAAAATCCATTTCCATTTTCTGAGACTTCTCCCACTTTCTCTAAAACATTTTCCCAATTTTTATTTACATTATTTCGATCGCCAAGGTAGATTCCCAGGTACTTGATCCCACCTTTTTTTCAGGTGAGACCGCCCGGCAGGACGAGACCTCGCAGCTCATCCCCCACCCACAGAGCTTCACTTTTTCCCCAGTTTACCTTGGCTGATGAGATTTCACTAAAATCTTTAACAGTGTTGGTTAAAAAAATTAACATCTCTCTGGTTATTGACAGCAATGACAAGATCGTCCGCATATGCGGACAGTTTAAAAGTCGAATCACAGTCCGGGACATTAAAACCAGAGACCTGTTCTGAGTTGGTGCAGGAGAGGCTCTATTGCAAAGGAGTACAGCATTCCCGACAGGGGGCAACCCTGCCTGATACCCCTCTGCACTTTAAAAGGAGCGGTCAAACCACCGTTGATTTTTAATATACTCTCAATGTCTCCATACAAGGTCCGAATCCAGCAATGAGACCAGAGCTGAACCCGAAACCCTCTCACAAATGCCATAGGTTTGCGTGCTCAACCCATTCAAATGTCTTTTCTTGATCCAGAGAAATGAGACCAAGTTTCACTCCCACTGAATTAGAGCGGTCCAAAACGTCCCGAATTAAAAAGACATTGTCCGTTATCAGCCTGCCTGATACACAGTCGGTCTGGTCTACATGAATGACCTGCTCCATCACTTTCCTCAACCTGTTCACCAGGAATTTGGAAAGGATTTTGCAGTCGGCACAGAGGAGGGACACTGGTCGCCAGTTTTTGAGATCTTGAAGGTCCCCCTTCTTTGGCAGGAGGGTGAGGACCGCTCTCCTGTAACTCATGGGTAGCCGGCCTTTCAGCAGACTGTCCCTGAGAACGTCCAGCAGGTCCTTACCGATCACTGCCCAGAAGGCTTTATAGAAGTCAGCCGGCAGGCTGTCTATACCCGGGGCTTTCCCCCGTTTGAGGCTCTGCAGCGCCACCAACAATTCCTGCGAGATGTCAGCCTCCAGATGTCTGTTGGCATCTACTGACACCTTTGGCAGACCAGTGAGGAAAGTATCCAACAATTTCGGTTTCTCAGAATATTCACATTGATAGAATTCATCTTAGAAACCTACTGCGTACCTGCATATGTCTGCAGTTTCCTGGATTAACTGTCCGTTCCCGGAACGCAGGCAGTGTATCAGCCTCCTCTGCCTGTTTTTCCTTTCCAGTCCAAAGAAAAAGAGGGAGCATCCATCAGAGCAACGTTTTGAAACCTACTGCGTACGTGCCTAGCAAGTCAGCTAACCTGTGTTTTTTGGCTTTGAAGACTTTTGAAGACTGCCAGAGTTTGCAGCTCCACAATTTCCCTCTCCAAATCCTTAATGGATCTGACCAAGTGGAGGAGTCGGGTAGGAGGGGGTGGGCGGTCGGAGGGGGGGTGGAGGGGACTTTCTACCACCGGTTTGATTAGGGAGACATGATGAGACATTCCTCCTGATGAGCATCCCTAACTAGTTGCTCTACCTCCCATTGGGCAGCTCCGAGTATGCAGGAGAAGGGCAGGATGGTTTCTATGGCTGAGTCTTCACCTGAGGAGAACTGCCTGGAGAGAGCGTCTGGCTTAGTGTTCCGGGAGCCTGGTCGGTAGGTCAGCATGAAGTTGAACCTCCCCAAGTACAGTGACCAACACGCCTGGCAGGAGTTCAACCTCTTGGCCGTACAGAGGTAAGCCAGATTCTTATGGTTGGTCCAGACCACAAAAGGGTAAGCCACTCCCTCCAGCCAGTGCCTCCATTCCTGGAGTGCCAAGACTACTGCCAGCAGCTCGCGATTCCCAACATCATAATTCCGTTCCGCCGGGGACAAGCGATGGGAGAAGGCGGCGCATGGGTGGAGCTGCCGGTCTGCGGGGGACTGTTGGGAGAGGACTGCCCCACCCCTGAGTCCGAGGCGTCGACTTCTACCACGAACTGCAGCGTGGGGTCCAGGTGGATCAGTACAGGGGCATGGATGAATTTCGCCTTCAGCTTTTCAAACGCCGCCTGGGCACTAGGAGACCACTGGAATGGAGTCTTGGGTGATGTTAACTGTGTGAGAGGGGCTGCTAGGCGGCTGTAGTCCTGCACAAACCGGCAGTAGAAGTTTGCAAACCCCAGGAACCTCTGCAGCTGTTTCCGCGTCCCTGGAGTCGGCCACTCCGCCACTGCCTTCACTTTCGCCGGGTCAGGTCCTATCCGCCCCTTCTCCACGATGAACCCCAGGAACGAGACTGAGGGAACATGGAACTCGCACTTTTCTGCCTTCACGAATAATCTGATCTCCAGGAGCCTCTTCGGTACCATCCTCACATGGCGGCGATGTTCGTCTTGGTCCTTGGAGAAAATCAGAATGTCATCTAGGTAAACGTATACGAAGTGGTTCAGCATGTCCCCAAGCACGTCGTTGACCAGAGCTTGGAAGACTGCCGGGGCATTGGTTAGTCCAAACAGCATGACTAGGTACTCGAAGTGCCCCAAGGGCGTGTTGAAGGCCGTCTTCCACTCGTTCCCCTCCCGAATTCGGACTAGGTGGTAGGCATTTCTCAGGTCCAGCTTGGAAAAGACAGTGGCATCGTGGAGAGAGGTGAAGGCTGAATCGATTAGGGGGAGTGGGGTATTTATTTTTCACAGTTATCTGGTTCAACCCTGTGTAGTTGATGCAGGGTCTCAGGGTCTTGTCCTTCTTCTCGACAAAGAAGAAGCCGGCCCCAACCGGGGAGTATGAGGGCCGAATGAGACCTTCAGCTGACCTTGAGCGACTCGTTGATGTAGGCCTCCATGGCGTCTTTCTCCAGCTTGGAGAGATTGTAGAGTCGCTGGGAAGCGAGCGTGGCACCTGGGAGGAGGTTGATGGTGCAGTCATATGGTCGATGTGGGGGTAAGGAGCAAGCCCGGTCCTTGCTGAAGACTTCTTGCAGATCGTGATATTCCTCAGGTGCGCCAGCCAAGTCCAGATACTCCAGGTCGACCGGGATTCGTGATGCTTGGGAGGGGACGGCCGCCATCAGGCAGTGCTGCAGACAGTAGTCACTCCACCACGTATAGTGAGGGTGCGCCAGTCTATGTGGGGATTGTGGGTCTGCAACCAGGGCCATCCCAGCACTAGGGGAGCGAGAGAGGCAGGGAGAACAAATAGTTCCAGGTATTCCTGGTGATTACCTGATAACATGAGCTTCACTGGCCTGGTCTTGTGCGTGACGTGGGCGATGTGTGTTGGGGGTGTCGAGTTCCTCCACGGGGAGCACATGGAGCTAACCATCTCCGGATCAATAAAGTTTGCGTCAGCGCCTGAGTCAATTAATACCTTTACAGGATGAGAGTGTTGTGCAGAGTGTAGCATACCTTGAATTCGTAGACGCTTCCTGGGGGTCGTGGAGGATCCTCGTGTTGTTGGCAGGCTCTGCCACGCGGGGCACTGGGCAAGGTAATGGCCCTTACCGGCGCAATAGATGCAGAGGCTGTCGTCCTGCCGCCGTTGCCTCTCTTTGGCCGTCAGTCGGATGCGGTTCACCTGCATGGGCTCTGGGTCATCATTTTCCCTCAGGGGAGGAAGTGCCGGGTGCATATGAGGAGGGATCCACTTCCAGGATCTATCCCTCTCCCTCAGCCGGTTGTCCAATCTCGTGGACAAGGCGATTAATCCCTCCAGCGTGGTCGTCTCATCTCGGGCCGAGAGCTTATCTTTCAGCTGTTCATCGAGCCCTTGCAGGAAGGCCCCCCGAAGCGCGGGGTCGTTCCAGCCACTCTTGATGGCGAGAATCCAGAATCGGATGGCATATTCTGACACCGACTGTGCACCTTGCCGGATACGGAGGAGCTGGGAGCTCGCCTCCTCACCTTTCACCGAATGATCAAACACCTTCATTTTTTGCATGAACCGTTCGGCCGGGGAGTATAATTCCGGGTTGTGGGTAGCGACTGCCAGTGCAGTGCCCAGGACGAAGCTTGCTCCATAAGTAAGCTCATGATGAAAGCGGTTCTTGCTTGATCGGTGGCATATGTGAGCAGCTGCTGGCTGAAAACAAGAGAGCACTGGTGGAGGAACTGTGCGCAGGAGCCAATCGAGCCCGAATACCTGGCTGGCATGGGGATGAGTGGTTCTCCGTGCAGGGGGGGAGGGTGAAGCTGGTGCTGCGGAACGGAGGGTGAAGGGTGCGGGGGTGGGGTCGTGGTGGCGAGATGAGCGGCGACGGCGTCCATCCTTCGTGTCGTGTCATCCCAACAGGGCTCCCTGGTCAGACAAGGCTTGCCGGAGCTGAGTGGTCTCTGCTGGGTCCATGTTCAGGTCAGAAGATTCTGTCATGCCTGGAGTATATGCGTCGGACCCAAAGATGCAGGAGACCATGTAAGAAGATTCAACGATTTATTAAACGTTTGTAACTGGAAATCACTAGAAAACGCAGAATGGCGGGAACTGGTCATGCACGAAGCGCAGGCCAGGGATCAGAGGGATTGTCGAGGAACAGAGTCACTGGAATCAATCTTCTGACAGCGGAGGGAAGCATGCTGCTCCCATTTATAGCTGGCTGCCGCTGCTTGCCGATTAGGACCAGGTGCGCTCCGCTCCGAAACTCCTCTACCGGCGATCGCCACGCCCCTCGCCTGCACCTGCAATGAACTGAGGAAAGGTGAGTGTCTCTAGCAAGCACAGACCATGACAGAAGAGACTGAACCATGAGAGATAAAAGCAGGTTGAGTAAAAAAAGAAACAGATGAAAGAAAGAACATTAGTCATCCTCAGCAAGTTGTTTTTTAAACTTTGAAACCAGTTTCCTCAGTCAATGAATGTCCTGTTCGGTGAAACCGGGCTGTCCGGGCTTGCCTCGCTTTCTTAAATGGAGACGGACAGAGTCGATAAATAGTCTGAGGTCCGGAAAGAAGTTTTCAAGTTTGATTCTAACCCCTTTATTGTCATGTAGGAACTTTTGGATTTTTTCCACGTTGTATGCCGTGTCTGCGTCCATTTTCTCTGTGCTCGCGTCCTTGCTCTCAGACAAGCCATGGGACAGACAGGTTTCCCCCTTTGAGGATTTTTTTTTTTACTTTGTTGGAGCTGCTGTTCTCTGTGTTTGCGATCTTTCTTTTGGCTACTGGTTTTAACTCATCGACTATTAATTCTTCATCCTCCTCACCGAATTCCTCCAACACTGACTCTCCCACCCGAGCTGCTATTTTATTGTGTCTCCGGGCTGTGAGAAACCATTGGTCTAGTCTCTGAGGCAGTTGCCGTTGTCTTGGCAATTTAGAAGGGCTCTCCAACGGTTTTCTTTTCGGTTCCCACAGTGCTGCCGCGGGCTTGGGCACGGCCGCCGCTGCCGCCGCGGGCTCGGGCGTGGCCGTTGCTGCGGGCTCGGGCACGACCATCACCGTGGGCTCGGGCTTGGGCGCAGCCACCGCAACCAGTCCTG
>CM045748.1:4595000-4605000 GCA_024760905.1 Plotosus lineatus
ACATGGAGAAGAACGATAACAGCAGAGCTGGAAGCGATGAACTTGACATGGGGAAAAGCACAAAATGCAACACAGGATAGTTCCAGATGGAGGACAATCATCATGGCCTTATGTTCCACTGGGAACAAAGATGATTAAGTAAGTAAGTAACCTAAGTTAATGTTTAGAATGTTTGTGTGTGAGATTTTATGTTCTATAGCATGTTTAACAAACGATACCAAGGGGATAAACTTGCTTCATGTCCTTTTACATTGAATGTGATGTCTCCAAGATGGCGCTCCCTAGAGGACGACATTGCGGAGTTCTCAGAGTCAAATTGTCTCTTTATTTGTTTTAATTTGTTTTGTATGTTGTTGTTTGTCTGTTTTTTTGCACTATGCTCGTCTATGACCGAGCAATCCTATTACAGCTATGAGAGCGCAGTGTTTTCGGATATTTAGAACTGAGCACACTCAACTCCTATCCTGAGCTACACGCTACGGCAGCTCAATGCTAGCCGCACCACGGATAACAATAAGCCCAGGTGGAGATGTGGCAAGCGGGGAAGGGCTGAATGATGACTTCAGCACTTGGTTAGCAGTGGAAGGTTAGCACTTCCGGTCATACTGCTTGCAAATGTTCAGTCTCTGCGAAACAAGATGGACCAACTTCATGCTCGGATTGCAACGCAGAGGGATCTACATGGTCTGCTCCATGCTGTGTTTCTGTGAAACATAGCTCGAGGAGAGTACACCCGACGAGGCAATTACACCAGCCGGCTACATGGCCTTCAGGTAGGACCGTCCACCGCGCTCCGAACATGAAGAACTAACAACATTCTCTTTGTTCGGTTTCCGGGACAAAAAAAATCACGGATTTTTTGTCAGATTCCGATTTGTTTGAATTCTAGAGTGTTCGGATTCTGAGGCTCCAGTGTGTGTGTGTGTGTGTGTGTGTGTGTGTGTGTGTGTGTGTGTGTGTGTGTGTGTGTGTGTGTGTGTGTGTGTGTGTGTGTGTGTGTGATGATAACGTGGAAAAAAATCAAGGGTTATCTATATATGTCCATATAGAAGGCAGTATAAAGTGCAAGAAACCATTTTTCAGATAAAACCGTAATAAAGGCTGGTGAGATTTACTGCAAAAACAAGCAGCAAACATAACAGTTAAAACCTTCAAAATTATGTTACAGCATTATTATTATTATTATTATTATTATTATTATTATTATTATTATTAATGCTAACAACATAGCGGTTAGCAAGTTCAGCTCACGTTAAGAAGGCCCTGGGTTCGATTCCCAGTTCGGGCGTTTCTGTGTGGAGTTTGCATGTTCTCCGTGTGCTTTGTGTTTGATTCTTCCTGCTACTCTGGTTTCCTCCCTCAGTGCAAAAACATGCACAGTAGGCTAATTGGTTGTTCAAAATCACCCCTAGGTATGAGTGTGAATGGTTGTGTGAGTGTTGACTCTGTGATGGCCTGGCGCTCTGTCCAGGGTGTTCCCCGCCCTCGCCCAGAGTCGGATGAGATGGATGCCACACTTCCCTTGACCTTAATTAGGATTAAGCGGATTACAAAATGAATGAATGAATGAATGTTCTGATATAATAACTAGATCATCAAATCACCCTTAAAGCATGTTTTAAATCCGAGGAAGAATAGAAGGTAAAATCCTGTTAGTGAGGACCATGGTGCTCTCTAGTGTCTGAATACTGTAACTACAATCTTTTGACAGTGTGTTCAGTGAAGATTATGTGACTCTCACTCACTTGCTGAAATATTTAATCCTATTAGAGTTGCAGAAAGTCTGGTGCCCATCTCAGCCGACTTTGGGCAAGAGCAGAGTACACCCTGGATGGCTCACCAGGTCATCACAGGGCAGAAACATGTTGACGGCGATGCAGCTCCTCTTGACAAAAGTCAGCAATGGTTCTTTCAGATGAACCGCTCACCACAGACAGTGAGAGACATGGCTGGTCTTTGATAACCCAGCTAGTTGCACTGGTGGGACAGCAGTGGCAACCCGGTGATAGTGGGACTTGAACCCCTGACTTTGGGATCAGTAATCTAGCTCCCCACCTCTAGGCCACCACTTCCCCTCACACACATCTAGAGGCAATTTAGAACAGCCAAGTAGTCTAATGTGCATGTCTTTGAACTGTAGGAGGAAACTGCAATACCCAAAGGAAATCCAGACGGGCACGACGCAAAAAAAAAACTCCGGGCAGAAACACCCTTACCAAGTCAGGGACTCGAACCCGTTACCATCTTGCTGTGAGCCAGACGTGCAAACCACTACGCCACTGTGCCGCCAAGAAAAGATTATCCCAACACTTACTGCAGCTTGAAACTCCATTAAAAAGAGGATTTAAAACCTGCTCGAGTTCTCGATGCTGATTTCCACACGGTAACTCAATTTCAGAGTCTTGAATACGGCTGAGCATTTCTTCTCTGAGAGCAAACACATCCATGAATGAAGAAAATGCACGAGCTGCCGTGTCTGCCTTTTCACTCCATCAGTCATGAGTGTCCAAGGTTGAGGAGGAGATGGAGGAAGGGAAGGAAGGATTCGATGCAGTGGAATTGGGGCACTGTATGTAGGGTTAGATGTACTGTTAAGAGAAAAATGATGTAATGACACTGAAATAATTTCACATGACTGTCTGTCTTCCTTTCGGCTTTTTCCCTTTTACTCGGGAGTCGCCACAGCGAATCATCTGATTCGCACGTTTGATTTGGCAGAGGTTTTTACGTCGGATGCCCTTCCTGTCACAACCCTTTTTAGCAAGGGAGAGAAACACGCTGACGGCTTTGCAGCTCCTCTTTACGAAAGTCAGCAATGGTTCTTTTACATGCCTCACACCATAGACAGTGACAGACATGGCCCGCCTTTGATAACCCAGTTAGCTGCACTGGGGGGGGGACAGTGACAACCTTGTGGAGAGTGGGACTCGAACCCCCAACCTTTGGATCAGCGATCCAGCGCCCTATACCACTAGACCACCACTGCCCCTTATAAATAATTTCACATGACTGATCCGTTGAAAATATAATTTATTACATGACACAAGATAGCACAGTAAACAACAACATTAGATATATCGAGTCTAAAATTCCAAAAGCCACACCTATATTTCCAGAAGTGGCACGCTTTTGGTGCCGGGGCCTTCAGTGGGCCTTAACGGGCTTAATTCAACTCTTAATACCACCACTATGATGTCATAATTATACAAATCATCAATAATATACAAAACACAGCAAAACAAGATGTGACACTGCAGCGAAGGAGAGACAGAGAGGGAGAGACAGAGAGAGAGAAAGAGAGAGAGAGAGAGCATGTGTGAGAGAGAGAGAGAGAGAGAGAGAGCACGAGAGAGAGAGAGAGAGAGCATGAGAGGGGGGGGGGGGGGCATTTCACGTATTTCTGCTCTTAACTGAGCTTCACATCACTTTCACCAGCATTTTCTGGTGGAAGATCCTGGTAAATCTGGCACTTGGCAAAATGTATCAATTGTAAACCACACCTCCTCAACTTCTCCTTACAACAGCCCGCCTCAAAATGGAGTTTTAAGGATGTCCAACACCAAGTTAATTTCTCCTCCTCTATCAGCTATTGCGGGATAAATAAATTCTAAGTTAATTGTATCATGTGCAGATCACTACAGACTATTCACCTACAGCATTCCGCCATAAGTATTCGGAAAAACAACATGGCGTCGGCAGTGTGAGTATTTTTCCTCACAGACCGTTTATGAAATCCCAGAGAATGCAATTTTCTCTCGACAGTCCTCTGAGAGAAAGTTCTGTCTCTGTTGTTGATGAAAATGTTGGTTATCTCTGATAATGATTGACGACGATGCAAGTCGTCTGCTGTCACGAGCCTTGAACAAACGAGGCCGTCCACTTCTTGGCTTGTTTTACGATTTTTCCCCTTCAAAATATCTATCTAAGAAACTATAAACAGTGCTAGAAGGTAATCCGACAATTCTCACTATTTCAGACCGTTTAACTCCACCTTCAAACAGTTTGATGATCCCTTCTTTGTGGCACTGTGATAATTATTTCGATCCCAGACCCATGTTATTTATGGTCTAAATTTAGCAGAAGCAGATGACCGATGATGTCACGCATTTCGCCACGTGATCGTCATGTGATCAGTTGGATGTTGTCAAATTTTCAAGTTGATCTATCGCATATCAAATGTACTGCGCACAAAATCATAGCGGTTTGATTGAACTGCATTTTTCCATAAAACGGTTTTTCCGAAGACTTATGGCGGAATGCTGTAGTTTTGCTCTGACCAACCAATCAGAAGATACAACATTACTGACGTTATTATAAGCCAGCGAGCTGGCCCAGTGAGTCGAATCAGAAATCTGACTGGTTCAAGAAACAGCCATATCGCTAATATAGTGTAAGTGACATCGACCAGCACTGCTGATTCTGAAGGTCCTGGGCAGATTAGATTGAAGGCAGCACATGGAAGCCTGATTTTACCTGATCGGACAAATAAAACCTGAACATCCACAAACTGTACTGTAAGCAGTGCAGGCAAGAGACTCTACGCAATGAAGAGAATCGACTGTTGGGAATAAATTTATACAATTTAGTGGAACAAATTCTCGAATTTCATTCATTCATTTTCTGAACCATTCCCAATGAGGGTTGTGGAGAGCCTGGCGCCCATCTCAGCCGACTGTGGGTGAGGGCAGAGTACACTCTGATCAGCTTTCAGACCATCACAGGGCAATAATCGAATTTAAGTTGTGAATGTAAGTTGGTGTTTCTGATGATGTTTAAGCCTGCTGAGAAGATTTCGCTGGTCTGACGGCCCACCACTGATTTCCAAGCTGTACTGTACTCAAAGACACGCCCCCTGCGGGCTGAGATCTTAAATTTTTAACTCATTAATTATGCTCATGACTTCAGTTAACCAAGTCAATTTACTTAAAGTCCACCTTTAGATAACTGTGTGCATTTACAATCACTGAAACCTTTAAATAAACCGCAGTTTGTTCCGTTCTAATAGAAATGTGTTCTTGGTAAGCAAGACAGTGGAAGTGAACAGGGGCATGTACAACATTTTTGCTGAACGATTTAATACTATAAGGGTTATGGGGATCACAAGCCAATTTCAGCCAACTTGAGAGACAGACACGGTACACCATGGACTGCTTGCCACACACACACAAAACTAGTCGCACTCACACCTGGGGGCAATCTGGCCTCATCACCGTCTTGTACACTTTTCCGTTTATTCTTGCCGATACCTTCCTATCACACCGGACACTTTTCTCCAACCATTCCCACCTGCCTGCACACGCTTCTTCACCTCTTTTCCACACTCTCCATTGCTCTGGATTGTTGAACCTAAGTAGTTAAAATCCTCCACCTTCCTTATCTCTGCTCCCTGTAACCTCACCGTTCCTCTTGGGTCCTTGTCGTTCACACACATGTATTCTGTCTTACTGAGGCTAACCTTCATTCCTCTCCTTTCCAGGGCATACCTCCACCTCTCTAGATTTTCCTGCACTTGTTCTCTGCTCTCACCACAGATCACAATGTCATCTGCAAACATCATAGTCCATGGGGAATCTTGTCTCACCTCGTCTGTCAGCCTGTCCATCACCATAGCAAACAAGAAGGGGCTCAGAGACCCTTGATGCAGTCCAACCTCCACCTTTAACTCTTCTGTCACACCGACAGCACACCTCACCACTGTCTTACATCTCTCATACATGTCCTGCACCACTCTAACATACTTCTCTGCCACTCCAAACTTTCTCATGCAATACCACAGTTCCTCTCTCGGCACCCTGTCATATGCTTTCGCCAGATCCACAAAGGCACAATGCAGCTCCCTCTGACCTTCTCAGTACTTCTCTATTAACATCCTCAAAGCAAACACTGCATCTGTGGTGCTCTTTCTTGGCATGAAACCAAACTGTTGTTCACAAATGCTGACCTCTGCCCTTAGTCTAGCTTCTACTGTTATTTCCCATAACTTCATCACATGGCTCATCAACTTTATCCCACTGTAGTAGTCACAACTCTGCATGTCTCCCTTGTTCTTAAAAATGGGCACCAGCACACTTCTCCATTTCTCCGGTATCCTCTCACTCTCTAAGACAGGGGTTGGAAACCTTTTAGACAAAGAGAGGCAAAAAAAGACATTTTAAAATCTAATCCTCTGATATATATATATATATATATATATATATATATATATATATATATATATATATATATATATATATATATGTGTATATATCTTCTTCTTTTTCTTTCGGCTGTTCCCTTCAGGGGTCGCCACAGCAAATGGTCTGCCTCCATCTCTCCCTATCCTCTGCATCTTCTACTCTTACTCCAACGACCTTCATGTCCGCCTTCACCACATCCATAAATCTTCTCTTTGGTCTTCCTCTGGGCCTTTTGCCTGGTAGTTCCAACCTCAGCATCCTACTATCAATATACTCACTATCCCTCCTCTGTACATGTCCAAACCATCTCAATCTAGCCTCTCTGACTTTGTCTCCAAAACATCTAACATGTGCTGTCCCTCTGATGTACTCGTTTATGATCCTATCCATCCTCGTTACTCCCAAAGAGAACCTCAACATTTTCATCTCTGCTACCTCCAACTCTGACTCCTGTCTTTTCCCCAGGGCCACTGTCTCTAAACCATACAACATCGCTGGCCTCATCACCGTCTTGTACACGTTTCCCTTCATTCTTGCCGATACTCTCCTATCACACATCACACCGGACACTTTTCTCCATCCATTCCAACCTGCCTGCACGCGCTTCTTCACCTCTTTTCCACTCTCCATTGCTCTGGATTGTTGAGCCTAAGTACTTAAAATCCTCCACCTTCTTTATCTCTGCCCCCTGTAACCTCACCGTTCCTCTTGGGTCCTTGTCGTTCACACACATGTATTCCGTCTTACTGAGACTAACCTTCAATCCCCTCCTTTCCAGGGCATACCTCCACCTCTCTAGATTTTCCTCCACTTGTTCTCTGCTCTCACTACAGATCACGATGTCATCTGCAAACATCATCGTCCATGGCTCATCAACTTTATCCCTCTGTAGTTGCTACAACTCTGTACATCTCCCTTGTTCTTAAAAATGGGCACAAGCACACTTCTCCTCCATTCCTCTGGCATCTGCTCACTTTCTAAGACCTTGTTGAATATTCTTGTCAGAAAATCTACTGCTACCTCCCCTAGACACTTCCATACCTCCACCGGTATGTCATCAGGACCAACTGCCTTTCCACTCTTCATCCTCTTCAATGCCCTCCTCACAATGCCACGCCCTTACTAATCTTTGCTACTTCCTGGTCCTCAATGGTCACCTCTTCTACTCTTTTCTTTCTCTCTCATTTTCCTTATTCATCAGTTTTTCAATGTACTCTTTCCATCTTCCCAGCACACTTCTGTCATCAGATCAATTGGCCTTTGACACCGCTACCTTCACCTTACGCTGTGTCTCCCTGTACTCCTGTTTACTCTCTTCGGTCCTCTCAATGTCCCACTTCTTCTTGGCTAACCTCTTCTTTTGTACACACTCCTGCACTTCCTCATTCCACCATCAAGTTTTCTTATCTACTTTCCTTCCAGAGGACACACCAAGTACTCTCCTACCGGTCTCCCTGATCACATTGGCTGTGGTTGTCCAGTCATCTGGAAGCACTTCCTGACTACCCAAAGCCTGTTTCAACTCCTCCTTGAAGAAAACACGACACTCTTCCTTTTTCAGCTTCCACCACTTTGTCTTCTGCTCTGCCTTTGCCTTTTTCACCTTTCTCACCATCAGTGTCATCCTGCACACCACCATCCTATGCTGTTTGGCAACACTCTCACCCACTACTACTTTGCAGTCACTGACTTCCTTCAAATTACATCGCCTACACAAGATGTAGTCTACCTGTGTGCTCTTTCCTCCGCTTTCATAAGTCACCCTATGCTCCTGTTTCTTCTTGAAGAAAGTATTCACCACAGCCATTTCCATCCTTTTTGCAAAATCTACCAACATCTGTCCTTCTGTGTTCCTGTCCTGGATACCAAACCTGCCCATCACTTCCTCGTCCCCTCTGTTGCCTGCACCAACATGTCCATTGAAGTCTGCTCCAATGACCACTCTTTCACCTCTGGGGGTACTCTGCATCACTTCATCTAACTCACTCCAGAATCTCTCCTTCTCTTCTAGCTTACATCCTGCCTGTGGGGCATAAGCACTCACAACATTTTATATATATATATATACTGGATACAACTAAATTGAAAAGGAATTGTTAAACGTGACTGCAGATTGGTCTTGATGTTTTTCACGTGTGATGCACATGTGGAGCCAAACATGGTCAATACGACAGGACTCACAAGATGCAGTGTTTATGTGACAGGAAGCGCGTCCCAAGTTTTGGTAATCAGCTGGTCTGCGGGTTGAAGTTTTTCCATGTCTGTCCATTTGTGTTTGCTTGCCAGCTGTGCTTGGCTTGGTGCAAATGAGCTGATCAAAAACGAGGGAAATTTACCTCTTTACTCAAAAACAACACGAGCAGACTGTGGCTGTTGTTGTAATCCAATAAAATTAGAGTTTCAAGGTTTCACATCTGCCTGCATACTGGCGTACAGAAAGGATTGGCTCTCCGCTGTGTGTGTGTAAATCTATATAGATGTATAGATTTAAATGCATGAGATTTATTCGTCTGTTTTTGTTTTATTTGATGCCTTTTTTTTTGTATTTTTATTTAAATGACAGTGAAATTATGTATTCATTATTCTGTTAAGAAAGGCCACCTGATTTGTCTGAGAGCCAGATACAGTCATCAAAAGAGCCACGTCTGGCTCGCGAGCCATAGGTTCCCGACCCCTGCTCGAAGACCTTGTTTAATGTTCTTGTCAGAAAGTCTACTGCTACCTCTCCTAGATACTTCCATACCTCCACCGGTATGTCATCAGGACCAACTGCCTTTCCACTCTTCATCCTCTTCAATGCCCTCCTCACTTCTCCCTTACTAATCTTTGCTACTTCCTGGTCCTCAATGGTCACCTCTTCTACTCTTTTCTTTCTCTCTCATTTTCCTTATTCATCAGTTTTTCAATGTACTCTTTCCATCTTCCCAGCACACTTCTGTCATCAGTCAATACATTTCCCACTCTGTCCTTTATCAGTCTAACTTGCTGTACGTCCTTCCCATCTCTATTTCTCTGCTGTGCCAACCTGTATAAATCATTTTCTCCCTCCTTACTGTCCAACCTAGCATACAAGTCATCATACGCCCTCTGTTTGGCCTTTGACACCGCTACCTTCGCCTTAGGCTGTGTCTCCCTTTACTCCTCTTTACTCTCTTCTGTCCTCTCAATGTCCCACTTCTTCTTGGCTAACCTCTTCTTTTGTACACACTCCTGCACTTCCTCATTCCACCACCAAGTTTCCTTATCTACTTTCCTTCCAGAGGACACACCAAGTACTCTCCTACCTGTCTCCCTGTTCACATAGCTGTAGTTGTCCGGTCATCTGGAAGCACTCCCTGACCACCCAAAGCCTCTTTCAACTCCTCCTTGAAGACAACACTACACTCTTCCATTTTCAGCTTCCATGACTTTGTCTTATGCTCTGCCTTTGCCTTCTTCACCTTCCTCACCATCAGCGTCATCCTGCACAGTACCATCCTATGCTTTTTGGCAACACTCTCACCCACTACTACCTTGCAGTCACTGACGTCCTTTGAACTGCATCACCTACACAAGATGTAATCTACCTGTGTGCTCCTACCTCCGCTTTTATAAGCCACCCTATGTTCCTCTCTCTTCTGGAAGAAAGTATTTACCACAGCCATTTCCATCCTTTTTCCAATCTTTCAACACCTGTCTTTCTGTGTACTGTGTTCCTGGATACCAAACCTGCCCATCACTTCATCTAACTCACTCCAGAATCTCTCCTTCTCTTCTAGCTCACATCCTGCCTGGGGCATAAGCACTAACAACATTGAACATCACACCTTCAATTTCTAACTTGA
>CM045748.1:4610000-4640000 GCA_024760905.1 Plotosus lineatus
TGTGTGTGTGTGTGTGTGTGTGTGTGTGTGTGTGTGTGTGTGTGTGTTTCCTGGAAGATTCCATGAGACATTCAATGTGGTATTTGAATCAGACCTTTGGTCTTCAAAATATTCTGACAGCTGATGCTTCAAGAATATCAGGCACACATTTCTCAACATGAACTGGTGTTCCATTAGCGCTTTGCGAACCACCTTGTGTGTTTTACTACTATTTTACGAACAGTTCTGAGGGAAACGTAGATGTTCCTGAGCATTGTGTTATGTTGTGTAGTCGAGCTGTGAAACATTTGAAATGTTTTACTCTGTAAAAGCTTGACTTTGTTCTATTAGCGAACTCAACATTAGCTTGGTTGACTAGCACAATGTTCTCATGGCTTTTGATAGCAAAATCAGTTTTGCTTTTATTTAATTTCATCAAGTGTATAAAACAAGGGCAGTGGTGGTCTAGTGCTATAGGGCGCTGGATCGCTGATCCTAAGGTTGGGGCTTTGAGTCCCACTTTCCACAAGGTTGTCACTCCCGCCCCCCCCGCAGCTAACTGGATTATCAAAGGCCGGCCAGGTCTCTGACTGTCTATGGTGTGAGGTTCATGTAAAAGAACCATTGCTGACTTTCATCAAGAGGAGTTGCAAAGCCGTCAGCGTGCTTCTGTCAGTTGCTAAAGGGTTCTGTCAGGAAGGGCATCCGATGTAAAAACCTATGAACCAAATCAAACGTGTGGATCATTCGCTGTGGCGACCTCTGATAAAGGGAAAACGCAAAATATCAATATATGGGCTCTGTTTTAAAAAAGAAAAACAAAAAACAGGCAAATAATTGTAATGACATTTCATCAGCCATATTTATTAAACGAAGCTAGGTAGTGTTAGATATATATATTTTTATGGATATAAAAATGTATAAAAAGTTTGTACATTCCTTGCACGGTTAAGCGCAGTTGTTATGAGAAAACGGGTAGCTGGGGGAAATGAACACAGTACTTTTTCGTTGTGTTGTTCATCTTAACGGTGTCTTTACCATGACATTGTTTTTAGGGTTACAGACTAGTTTTCCATTTTAACAGTAGATGAAACTGTCTCACATCAAGTACAGGGTTGTTTTAACCATGTACTCTACTAAACCAGAAACACAAAGTGGGCCAACACCTTTTTTAACTGCAAGTAAGTTTTGAAATTTCTAATGTCATAATTATTCGTTTTTACCATAAATGTCATACAATTCTTCACAAACAAGGGGAAGAAAAAATTTTTAAGTGTTTCAATGAGTATTTATCCTAATATTTGCAAAAACATTTTTTACCTTTTATACTTCCCTGTCTTCGCCGTTACAATTTATTCTGTATGCAGTATAAAGTGAAAGACATTGTGCATAGCGGTAAAGACATTTTCAGAAAATGTTCTCAGTTCCACTTAGCTGATCCTTGTTTCAAAAGTGGAAGTAGTAAATATATGACTCGATTTAAATGAATTGTAAAAAAGCCAGATTTATTCAGGTTGGACAGCAGAATTCTGTCTTAAATGATAACATAAACATCGTGTACAGATAGAGACAGCACGCATAATGGAGTAGACTTTTGAACATATGGATATCCCATAATTTTGCTTCTATAAGCATTGTAATGTATACTATTTGCTGAAAGTAATCAACATTATTGTTCAAAGAAAATCACAGGTAAATAATGAATTTATTTGAACAAATTATAATGCATTGTAAAAACAGCATGTACGTAGTATAACAGTTAAGACGGGATTCATAATCGTGTAGACGTATACTGTAGTGCATATATACAGTGTTTTTACTGTGTTTCATCAGAGGCTCAAAATAAATATAAAACTATACATTCTACTCATTATAATTGTACATCAGTCAAATTTAACATGTATAACATGCCCCCCTGTACAAATTCTCATCGATACTTTCAGGCTGCATTTGACATGAAATGTTTGTTTTGTGATAAAACATTGTACTTCCATTGTGTCAATCATCTTGTGCAATAGACTGGGCTGCCATTGTGCCAATCAGTTTTATCGACTGATTATACTTTTGACGTTCATATAAAAATGTAATCATAATCTATAGATATGATAATGAAAATGGTTATTATCACCTTGGAAAAAAATAAAGTTTCTGTTAGTACTTCAGTATCCATATCCTTTTGTTTTTAAAGCTTGTTCAATAAACCTCAAAGGACACATCGCCTTCACAAAATTGTCCCAGAATCTTATCAAATATGGAACTTTTTGCTTAATTCTGCTAGAAAGAAAATTCTCCTGTCAGTTAGAAGTTGTAAACGTTTCTGTAGATGGTATCACAGTAATGTCTTTACCACTGGCTCCTTACTGCTAATCATTGCTAATCATAACAACATGGTCTTAACCGTTATTTCATTACCGCTATTGGCTCAACGGTAAAGACACTAGCTCAAACATTGACTTTTATTTCAATTTACAATTAATTTCTAGCCTTGATACTTTGAGAAATGCTTTAGTAACATAATATATTTGTAACAGTTGTATAAATTTTAAGAATTCTTAACCAAAAAAATTAAAAAGGCCCGTTTTTTTTTGTTTTGTTTTTTTGGTGAAAATCGGCTATATTTTGCCTGCTGATTTAGAAGCTAGCTTTTCAGAAAATATACAGCGGCAAACCTAATCAATACAAAACAGTCTAAAAAAACAAAAAAATAACAGGAAGTGATGTCTGAACCAAGTGTACACATACAGTCACAGCGTTAGCATTTGGGCTATTTTTTTTAAAATGTCTGCTGTTCCAGTCGGAGCATTAATGTGAAGGTTTATTCTGTGTTATAGATAACGTAGCCAAGTGTAAATAAGTTAGCGCAAGCGTTCACTTCTCATCAGTGAAATATCTCTTTATATGTTTTAGTGTTCCTTTTTTAAAAAGGTTGTCATCAGTAAAAAGACATGATTTGGCCTGAAGGATCCCGAGATAGTGAGCTAGTAATCTCATGCTCCATCTCAGAGGGTAAATCTTTTAGAGGTCAGCAGGGTATGAGGGTAAGCCCCTGTCATAGCACCATGTGTCTATCCAGTCTGTCTACAGACCATATGGTCGAGCACATGCGCGCACGCACACACACACACACACACACACACACACACAAACTTAAATCAATAGCCTCATTACATACTGTAAATACTAATGTTGTCAATGAAATAATGTTTAATTAAAATAATTTCTAAATCCTTGAAAATATTAAAAGAAGAATCCTTTTTTTGTCCCATACAACGGATGCTATTTTTGTCATCAAAGATAAGTAGTAAATTTCTCCATTGTGAGATTAATAAAGCTGTATCTTATCTTACATTGGGTGACACGGTGGCCGAGTGGTTTGCACATTTGCCTCACAGTAAGAAGGTCCTGGGTTCAATTCCCAGCTCGGGCGTTTCTTTGTGGAGTTTGCATGTTCGTCCCGTGCATGCGTGGGTTTCCCCCCCACAGTCCAAAAACATGCATAGTACGTTAACTGGCTGTTCCAAATCGCCCCGAGGTGTGAATATGAATGGTTGTGAGAGTGTTGCTCTGTAATGGCCTGGCAAGCTGTACAGGATGTAACCCGCCCTCACCTGGATTTGGCTGAGATAGGGCGCCAACCTTCCTGTGACCCTAATTAGGATTAAGTGGTTCAGAAAATGGATGAATAACACAATAAAACCACCAATATCATTATATTTGGGTATTTACACCTCTTATAGTGTACTGTGTCTCTTATGTTTCTTGGAAAATGATAGCATTCCAACGCACTGTCTTCATCAGAATTACGGTAAATACGAGTTGCAGGCCTAGAGATTAGCATGTACTGTATTTTCCTTCAAGTCGTAATTTCAAGTGGAAATTTGAAGATCATTTTGATACCTGAGTTTCTGAGATCAGGCAGTTGTGGCCCGGTGGTAAGGTGCTGGATCACTGATGCTAAGGTTGGGGGTTCGAGTCCCACTCTCCACAAGGTTGTCACTGTCCCCCCCCCCCCCAGTGCAGCTAACTGGGTTATCAAAGGCCGGCCATGTCTCTCACTGTCTATGATGGGAGGGTCATGTAAAAGAATCATTGCTGACTTTCGACAAGAGGAGCTACATAGCCGTCAGCGTGTTTCCGCCCTGTGGTGGCCTGGCGAGCTGTCCAGGGTGTACACTGCCCTCACCCGGAGTCAGCTGGGATGGGCACCAGCCTCCCTGTGACCCTGATTAGGATTAAGTGGTTACAGAAAATGAATGAATGATTGGGTTTCTGAGTTGGGGTGACCATCAGCCTTTAGTAATGGGTGGTAGATCGTTTGTTTAAAGCTTGCTAATATAGAAGCGATCATGATCCTGATTTACTCTTATCGTATTCTGATGTAACGTTGGATGAAATTGTAGCACAAAAGGGTATGATGTAGAATTTCATGGAAAACTTTGGAGAGGAGTGAAGTATTTTGAGACTGTTGAAATCAGTAGTGGTCAGTGCAACATTAGATGAAAAAAATAATAACAAAAAAAAAAATCATAAATAAATAAATAATAAATTAAAAAACTCAGACTACAAGCAGAATAACATCGTGGAATAACACGATGTGAGAGCGTCGTTATTTTTAGCAGTGTACGTATCTATTGTTAGTTGTTGCTTGTGCATTTGTGTGTAGTGTTGTTATCACCAGCATTTCTGAATCTATTGGTTTTATTTTAGTTTGTCTGTGAACATGATCCTGACGACACTCATTCCTGTGTTTACACCAGACAGTGCGGGCATCACCTCACCTGAGTCGTAGAGATGATTTTATTTTTGAATGACTGGGTCAAAGGTCAGGTTCAGAACAAGGTCACACAGTATTCGAGAAAGACATTTCCCATGTTAAACTGAAGTTGCTCTTATTGTAAAATGCTTTCAGATGTCACAACTACTTTTGAGCTTGTTCGAAATCAAGGTTGCACAATGTTGGAAACGAGTGCTGATACACAAGCTGTTAGTATTGCACACTAATAGGAAACCGTATATGGACTTTTACTGAGACGATTAACTTTGACCTCGACTGACCCTCACAGTCATCGGGCCTAACTCTTATAAGATGAGCACATGGGTAGTTAAGACCTCGACCCATATAGGCCTGTTTACTACATGATCCATGTTACGTGGTGGAGGTTCCTGACACGCCGAGTGAACTTCTAGAGCCGCACCTCTCGTTCTAAGCGTACAGTGCTTGCATGAGTCTGCTTGTGCAGTGTGAGGCGACAGTAGGGAAGCAGCTGTCATGAGAACGGCAATATTATAACCTTGAGGCTGTCATTTTATGTTTTGCTCTGACAGCAAAGTTCACAAATGGGAAGAAGGATCTTCTGACTAGCATGTGAAAGCAGCATAAAACTGTTGTTTATTTTATTTATTTTTTAATTGAATACTTTAAAATAAATATCCCAGTTTATCCCACTTCTAAATCCTAGCTTCTGATTGGTCAGAAGGTGTTGATTTTTCTGGAACAGCATCTTTGATGACGTTAACGCATTTACAGTACGTTATAGTTTCTGATGGTGGTGAAGTGGTCCAGGTTTATTGTTCTATCGAGTCTCTGATGTTTTTCTGATCACAACAGATGTAAAGAGTGCTTATTTCCATCAGCTGTGCTGGAGTGCATGTGTCTGTCTGACTGTCTCTGTCTCTGTCTCTGTGTCTGTGTGTGTGTGTGTGTCTGTCTGTCTGTGTGTGTGTGTGTGTGTGTGTGTGTGTGTGTGTGTGTGTGTGTGTGTGTGTGTGTGTGTGTGTGTGTGCCTGTCTCTGGGTATGTCTGTCTGTCTGTGTGTCTGTATCTGTGTGTGTGTGTGTGTGTGTGTCTGCCTCTGAGTTTGTGTGTGTGTGTGTGTGTGTGTGTGTGTGCGTGTGTGTGTATGTGTGTCTGTCTCTCGCTGTCTGTCTGTCTGTGTGTGTGTGTGTGTGTGTGTGTGTGTGTGCGTGTGTGTGTATGTGTGTCTGTCTCGCTGTCTGTCTGTCTGTCTGTGTGTGTGTCTGTGTGTGTGTGTGTGTGTGTGTGTGTGTGTGTGTGTGCCTGTCTCTGGGTATGTCTGTCTGTTTGTGTGTCTGTATCTGTGTGTGTGTGTCTGCCTCTGAGTTTGTGTGTGTGTGTGTGTGTGTGTGTGTGTGTGTGTGTGTGTGTGTGTGTGTGTGTGTGTGAGTGTGCGTGTGTGTGTATGTGTGTCTGTCTCGCTGTCTGTCTGTCTGTGTGTGTGTGTGTGTGTGTGTGTTTGTGTATGTGTTTTGATGGCAATATAACCAGAAACACTAAATTTAGGGTATCTGCATAGATACGGGTGTTCTGCTTAAAGGAACCTCCCCCCAAAATTAAATAAATAAATGAATATGGATGATGTTATTCTGAAAACCATGATGATGATTTTTTTTGTAGGCACGTACAGTGCTGTGCCAAAATATTTGGCCCTTACTGATTTTTAACTTTATGCACCTTTGTCACACTTAACTTTTTCAGATCATCAAACAAATTTAACCATTATACAAAGATAACCCGAGTATTCAAAAACGGCAGTTTTCCTGATGTGATTTTATTTGTGAAGAGAAAAATCCTATCAAGCCTACATCAACCTCTGTGAAAAAGTAATTGCCCCCTTATTAAAAGGTGAGGTAATTGTGATTAATCCTATTATTGGGGAACATTGCGTTATGGATGCGGTGAAGGCGGACATGAAGGTCGTTGGAGTAAGAGTAGAAGATGCAGAGGATAGGGAGAGATGGAGGCAGATCATTTGCTGTGGCGACCCCTGAAGGGAACAGCCGAAAGGAGAAGAAGAAGATTGAGTTCAATTTCATGGCCACACTCAGGCCTGATTGCTGCCAGATATTTCCAATCAGGAGATCCCTAACATAAAACCTGTCTGACAAGGTGAGGTAGGCCATACTGAACACACATCCTCATGCCACGTTCCAGTGAGCTTCAAGAGCAATCAAGAAAGAAGATTATAGAGATGTCTCAGTCTGGGAAAGGATACAAAGTCATTGGTAAATCTTTGGGACTCCAGCAGACCACTGTCAGAGCCATTATCCATAAACGGAGAAGGCATGGCACAGTGGTGACCCTTCCCAGGAGTGGCTGATCTACCAAAATTACTTCAAGAGCACGGCACAGACTAACCGGAAAAGTCACAAAGGATCCAAAAACCACTTCTGAACAACTACAAGCCTCACTCGCCACAGTTAATGTCGATGTTCGCGACTCCACCATCATAAAGACACAAGACAAAAATGGCATCCATGGAAGAGTTCTGAGGCGAAAGCCACTGTCGACAAAAAAGAATTTCAAGGCACAACTCACCTTTGCCAAGAATCATCTTGATCATCCAAAACTCCTCTGGTCTGATAAAGCTAAAGTTGAACTTTTTGTGGGAAATGCATCCCATTACATCTGGCGCAAAAGAAACGCTGCATTTGATAAAAAGAACATTGTGCCAAGAGTGAAACATGGTGGCGGAAGTGTGATGATCTGGGCCTGCTTTGCTGCTTCAGGACCTGAGTCATGATTGATGGAACCATGAATTCTGTTTGCTACCAAGAAATCCTGGCGAAGAATGTTCAGCCATCAGTTCGAGACCTCAAGCTAATGCGCACCTGGATTCTGCATCAAGACAATGATCCAAACTTCACCAGAAAGTCCACTTCTGATTGGCTAAAAAGAACAAAAGGAGGGTTTTGGAGTGGCCTAGTCAGAGTCCTGACCTGAACCCTATTGAGATGCTGTGGCATGACTTTAAAAAGGCTGTTCATGCCTGAAAACCATCCAATCTGATGATCTTAAACTGCAGAGAAGAGTGGGCCAACATCCCATCACAGTGATGTGAAAGACTCATCGCCTCTTATCGAAAACGCATGACTGCAATTATTGCTGCAAAAGGTGGTTCAACCAGCTATTAGGTTTAGGGGGCAATTACTTATTCACATGAGTCCTTGTCAGCTCAGATTTTTTTTTTCCCCTTAATAAATGCAATTGGCACTGGAAACTGTATTTTGTGTTTACTTGTTTTATCTTTGTATAATATTTAGGTTTGCTTGATCTGAAATGGATGTGTGACTACAATCTGGTGGTTCTGAACAGCCGTCTTAGATTTAGTGGGCTGTGTGTCAGTTTGTGTGTTGTTTTGTTGGTGTTTGTTTGTGTGTGTGTGTGTGTGTGTGTGTGTGTGTGTGTGCGCACAAATGAATAACCTAAATGTAGACATGACAAGTGATCATCCCAGTTTTGATACTACCAAAAAAATTTCCTTGATTTTATTCCCTAAACTAGTGATTTTTATTTTCTGTGACAGCAACAAACGTTGCTATAGTAACGACAATTTCCCAGGAACCTGTACAGTGGATATTTAATGTACACCAAGTCTAGAATATTATATTAAATAAAATCTGTATGCAGATTATACAGCAAATAAAATATTCTGTGGAGGGCAGGTGGGTGGCCAAGTGATTAGCACGTCCTCCGAGTAACAAGAACACAGGCTGGTGCTTATCTCAACCGACTCTGGGTTAAGGCAAGATATGACCTGAATGGTCATTGTAGGACCAACACACACACAACCATTCACACTCACACCTAGGGGCAATTTGAAGCAGCCAGTTAGCCTACTGTGCATAATTTTGGATGGTGGGAGGAAACCAGAGAAAACGATCGCAAGCACGGGCAAACTCAACACAAACACAGTACGCCGCGCTGTGCAGCCCACGTTAGGCTAATTTAAAAATTGTAATTGCCCCTAGGTGTGAAGTGTGTTTGTCACTGGCTATGTGTGTTGGTACTATCCTGAACCGGTGAGTTGTTCAGGGTATACCCTGCCGACAGTGGTGGCTGAGATAGGCTTCAGTTGCAACATCCAACAGGATTAGGATGAGTGCGTGAGTGTTCTGTGAATGAATGCATTGATATAACTGATGAGTGGAGCTTTCAGTGACAGAATTTATTTTGTTTATCCCACAGAATGAGGAGAGATGTGACTGTAAATGGAGAGAATATAGAAATGCTGCGTCCTCTTTCCTCTGATATCGTTTGTCTATTCAAACACGCTGTGTCACCCTTTTGTATTTGGCTCGGGCTGCTGCGTCAACAGTGTCCTGATGAGTCACGAGCATCTTGCTTGGATGCTTGTTCTGATGTCGTGAGGACTTTTTAAACACGGCCGACAGCACAGGGTCCATGTTTATGTTCATTTGTAGGTGTTTGTATAAATAATATACAGTACACTGTATGTCGGGGTGATACAGCGGTGTTGATCAGAATCTTTTTTTTTTCCTTTGGTCACATGATCATATGATGCATGAGAAATGGTTGAGCGACGATCACTCTGTCGTCTCTCTGTTAAAGAGATTTGAGCGATGTGGTTTTCAGTTCATCTTCTGTAACCACCAAATCCTAATTAGGGTCACGAGGAGATTGGCGCCCATCTCAGCCGTCTCCGGACGAGGGCAGAGTACACCCTGGACAGCTCGTCAGGCCATTGCAGGACAGAAACACACTGACGGCTTTGTAGTTCTTCAAAAAGTCAGCAATGGTTCTTTTACATGAACCTCTCACCATAGACAGTGACGGACATGGTCGGCCTTTGATAACCCAGTTAGTGCACTGTGGGGCCGGTGACATCCCATGGAGAGTGGAGCTTGAACCTCCAACCTTAGGATCAGTGATCCAGCGTCTTTATTACCAGGACATCAATCAAGTGGTACTCTCTGTTTAAAACTTGATTTCTATAACTACCCTGTGATGGCCTGGCGAGCTGTCCAGGGTGTACTCTGCCCTCGCCCATACGGCTGAGATGGGCGTCAGCCTCCCTGCAACCCTAATTAGGATTAAGCGGTTGAGAAAATGATGATGATCTTGGTAACCCTGTCCCATTGACTTCCAAGATGGCCGCTCTTGTAGTGCTGCAGCATTCAGCTGCCTTTGGTGAAATTTAGTTGATGTTTCCACATCCCGAATAAAAGAGTTTATAATAAAACTGCGGGGTTTCTCTGAGTGACGTCACTGCGAAACTGCAGCTATTTCCAGATAAATATTTATGGCAGACACAGAAATCATTTTTCCTGCTGATTGTTTACATGGATCATTTGAGAGACCGAGATAGGTAACTCCGACTAATGTATTGAGCAGCACTGCCCCCTCCTCTCCCCTCCCCCTCTTCCCCCCCTCTCGATTTCTCTCCCTCTTTCATTGTGACACAGCATTTCCTCGCATTGTCGACCTCATGATGATACCTGCTCCATTTTTTTTTTAACTTTTTTTAGGAATGATAATGGAATGAAAGTGTGTGTGTGTGTGTGTGTGTGTGTGTTTCTGCGTGTGTATGTTTGACTTCATCACGAGGCAGCAAGATGGAGACCTTCTTGTTCAGGATTCGGAAGATATAACTGTTATACCTGCAGACCTGCCTTTTCTACTTCCCACATAATATTTGTTCAACACAGGGCAGTGGTGGTCTGGTGGATAGGGCACAGGATCGCTGATCCTAAGGTTGAGGGTTCGAGTCCCCCCAGGGCCGTCACTGTCCCCCCAGTGCAGCTAACTGGGTTATCAAAGGCGGGCCATGTCTCTCACTGTCTATGGTGAGAAGCATGTAAAAGAACCATTGCTGACTTTCGTAAAGAGTAGCTGCAAAGCCGTCAGCGTGTTTCTGGGGACTAGTGGCAAGCGTTCCTGCGGCCCGGTTAATCTTCTCCGGAAGAGACCAATTGCTACACTACCCTACGCAAATAAGATATGATGATGATGATGATTAGTTCAACACTACTGGCTGCTGTAAACGCCAATCAATATCAGCACAAAGTCCCTCCCTTGCTTTCTCTTTTCAAATATGTAATTATGCAGAATCAACTTGCCGACAGCTGTTGTGTGGCGACTTAAAAACACTTTTTGTTTTGTTTTTAAATTCTTTTCTAGTAATTTAATAGCAGGGGGCCAACTTTTTTCCTCTCCTCTAAATTGCTAGGAGTGTGAATTGCAGCCCCCACGCAATCCCACTCGTTAAACTTGAGAGGAGCTCAGCAATGTTTGATGGAAATGCTGCACAAGCCTGAAGGTGTTTCTGATGACCACGCCCCTTAAACATGATTAAGGTGTTTAATTCTCATTTCCAAATATTCACAGAATAATAGCTGAGAAGAAAAAGCTCGTAGTGCCAGAACTGAAAGTCCGTGTCTGTGTGCGAGACTCGGGGTGAATCAGCATGAAACCGTGAATTCTCCCCAAGCCCATCTGTGTTGCTAACACACACTTCACACTCCATCAGAAGTGAGGACGTCTCTGTACAAGCGGCACAATCAGATCCCATCCATCCCTCTATCCATCCCTCTATCCATCCCTCTATCCGGCCTTTGACGACTCCAGATTTTGTCGTCTTTTCTAACGTCGAGATCGCTACAGATTAGGTTTTGCACACACCCTTGTCGCTGCTGCAGCTCTTACTGTACTTCAGAAAATCAATTACCACCCGACTCACCACCCCACCCCCCTACTGCCCCTTATCTTCAGTGACGAATCTCATCCTCCCACCAGTGTTTTATTTTTGGGTTGCAAGCCTCTTGACATCCATCTGTGTATTTTAGCTCGAGCCAAGTCTGAAATCAACGGTGTTTTCAGCCGTGTGCTGCGGCTTAGGAAGAGATCAACGGGCTGGTGATTCAGAAACGTGACAGTATAATAGTGCTAGTAGTGAGAGGGATGATAAAAATATGATGTCAAGGTAGCAGGAAACACAATTAAAACACAATAGATCCCACAGATATGTATATAATACATTTCAATAAGCCAAACTCCGTATACTGAAAATATTCCATGACCTCAGTGTCTTATCATGGTTTAAATACATCACATGATGGCAGCCATCCCGGGAAGCTGAGTTCCTTTTTTTTTTCTTTTGGTTTGGCTCCGACCACAAGGGCTATATGGGGCAGCTGTAGTCGTCACGGTTAGAGAATTGGCTTTGGGACCAAAAGGGAAAATATGTGGTGGGGGAACGAGCTGCACCTTCCCTTCCTCCACATTAGTGGCTGAAGTGGCTTTCAGCAAGGCATCGAACCCACAACTGCTCTCTGGGCACCTGCAATGTGTGTGGCAGCCCATTGCTCTGTCTGTGTGTGTGTGTGTGTGTGTGTGTGTGTGTGTGTGTGTGTGTGTGTGTTCAGTGTGGATGAGTTAAATGCACATGAAACAATTTCCATTGCGGGGTTAATACAGTATACCAAAATTGAAAAAAAAATACGGTACGGCTCAGCATTCAGATAAAAATTGTGAAAACATCAACTGTGCATTTAACAACCCAAAAATCCCTGTATGCTGAATTTTTCACTATGACATCAGTAAGTGTGCAGATACTCTATATGTTTCTACATGTGTTCTCTCTCTCTCTCTCTCTCTCTCTCTGTGTGCTATAGATGTTTCTAACGGTGTACCTCAGCAACAGTGAGAAGCACCTCACTGAGGTGCCTGTAACTCCGGACACTCTGTGTCGGGACGTGGTTGACGTGTGTAAGGAACCCGGAGAGAACGACTGTTACCTGGCCGAGAGCTGGAGAGGATCAGGTCAGGACTTATCTGCTTCTTCTGTCGAGTCATGAACAAAATGATGCGTACAAGCTAATGAACAATATTTACACTCACCAACGTAGGTACTCCAATCCTGTTGGCCTCATGTTTCCATAATTCATTATTCATTAAAAATATTTTCTCGTATAAGATTGGTGGAAAGCCACATCATTGGCATAAGTTGAATAGTTGTCACACGATTGGTATGCAGCAATGTTTCTCCTCATCGATATCATATTAGATGAATAGGCTACGCCCTACAGCAGACGGCTACACCGGTCTGCCGTCTTGGTTAGTTATTTCAGTTAGTACAGTATTTACAGGGAATCTCTGAGGCCCTGCGTCTTCATTTTATTTTCTCACTATTTAGGTTGTTATAAGCCGTATCTGCTGGTGGATAGCAACGACGATAACATGAACAACAGTCCGTAGCAAGAGACAGAAAAGCTAACAGTTTTCTTTTCACCACCTTTCACACTATGTGTGTTCATTTGTATCACCTGTCTTGTTGGTCTAATTATCCGTGTAACGAGTTCATGTTCCATGCTCTAGATCAGGTGTCGGGAACCTTTTTGACTAAGAGAGCCAAAAAAAAGACATATTTTAAAATCTAATCCTCTGAGAGCCATATATATATATATCTTTTTCTTCTTCTCTTCCTTCTGGCTGTTGCCTTCAGGGGCCGCCACAGCAAATGATCTGCCTCCATCTCACCCTATCCTCTGCATCTTCTACTCTTACTCCAACTACCTTCATGTACTCCTTCACCACATCCATAAATCGTCTCTTTGGTCTTCTCTAGACCTTCTGCCTGGTAGTTCCAGCCTCAGCATCCTACTACCAATACATTCACTATCCCTCCTCTGTACATGTCCAAACCATCTCAATCTAGCCTCTCTGACTTTGTCTCCAAGACCTCTTACATGTGCTGTCCCATATACAGTGTATATACTAGTGTGTGTGTGTGTGTGTGTGTGTGTGTGCATATATATATATATATATATATATATATATACAAAACAAAAATAAAAGGACAGGACAAAGACTTTCTATTGAAACTCCATTTATCACTACAGATCTGTTTCGAGGGGTGGTGAAACCATCCTCTCTCTTCAGGTGATTATAGAAGACTACAAAGTCTACAAAAAAACTTCAAAGACTAAAAACATCTTCTATAATCACCTGAAGAGAGAGGATGGTTTCACCACCCCTCGAAACAGATCTGTAGTGATAAATGGAGTTTCAATAGAAAGTCTTTGTCCTGTCCTTTTATTTTTGTTTATTTGCTCTACCAAAAAGTATTGAGCACTCTCCTACGGAAGGATCTACTCAGAAAATCCTCTCTCTCTCTCTCTGTGTGTAGATATATATATATATATATATAAATACTGAATACAACTGAATTGAAAAAGAAGACCAACAATTTGAGAGTATAATAAGACTCAGAATTTATTTTAAACGACATTGTCTAAGTGAAGTTATTTATTAATAAGAAAAGTACTTATTACTATTAATGTGACTTTCGGTGCTGCATGGATTTGCTGATGGCTTTGTAGTCTGGTTGATACTGGGTGAGGTTCACGTTCATGCAGGCGTTTAGGCTTCTATCTGTTAAACGTGACCGCAGATTGGTCTTGATGTTTTTCAGGTGAAAAGGGCTGCTCGCATGCATACGTAGAGCCAAACATGGTCAATATGACAAGTCTCACACACTGCAGTGTTTATGTGACAGGAAGTGTGTCCCAAGTTTTGTCAATCAGCTGGTCTGCACATTGAAGTTTTTTCAGCTGGTCTGCGGATTGAAGTTTTTCCATTTATGTTTGCGTGCCAGCTGTGCTTGGCTTCGTGCAAATGAGTTGATCAAAAATGAGGAAATTTACCTCTTTACTCAAAAACAATACGCGCAGTCTGTGGCTGTTGTTATAATTCAATAAAATTAGACTTTTAAGATATCGGACCTGCCCATATACTGGCATATAGAAAGGATTGGCTCTCTGCTGCGCGCCACAGTGACATGTGGCATTGAAAATAGATGTACAGTATAGATTTAAATGCGTGAGATTTATTCATCTGTTTTTTTTTTTTTTTAATTTGATGTGTTTTTTTGGTATTTTTATTTAAATGACAGTGAAATTATGTATTCGTTATTCTGTTAAGAAAGGCCACCTGATTTATCTGAGAGACGGATACAGTCATCAAAAGAGCCACGTCTGGCTCGCGAGCCATAGGTTCCCGACCCCTGGTCTTGATAATGTTGTGTTGTTTTGCTCGACGAAACTTTGTCTGCCTACCTGAGTTAGATTGTGTTTTTATTCTGTGTGGGTCTGAGTGGTGGGATATGGACCTCCTGTTTTGGGGATTTCAGTTTCTTTATTGTGCAGCCAATTAACATCAAGTCAGTGATGAGGAACAGATGCTGGACAACCATCAAAGTAAATTTCCATGCTTGTGGGGCTTCGCTAAGGAGCTTTGCTAAAATGAAGAAGCAATGAAAATTTGAACACCCGCTTCACGTGACTTTTAATACTTAATGCTTTCGTGAGTTGGAACAACAAAGGCTGAAAGAGTGAGGCAGCTAAAATGTTATGAAAAGATGGATGTTGTTCTGATGGGAAAAATCAGTGAAATCAGAAATGTGAATCACCACAAGGCTAACTTCAGTCTGCAGGATTCTGAAGCTTGTTAAAAGAAAAATGTACAAAATCATTGGCATGTATAAAACTAGCGAAGCAGCTATCTGATGTAACTGGGATGACTTTAAACCAAACGCGATGCAAGTCACTGTAAAGACAATATAGTTCTTCATGGGTGCTCTTGGCGTGCCTTTTGTGTATCATTTGTTCACAACTGCGTTATTACGACATAGCGTAGGAATGAAAGCCTGACGAACTTGACTAGCCGCTGCCTACTGATAGCTTTTGTGTACTGTTCTGGCCACAAGCTTTCGGATCAGAAACACTGCAGTGTAGATTTACCAGTAAATCCTGAAGCATCTGGTTCCATAAATAAAGTAATCAAGCATTTTTTTGCCATCAGCCAAATAACTTCTTGGTGTCCACACTGTTGTAGTCTGATAGTTATAGTGCTAATTATAGTTATACTGTGTGTGATTTAATCAAGCAGAGCGTGTGGTTGGTGACGGTGAGCGGATGATGGAGGTGCTGCAGCGATGGGGGCAGCAGAGGTCTGAGGTTCGCTTCGTTCTCCGCCATGACCGTGCACCCACTCATGACACAGGTGAGAAAGAAAACAGGACGAGGATGAATGTTTGATGAACTGAGCTGAATGAAGTCAAAAAAGGGAAGACTCGTTAATGTATATTTGAATTTCAGAGACAAGCAACGAGCTGCGAGAGAACGTTTTCTTTCATTAGCATCGCTAACATATGATTGCACTGTAATGTAACGGAGCTCTGCCACAGCAGTCAACAGCGGACACATGCAGTGATCCGTCACATCACGCCCCTCACCAGACAGCGTGGAGCCCATGCCAGTCTGTTCACGTGGTGAACACAGAAATGGGATTTTTTACTGTTCGACTGATTAATCTAAAATCCAACAGCATTCATGAGTCATGAACTTTCCAGGACATTAAACTGAAACATTCTTTGTCTTCATACACATAACTACATTGTTGTGGTATCACAGTGGACCCACAACCAGTACAGCCAATCACGAACACACACACACACACACACACACACACACACACACACACACACACACACACACACACACAGAGTGTAAAACAAATGTCACTTTATGCTCTTGAAATATTTTGCATGGCCAGCAGGCTTACATTCCAATTTCTGTTACTTGGCACAGTGGGATCACACACACACACACACACACACACACACACACACACACACAATGAGTGTCAGTGGGGCACTGAGCCAGTTCTCCTGGATGACCCTGGTAGTATGAGGACATATTTGTGTGTGTGTGTGTGTGTGTGTGTGTGTGTGTGTCTGTGTGTGTTTTATATCTTGATATGGACCAAATATCCTCACGAGGAAAGAAAACTTGATAATTTTCATTTTTTTGCATGTAGGGATATTTTGCAGGTTATCACAAGTACCTTTTAAAATAAAAACTGCAGGTTTTCCTTAAAAAAATAACAAACAAGCAAATAAAGAAATATATATATATAAATAAATAAACAGGAAAAACGTTAGTTTGATATTGAGGTGTATCATTGCTCTAATTCGCTGCATTAGCAGTTATGTTTTGTGGAAGGTCGGTCCTTACAAGCTTATTAAGCTGTGTGTGTGTGTGTGTGTGTGTGTGTGTGTGTGTGTGTGTGTGTGTGTCTGTGTGTGTGTGTGTGTGTGTGTGTGTTGAGTTCCCATGAGATATAACACAAAGCCCTGCTGTATATTACTAACAAGCTTTTGATTTCAACCAAAATGTTCCTTCTTTAGCATCTCCTTTGTTTTTCTTTAAAAATAAAACACTATTAATGTTAGCGAGATTAGTACAAAAATGAACCACTGGAATCAGCAGGTTATAAATTGTTCTACGTGCAACACGACTGAGCATTGGTGAATTTCGTGAACTTTCATTAAAGTTGCATCAAACAATTTCACCGTATTTACTTTGCCATAAAAAAAAGTAAACCAATGATTGAAGCTGAGAGCTACTGACAGTGAATTAAATGTGGTGTTGCATCTATTCTTAGTATTAGAAGATGATATATTATTTTATTATATCCATACCCAGTGCAATGGTGCATTCTGATTGGCTCCTGAACTGTCAGGCTATCAGTTCGTATACCATGAGTACAAAAAACAAAATGACAAAGTGATTTGCTGAACCACTGGAAGGCAAGATCAATTCTGAAAAAAGAAAAACTAAAAAAGCAACAAAATGAAAAATATATATATTTGATGGCAAAAAAATTTTCTTGAATTTTTCATTATTATTGAATTTTTCAGTTTGTTGGTCTTCACCCATGCATACCTCTTAAAATTTGAATCTCACAGTACAGTATCTGTGACGTATCTTGTTGGCTATCAGCTCATATATGACCTGGTTCCATTGGATAACTGTTAAATAGAAGATGAATACAGACCAAAGTTTAGTCAAGTCTGTGAAAGGACTCTGATTTGTCTGAGAAGATGACCATCAATGAAAATGCTGAAAGCTGAACTGATGCCAGGTTAACTTGAGCCGATGTGTTTGGCCAGTGATGGTAGGGCAGATTAATAATAACGCACTTCTATCTCGTTATTTAATATTAATGAGGAGAATTCCCTGCTCACAGCTTAATGAACCGGACAACACAAATGTTTTTCATTAGTTGTGCTTAATTAGTGTCATCAAACAGTGTGTGCGTATGTTCTCAGTGCCTCCCAGAGGCCCAGAGCTGAAGAGGAATACCCTGAAACCCACGACTGATCCACACCTTGAGAATGGAGTAAGTGACTCTTTGGAGTTTCATTTCCAAAATTTGACATTCCTAAAGAAGTGCCTTTTGTAGTGATCTCCTGACAGCCTGGTTATAATGTACAGTGTGTAGCACAGCCAGTCACATCTTTTACTTTGTTTTTTAGATGATTCACCCTCCTATGGACATGAGTCTCACAGAGCTGCAGGAGATGGCATCCCGGCAGCAGCAGCAGATCAGTGCACAGCAGCAGGTTCTGGCATCCAAGGTGCAGCTCGTGTCTTCTAAAAGTGTCAGATTTTTAATTTTAAGATTAATTTGAGAAATGTGTGGCTATACTTCTGTCTGAATCACCCAAAACAGATGTCTCCCATGAAGTCTCTGCTTCTATGCACATGTTTTCTTTCAGGAGCAGCGTCTTCGTTTTCTAAAGATGCAGGAACAGCAGCAGCGTGAGCAGGAGAAACTGCGGCTGTTACGTGAAAACGCTGAGAATCAGGAGGCCAAACTGCGGCGTGTTCGGGCCCTCAAGGGTCAAGTGGAGCAGAAACGCCTCAGCAACAGCAGACTAGGTCAGAAGTGTTAATTCTGGTCAGCTGTTGGCCTGTGATGAATGAATGGTTGAATGATGGATGGTTGGCTTTATTGATGAATGGCTGGTTGAACTGTTAGAGGGTTATACGTATATGTATATGGAATGGTTGAGTTGATGGATTGATGGATGGTTTTACTGATGGATGGTTGGAATGGGGGATGGTTGGATGGATGGATTGATAGATGGTGGGAGGGTTAGTTGAATTGGTGGATTGATGGATGGATAGTTAGATTGATGGTTTGAATGGTGGATGGTTGGATTGGTAAATAGAGGGACTAATGAATGAACATTTCGATTGATAGTTGGATGGATGGTTGGATTGATAGTTGTATTAAGTGGATGGTTGAATTGATGAATATTTGGATTGATGCATGGTTGAGTGGATGGATTAATGGTTGGATTGATGGAGATTTGGATTGATGGACAGTTAGATGGATAGTTGGATTGGTGGATGCATGGATGGAAGGTTGGATTGATGGGTATATAACTTAATGGATGGTTGGATTGATGGATATTTGGATAGCTGGATGGATAGATGGATTTTTGGATTTGGAGAACGGTTGGATGGATGGTTGGATTGATGGATGGATTGTTGGATTGATAGTTGGAATGGTGGGTAGTTGGATTGATGAATATTAGGATTGATGGAAAGGGAATAGAAAAATATGACGGCAAGGAACCCTTAAATATCTAAAGTTTACTGATAGTTGGACAAAATAGATGGATGCACGCATAGAGATGGATTGATGGACAATTGGATGGTTTGGTATAAAATTATACATTTTATAACAAATAAATAGTACAGTATTTTTCGGACCATAAGGTGCACGTAAAAGCCTTTAATCTTCGAAAATTTGACAGTGCGCCTTATAATCGGGTGCGCTTTATGTGTGGGTAGAGCCGCGCGGCTCCATCACGCTGACGAGGTCAAAACCCTAGTGAAGCGAACTAATTCAGAGCTTACCATCATTCCAGTGGATTAACCAAATAACTCCAATTGCTAGATATCGGTGTCAACAGGTCATAGTTAGATGGATCCGGGCTTTATGACCAAATACCAGCATAACGGCCATCATAGTCAGGTGACTCGCTGAGTAATACGTGAGTGGGTTTTCCACCTAATCTTTGTCTCTATGCTCAGGACATTCAGCTGGCTTAATGAGACTCTCATGTTCATCACCGAGATAAAGCACTGTTACAGGTGTCCTCCTTAGACCCCGGATGAACCTTCTTGAATTTAAAGTTACACCGATAGAGTAATCCTTAAGAGTAATGACCTCCATTCTGTAATGAACACAATACCTACACTGCGAATGGGCACCACCATGTTTGTTCCTACAACATCTCTTTAAGGGGGTCTGGCTGAGAGTTTAGGTCACAACCCGGGAGACTTCTAATCTCCGTCTCTATTGTTCGGACTCCATGCACAAGGAAATAATAGATAATAAAATATAATAATATAATATAATAATTAAAAAAAATAATAATAGAGGGATCCGGGTTTTATGTCCAACTCACACAACTGTTAAACTCAGACACTGAAGATGAAGAATTTGATGGATGGAAGAGGAATGAACTGAAAAATTGAGTTTATTGTTTTATATTATTATAACTGAACAATGTTGAGAGTTATTGTGGGAATTGATTCAAGTTTGACTTATCTGACGTTTGTTTCATTTAATGCGCCTTATAATCCAGTGTGCCTTATACCTTTTATAGTGGGCAGCTCCACCGAAAGTAGGCACTTGTCGCACAGACCACTTTTGAGATAAAGGCCAGAAAAGTGAACATGGTCCATTTTTATTGAAATTCGGATTTTTACATAAACTATTAAAACAAGTATTCAACTATCACCTGCTCAGGTGAAATCGACTAAAACTCACTAAAAATGTCTTTTTTTTTTTTCTTTTTTCTGGCGAGTACCCTCATAAAACTAAATAAAAACAGTAGCAAACTTACTGGTTTTCGTTGCAATTATTCACCGAGTTCGGTACAAGAGACACGATAATCCATACACCAGAAGAACAGTTGTGAAGTCGTCTCTCCATTTTGGATACTGTTTTGATATTGAAATGCCATTTCAGTGAATAAAATAAAGGTTATAAAGACGATATGCACGTGAACAATGCAGGCTAGTTGCTAAGGAAGATCTGAAACGAGCACACTGATTGGTCAGCTCAGGTTTGCACATGCACAGTGCCTGTCACACGTTAACTTTCGGTTTACTTCTTGACTCTGGTCATGCGGAACTTATCTCCGTCTTTCTCTTCAATAACAGTCATTAAGTTTATTTATAAGATTGTGAATACACACAATTTCTGGAAAAGGAGAGTGAAATGTCATCTGTGATGTCTAGCAGCATTAGTATAGATGTTAAATTCGACGTGAGAATTCGGCTTTGAAGATGCCGGAATGCTTAGTGTTCTTGAAGATTATTTTGCCGGTGAGTATTTTTTTCTGCATGCAAAAATCGATTATAGAATTTTTTTGATGATTTGATTTGTGTGTAATTTTGTCTGGACTGGACATACTGGATTGAGGGCAGTTTAGTTTTGTACGAAAATTGGTCAAGACCTGAAAAATACTTAAATGTTTCATTCCTTTTACATATGAACAAACTGATGATGACTATGCCAGCTGTGTTGATGAAGATTTTGATGTTGATGAAGAAGAGGCATCTGTTAATAAAAGTGTGCATGAGTGGTGTTTGTGAAGATGATGTGATCCTTTCTGCTGAGCAGGATATAGATTAAGATGATAATGATGAGGACAGAGTTGATGAAGATTACTTGTATAAAGAAATCAGAGAGTTTTGTTATATGATTATCTTATATATATAGTTTTCTTAATTTCAGTGTGATTGTTTGAACCTGACTGTTTTTTTTTTTCAATCAGTATCATTTGAAGGCATTTGAACCTTTATATAAAGGTAAAAAAGATACATACTGATCTTATTGGAATAAACAGAAATGGAAAAAAAATAGTCATTTTTTTGTTAGTTTTTGGGGGGTTACCACAGTGACTGATGGGTTTAAAAAGGGCTTGTCTTTAAATTATTAGATTAAAATGAGGATGATTTCACTTATCATCTCTTTCTAAAACTCTTCCTCGACATGTTTTCTAAAAGTTTATATGGCTGAAATGCATAAAAATGTTTGGTTGCTAGCTTTGGGTCTCCTTTATCTGACAGTGTAAAAAGCTCATTTTTCATTTTTGGACCCAAGAGCCTACTTTCGGTGGAGTGGCTCACATATGTGGACATGAGGCGTTCGGCCATCGTTCATTGATGGTGCGCCTTATAGTCTGGTGCGTCTTATGGTCCGGGGGGTGCGATGGCAACCTGAATAATCATGTATAGCTGCTGACATTTAGAGACAGATATACATGATTCTCCAGGTTACCACCGTAGCCCCTGGGCCATAAGACGCACCAGACTATTAGGCGCACCATCACTAAACGACGGTAACCTGAAGAATCATGTATAGATGCTTACATTTAGAGACAGATTTACATGGCTAGATGTTAGATAAATGGACAAGGAGGCGGATGGATGGATGTGGATCATTAAATATGTAAAGAAGGCAAAAGTCTGATGTATAGAAAAAGCTGCAGTGGACATGCTTTGTATGCAGTCATATCTTTTTCCTCTTAAAGACTATCGGTATTGGCTTTACAGAATAATTTGTGCGTGTATGTAATACGAGAATGCTGCTAGAGATGAGTGTGACAGTAAATCCATACTGGCTTATGGAGCTACCCAACTTGACTTTCCTGTCATCATTTGGGTTAAGCACATGAAAGGAAATGCTTTCTGCGATTTCTGCACTTGCTGTTTGTGCAGCTCAGCCCTGAACAATGTTATAATGCACGGGTCACTGACGTAACCCAGACAATCCAACAAACTCCTGTCACTACCAGGCTGGAACAGCCAATCAGAAAGGCAGCATGTCTAAGCATGTTGAAAGTCATAGCACTCACTTTGAAAAAGGGCGAGAACTTCTGTTGCCAGAAGGAACTGCTAATGTTCTACGTGATCATTTTATACCTGATGTTCTGCGTGATGGTTTTTAATAGCTAGTAACACAAGTTCACCACAGGTACTCTTTAATATTCAGAGTACACAAAATAAAATGCAAAAAAAAAACCAATAGTAGTGATGAAAAATTGGATGGATGACTGTATGAGTGGAGATGGAGATGGATAGATGGATGGATAATTTAGATATATAAACAAAAAGAACTGGTGACTCATGGAAGAATGGTTGATTGGATATATAGAGAAAGAGATGGACAGAGGACTGGATGGAGAGATGCCGTATTAGATGTATAGAAAGTTGAGTAGAAAAATGGATGAAAGGATGGATTATTAGATGTGGAAAAATAGATAGGTCTGTGATTGAAGGATGGAAGGATAACTTCAATATATAATGTTGGAACGATAAATGATTATATAGAGATGGAGAGCTGGATGGATGAATTATTAAATCTAGATAAAGAGATGGATGGATGGATGCATGGTGATATTAATCTAAAAAATACGAAAAATGACAAATCTTTTAAAAGACAAAGCACCATGAGTTATACAGAGAACATGTATTTTTATGTTGGTGATCTGATGTAAAGTTTTATATTACAGCTATAAGCCTCGTCGTTTTATGCTAATGAAATTAGCAACGAGGCTCAGCCACAATGTGACATTTTCAATGAGGAATCCCCAAATGAGCGTCGGAGCTAATGAGCTGACGATGGACAGTTGATTCTTTCTTAAGTAAAAAGCCTCACTCCCAGTCGCTCTGTCTCTCTGTGTTTGTAGTGGAGGAGATCGAGCAGATGAACGGGTTGTTCCAGCAGAAGCAGAGGGAGCTGCTTATGGCTGTGTCCAGGGTGGAGGAGTTGAGCAAGCAGCTGGAGGCGTTACGCAGCGGTAAACTGGATGACATCGCTGAACTCGAGAGACTCTACAAAGAACTTCAGGTGTTGTTCAGCTGCATACACATATGTAAGAATTGGATGGATGGATTAATGCTCAGTAAAGGAAACAATGGAGGATATGATAAAAGTCGGATGGAATAAAAGATCAAAGTAGAAAATGTAACCTTCTAAGATCAAGAAAATAGAAGAACTAGAAGCAGGGCATCAGATGGATGAATTAATAAAAGTAAACCAGATGAATAGATAAAGCTGGGTAGATGATTGAATATGAATAGAGGAAGGGCTGGATGGGAGGATAACTGTGAAGATGAATGAAAAATGTAAAGAAAGAAATAAACGAACTGATAAAATGATAGAGAGATCATTTCATAAAGAAGTAAATTGGTAGACAAATGGCTTTGTGAACAGAAAAAAGATGGATGGGTTGATAGATGGGTGGGCAGAGTGATTAAGGGATGAATAGAGAAGCTGAGCAGATGGACAGATCGAATAAAACATGAATTGTTGTGATAAACTGATGAGATGAATAGATGATGCTTTAAATGACTTGATAAATAAAACAGGAAACGGTAAATAAAGAGGATGGCTAAGTGTATAGAAAGTGATGGATGGATGGATGGATGGATGGATGGATGGATGGATGGACAGATGGGTGGATGGATGAGTGTATAGGAACAGAATGCTGGATTGGTTTATATGAACAAATGGAAGAGTCTGTAAGAACAAACAGAAGGATAGATAGATAAAAGATTTATAGACAAAAGGCATGGTTGGATGTATTCATAAATATATTGATGGATGGATGGATGGCTCGATGGCTGGATTGATTAGTGTTTTAGAACAAATAGGTGGATGAGTGTCTAATAATGAACAGATGTATAACTGGATGAATGGATGAGTGTTTCAGAACAACTGGACTAATGTATGAACGAAGGGGTGGATGGATGAGTGTATAGGAACAAAGGAATAACGTATAGTAATAAACGGATGGATAGATGACTCCGCATATAAAAAAGCATTATGGATGTGTAGGATGGATCAGTGGCTGGATGGACAGGTGGAAAAAGGGATTGACTCATATAGAAAGGAATGAATGGATGGATAAGTAGATGTACTGTATAGGTAAGTAGATGATGGCTGGATGGGTCAGTCTTTGTGACTTCGTTGGTGGAGTTTATACAGGGATCCCAGATCTCCACTATTTAACGGAATTCCACTATTTTTACTCACCCATTTAGCGGAATTCCGCTATTTTTCAGCTTCAGGGGCCCTGCGGCCCCCTTGATCCCCAGCTGAAATATTTAATTTCCTCTATTTCTGAACCCGTTTCCTCTATTTTTTTCTAAACCTCGCTGGGCTCCCTGTTTGCTAACTTAACTAAGACTGTGTTTCCTGAAGCTGAGGAACAAACTGAACCAGGAGCAGAGTGTGAAGCTCCATCAGCAGAAGGAGTGTCTGAATAAACGCACACAGGAAGTAGTGGGGATGGAGCGGCGACTGGCTGAACTGCGCCAGAGACTGTGGAAGAAGAAAGCAGCTTTACAGCAGAAAGAAAACCTGCCTGTGAGTGCACGAGAGAATTGATCATTATCCGCGGCATGATATTCAATTAATACACACACACACACACACACACAGTGTTGCCAAACAGCATAGGATGGTGCTGTGCAGGATGACGATGATGGTGAGGAAGGTGAAGAAGGCAAAGGCAGAGCAGAAGACAAAGTGGTGGAAGCTGAAAAAGGAAGAGTGTCGTGTTGTCTTCAAGGAGGAGTTGAAACAGGCTTTGGGTGGTCAGGAAGTGCTTCCAGATGACTGGAAAACTACAGCTAATGTGATCAGGGAGGCAGATAGGAGAGTACTTGGTGTGTCATTTGGAAGGAAAGTAGATAAGGAGACTTCGTGGTGGAATGAGGAAGTGTAGGAGTGTGTACAACGGAAGAGGTTGGCTAAGAAGAAGTGGGACATTGAGAGGACCGAAGAGAGTAAACAGGAGGACAGGGAGACACAGCGTAAGGCGAACGTAGCGGTGTCAAAGGTCAAACAGAAGGCGTATGATGACTTATATGCTAGGTTGGACAGTAAGGAGGGAGAAAATGATTTATACAGGTTAGCACAGCAACGAAATAGAGATGGGAAAGACATACAGCAAGTTAGGGTGATTAAGGACAGCGAGGGAAATGTATTGACTGATGACAGAAGTGTGCTGGGAAGATGGAAAGAGTACTGTGAAGAGCTGATTAATGAGCAAATGAGAGAGAACAAAGAGTAGAAGAGGTGACCGTCGAGCACCAGGAAGTAGCAAATATTAGTAAGGGTGAAGTGAGGAGGGCATTGAAGAGGTGAAGAATTGAAAGGCAGTTGGTCCTGATGACATACCAGTGGAGGTATGGAAGTGTCTAGGAGAGGTAGCAGTAGATTTTCTGACAAGAACATTCAACAAGGTCTTGGAGAGTGAGAGGATGCCGGACGAATGGAGGAGAAGTGTGCTGGTGCCCATTTTTAAGAACAAGGGAGACATTGTGGCAACTACAGAGGGATAAAGCTGATGAGCCATACGATGAAGTTATGGGAAAGAATAATGGAAGCTAGACTAAGGGCAGAGGTCAGCATTTGTGAACAACAGTTTGGTTTCATGCCAAGAAAGAGCACCGCAGATGCAGTGTTTGCTTTGAGGATGTTAATAGAGAAGTACAGAGAAGGTCAGAGGGAGCTGCATTGTGCCTTTGTGGATCTGGAGAAAGCATATGACAGGGTGCCGAGAGAGGAACTGTGGTATTGCATGAGGAAGTCTGGAGTGGCAGAGAAGTATGTTGGAGTGGTGCAGGACATATATGAGAGATGTAACACAGTGGTGAGGTATGCTGTCGGTGTGACAGAAGAGTTTAAGGTGGAGGTGGGACTGCATCAAGGGTCAGCTCTGAGCCCCTTGTTTGCTATGGTGATGGACAGGTTGACAGACGAGGTGAGACAAGATTCCCCATGGACTATGATGTTTGCAGATGACATTGTGATCTGGAGTGAGAGCAGAGAACAAGTGCAGGAAAACCTAGAGAGGTGGAGGTATGCCCTGGAAAGGAGAGGAATGAAAGATTAGCCTCAGTAAGACAGAATACATGTGTGTGAACGAAAAGGACCCAAGAGGAACAGTGAGGTTACAGGGAGCTGAGAGAAAGAAGGTGGAGGATTTTAAGTACTTTGACTCAACAATCTCGAGCAATGGAGAGTGTGGAAAAGAGGTGAAGAAGCGTGTGCAGGCAGGTTGGAATGGTTGGAGAAAAGTGTCCGGTGTGATGTGCGATAGGAGAGTGTTAGTAAGAATGAAAGGATAAGTGTACAAGATGGTGTTGAGGCCAGCGATGTTGTATGGTTTAGAAACAGTGGCCCTGGGGAAAAGACAGGAGGCAGAGCTGGAGGTAGCAGAGATGAAAAAATGTTGAGGTTTTCTTTGGGAGTAACGAGGATGGATAGGATCAGGAATAATTACATCAGAGGGACAGCACACGTAAGACGTTTTGGAGACAAAGCTAGATTGAGATGGTTTGGACATGTACAGAGGAGGGATAGTGAGTACATTGGTAGTAGGATGCTGATGTTGGAACTACCAGGCATAAGGCCTGGAGGAAGACCAAAGAGAAGATTTATGGATGGGGTGAAGGAGGACAAGAAGGTCATTGGTGTAAGAGAAGAAGATGCAGAGGATAGGTTGAGATGGAGGCGGATGATTCGCTGCGGCGACCCCTGAAGGGAACAGCTGAAAGGAAAATAAGAACACACAAACACACACAAACACACACAAACACACACAAACACACACACACACACACACACACACACACACACACACACACACAAACACAACAGTTCACTATAATATACCACGTGACCACTTTTGTACCTCTCTTTTAAAGCAGGGTGCTGACCCTGTTCCCCAAAATACTTTTGTTTTAGGAATTAAATAAAATTATTACATACATCAATGCCATGGATACATTGCCACTTTATTGCATAGTTCAGTCATGACATCCATCAATTTGCCAAACCACTTCACCACTTCATTCTATAAGAGAAGGAGGCAACTTGGAGCCTATCTCAGCTGACTGTGGGAGGGGTACACCATCGCAGGGATAACACACGTACATACAACGCTCACACCTACAAGCAATTAGGAACAGTCACGTAGCTTATTGTGCATGCCTTTGGACTGTGGGTGGAAACTGGAGTACCCAGAGGAAACCCATAACAACCACGGGCATGCAAACTCCCCCCAGAAACACTAATAACTAACCCGCAAATTCAGCTCATAGCCTCCTGTATGCTCCTACATATCAGAGGACATTAGACTAGATACTGTATTAGGTAGCTATTTTAATCAGTTTGAATTTTATTTGAAGTGCCATGAGACTGGTAGCCAGACGTAGCGGGTTGATTTACTTTGTAAATACATCTCTGTCTCCCTCACAGCAGCCAGGTGATGGACAGAGCTCTCATCCTCTCTCTATCCCGTCCAGAATCGCTGCTGTTGGACCATACATTCAGTCTCCTGCTCCTCCACTCCCTCCCAAACAGGACGTTCTGGTGAAGCCGGCCTATCCGGATGGCACTAGCACGCTGCCCAAACCACTTAACAAGCCCACCAGTACACACACACACACACACACACACACACACACACACACACACACACACACACACATGGTACATTTTTTTACCAAACCCCTCTATTCTTTAACACTTGATCCACCCCTCCTCCCACCCAGGTAAAATCTCCAAGCTGTCTGAATGGAGTGTGAACAGTCAGATCAGCAGTGTGGGTGGGACCCAGCGAGGCTACGCGTCCACTCTGCCTCGTATGAGCAGCCACAGTTTCACGGAGAAAGGTGAGAACTCACACACCCCACATATTAATCCTTCATAAACATGAAACTTATAGTTCTTTCCCGTGTGCTAGAAACTGATGTAGATCCGAAGGTCCCACCACCACTTCCGTTACGGAAAAATCAGAGCAGCGAGGACCTCTTAAATGATGCCCAGGTAACACACATACACACCTGATTATCACTTGATTTAATAGTTCACTGAGCTGCGCTCATATGGAGGATATCACGACTTGTTATTCCCAAGAGGCCATTCTGATTTTCAAGGCAGCATGATTGATGGTTTCTAACCATCAGAGATTTTCTACTGAATCAAGCCCACTTTCATAATCACTCACAGTCTCATGAGGAGCTGTTGCTCTATTTTCAGCACAAAGCTCCACCTCTTTGGGACTGATCCAAGCAAATCATTTCAGCTGAAATGAAATCAGTCATGTATGCGTCTGTTTTGAACAGGTCGGAGCTAAAGTGCCCCCACCGGTCCCCAGCAAACCCAAACTAGGCCATTCTAGCATTCCCAAGTCTTGCTTTTCCACTGGCACCTTTCCAGGAAAAGCTCGACCCACCCATCAGTTGGCACCCTACCTCCCGAAGGCACCGATGCCCGCAGCCACTGTGCGCCCTTTTAGCGTGGAAGGCTCAACAAGCAAAGGACCCGCCATCAAGAAACCCCAGACTCTGGCAGCGAGCTCCATCTATTCCATGTACACACAGCAGAACTCACTGGCTAAGGGCTACCAGGGTCAGAGTACGCTAACACGTTCACAGCCTCGGGGTGAGCAATCCATTTTAAAAATAAAAGGCTTCACTGTGTGCGATACGTGTATTGCTATTAAATGAGCCACAGTTCATGAATGTTCATTTTCGTACTCATTTCTTAATTTTATTTAGTGTATGGAAAACCAGTCATCCCATCCAGCAGAGGGCAGCATTGTCAATCCCAGGACAGCAATGAAAAAGGAAGCTCCATCGAGAACGATCAGGTAGATCTGGCCATCATTGGTGGAAACAGTGAGAGCACGGAGTCTGAGCGAGCACCACGTCCACTGAGCCCCACCAAGTTGCTACCATTTCTAATGCACCAGCACCGCATGCAGAACGACGCTGATATAGAGACACCACGCAGGAGGCTGCAGCATGCACCACGCCCGCTAAAGAAGCGCAGCTCCATAACAGAACCGGAAGGACCTGGCGGGCCCAACATCCAGAAACTGCTTTACCAAAAGACCACATTGGCCGCCATGGAGATGCCAGAGATCAGCACAGGGGCCGGTGAAGACACAGGAAGGCTAGCGAGTGGAGCGCAGAAGGAATTGGATATGGATGGGGAAGATCAGACACCGCCTCCACTTCTAGCACGTTCCTCTGCCACAGAGCAGAGCAGAAAAACTGAACTGAAGAAAGATGATGAGCAGGGAGTGGGTAGTTCGGTTCCAGCGGAGGACTACCCTCCATATCCTCCACCACCTTACCCCAAGCAGGATGGGCAGGAAGAGGATAGCGCCATGAAGGCTCCAGAGGTCACCGGACAGCTCACGCTGACGACAGTATGTATTATTAATAGTTTATTGTAATCTGCAGTTCAGAATTTTTAATTACTGAACTTGCCTTTAAAGGTATTATTTTAATGTACTCATTCACTCCGAA
>CM045748.1:4645000-4700000 GCA_024760905.1 Plotosus lineatus
ATTTTCTTTCCTTTTCATGACTAATTCATTTTCCTGTCGATGTTGAAGTTCTCTGGAAAGATCACTGGAAGCACTGAACACAATACTGATTTAAATGATTGGTGGAGTGAACACACACACACACACACACACACACACGCTCGCATTTGTGTTACAGGCACTCGGACACACGCATGCTCTGTCTAACTTAAAGACGCAGTTGAATTTGTGATGATATAATTAGATCCCAGTGTTAGGCCTATTGGAAATTTCCTGTCGCTGCAACGGTAATGATCGATCAGCACATCACAGTACCGCCCACATTGCTCACATGAAAGAGAATAATTTGTCTGGATCTTGTTTTGGTAAAAGGCATGTCATCACACATCAATTTCCTGTAAACAGCATTCGTTCCTGCTGTCAGCATCGTGACGGATGGATATACAACCATAAACAATCAAGGGGACGGTGCTTTCTCATATTACAAATTAATTAATTATAGCCTTAATATAAAGGATGGGCTCCCGACAAGGTGCCTCAGCTATCAACCTAGAGATCCGGGTTAATGCCATAGCCATCCGTGACCGGGAGCTAATAGCCAATTGGCCGACCTTTCATGGATGGGATGGCGTATGTTTACTTCCCTGTCTGTCACTCACAGCTGTCATTAGGCATTCATGGGCATCTGTGAGCTCATTTGTACAAGGGGGTTGGATAGCGCTTTCCCCTCCAAGGGCATTAGACCGCCCCCAAATGTGCAGTTCAAAAAGAGGTGGGCGGCAGCATGCCACAGACGGGGCATGTGCATGCTTGCGCCCCTCCCTGGATGGTGGTGGTTGTGTGATAGGAAAGGTAATACTCAAGGGGTGTGAAGGGGAAACGATTAAATTCAGGGGAGGAAATAACAGAAATTTCAGGAATTTCAGCTGACATAATGTAATCTATTAATTCATCATGATCATCATTTATTCATTCATTTTCTAAACCGCGTAATCCTAATTAGAGTCACAGGGAGGCTGGCACCCATCCCAGCCGACTCTGGGTGAGGGCAGAGTATACCCTGGACAGCTCGCCAGGCCATCACAGGACAGAAACAAGCAATGCAGCTCCTCTTGTCAAAAGTCAGCAATGGTTCTTTTATATGAACCTCACACCACAGACGGTGAGAGACAAGGCCGGCCTTTGATAACCCAGTTAGTGCACTGTCCCCACCAACTATTAAACGTGTTAATGAAGGGGTCATTCAACATTTTCAACATTTTCCTAAGCATACAAAGTGTACGCTAGGGGGGAGGGGGGAAGATTTCTGTGTACGCTTTTTAATATAAAAATGTCTATCAACAATAATACATGCGCTTGTGAATATTTTTTTTTGTGCGTGTACATTTGAAACTCTCAATGCACGATTCGCCAACCACCTGCGTCATTGCATATCTGCAAAGTCTGCGATGAATACTACCCAACCCGGTATCAGCTGCTCAAACATCAGAAGGTAACTGATCAAGGGCGTAGGCTTTTGGGGGGGGGGGGGGGTTGCACAGGATGCACGTGCACCCCCCCCCCACACACACACACACACACACACACACACAGCAGGAGTTGAGTTCTGCTGGACAAGAAATGATGCATATTCACAATCTTAATAATAAACTTAATAACTGTTATTAAAGAGAAAGTCGGAGATAAGTTCCGCATGACTAGAGTCGGGAAGTAAACCAGAAGTTAATGTGTCACGGGCACTGCGCATGTGCACGCCCGAGCTGACCAATCAACAAACATAATATTATCAGTAAACAATAATAGCTGAACACTGTCAATCAAACAAAGTGCGAGTGTGAGAATAAAGCACAGTTTTTAGTCCCGCCTCCGGTTCCTGCACGTGTTCGAACACAAACATTGACGCACAGAGAATGAATGGATAAAATAATCATAATCCATCCAGCCTGGATCTGCAGCCTAATGCTCAGGACTTTTATGAAATTAATAGTATGTCTTTGTGCTATAAATATGTATTAATATTTGTTTGTGCCTTGGAATAGATAAATAACTTTAGCTCAATTTGTAAATGTATTTAGCAAATGTACTTGCAGATGTAGTTTGAAATATATTTGAGAATGTTTTTGGTTGAACTGTAATATTTGATTCGTTTTCTGAGAGTAATAGATGAATCGTCTTCTGCTGAAAAACTGTGCGTGTTGTTGGCGTGAGATTCCATGTTGTTTATATCATATGCTGTGACATGCATGCACTATATTTTATGTTGTACTCTGTACCAACTCAGTGACGTCACGGTAACTTTGTGTAGGCGGGCACTTAGCAATGGCGGCTTTCGGGTCGATAACTTGTACGACAAGCACATAAAACAAAACCGCTGTGTGTGCAATGGTTTATTTATGATATAAAATTTAAGCCACAATCGCTTCAATAATCTATACTTAAGCTACCGACAACTTATTTAGTCGGCGTTTCATTTCCCCTTTAAGGCTCAGGCTCCGGTCAACCGAGATGTGCGCAACCCCACGGTCAGACCAGCCTACTCCCTTGCTGATCACAAACTGAAGCGTGGTCGTCCAAAAGCCAATGACCAATAAAAAATGCAGACATTTTGAATTATATTTTAATATAAAATAATATTATTAAAAACAACATAATTTTATTATCAAAAAACCAAATGTCTCAATATTAATATTAATATTAATATTCTTTAATTCTTTAAAAGTATATATTTTTATTGATTTCATTATTATTTGACTGGTGTATAAAAGAAGTATTGATCAAGGAAATACATTGATTTATTTTATAAAAGAGGTTTGACCATTGTTGTTTAATATCTTATTTAAAAATCCTGCCGAGAGATCATCAACATTTATTTGTACACTTTCTGAGGGGGGAGGAGGGTGGTCAAAAAAAGCGTACTCTGTACACTTGGGAAAATGTTGAAAATGTTGAACCGCCCCTAAGGTACAATAATGATAATATAAGTAAAAATAACAGGTTTCTCTGTCATGATAACCCTTTGTTCAGGATGTCCATGTCTTAAGTTGCTTTCACACTCAAGGCAAGGGCTGTGAGCACGTAACCGTGACAACATGTTATCAGGTAATGTTTTTAAAATTAAAATAATGATTAATTTTATTCACCCTACACTGGAGCAGGTTGAAGCAGATTCGTCTTGAGACGTCTTAACACAAACAGCTTATATTCGCTCACTAATGGACTCCAAGTCCACAAAGCTGCAATCTGATTAATCAAGAAAGAGAAAACAAACAAACAAACAAACAAAACAAAACAAAAAAAAAAAACCCTGCTTGCCGTCACTCAGAGCTCTTCTGAAATCAAGTAAGGTTACGTGTAAAATATTAAACGTGAAAACACAGCCTTACAGTCGTTTGGCACACTCGCGTGTAAAATATACTTCAGCCCACAGAAAATACTTACTATTCGAGAAGTTATAAAAAACATCCACAAATGGACGGTAAATCCATTCAAATAAAGATTACAAAAATATTTAACTGCGAAAAAAAAAAAAAAAGTTTTATGTTTATTTTCCTAGAACATATCTGACAAAAAAATGTAATTAAACTAAAATTAAAAAAGCAAATCTATCACAATGTTCCGGTTTTAATATTCGGGATTCAGTGCAACAGAAAAAATAATCATGTTGTCATAAACCACAGAAGGAAAAAGAAATGGAATGATTTAAGTGGGCGGTTTCTACTTTTATTTATCTGACCGACTTTGGGAAGAAAAAGATGATTTTGCATATGAAACACTTTATTTTTTGTTTTTATTCGGGTCGTATTATGAACTGTATTTTATAAATAATTAAGTTTTACAGGTATTTCCTTTTTGATCAGATTTACCTTCCTTTGATAGCTACACTCTGACGCTCAACTGTCACTCCATCAGCCAGCTTCATTGGACCTGCCAATCACTCACCGCTGTGTGAATAATAAATAAAATGATGAAATGTCTACGACAAATGCAAATGGACCGTTAATCATCATACTGAGCCACTCTACTGGAGACACATCCCAAACCCCACCACCAATTCCCTACATACGGTAAATGAACAGAGAATTAGGTCACACTGGCTGTGTCCCAAACCCAACACCATACTTCACTGTCTGAGTCAGGAACGTACTGCTATGAAGATCCGAGGTCGTGTTCCAATCTACATGCCCTAATTCGCTATATGGAGCAAATAAACACCAGCATGGAGCCCATCTTGGATGTGTCCCAATGTGTACTCCCTAATTAGGCCACAGTGACTGTGTCCCAAACCACATGCACTGTAGTTACTGTGAAGGGTTTACACACTATCTGCGTTATTATAATTATAAGTAGCAAAGATTATTTTCCTGTACAAAAGTGTTGGCTTGTTGTATGTGTGTGAATCTTAAGATTTTTCCCACACCTGAATCTGAAACCCCGCCCCAAACAGTCTCTTACTGGCTGATATCAGAGTGGACATGAATTAAATAAATTTCATGTAAATATTTATATCGACACCTCACCAAGTGCGCTCTCTATCTCTTTTTTTCTAGTTTTGGTTCAGGTGTGGTTTGTGGTTCTGGTCATGTGCGCTATTCTGACCAGATGGTACCAGGTGGGTCACATGACCGATGCCCTTGGTCACGCCCTCCCTGAACAAAAGCTTTGCACCAGTGCGCAGGTACTCGGGATGCTTCAGAAAACGGAAACACACGACGGCCCTCTCGCCGGTGCGCAGCTCCTCCTGCACAACACATGCAGAGTAGTTTTGGTAAGAGGTTTGTCAGTCAGCTAGTAATGTGGACAGCCAATGTGAAACTAGCCACGCCTACCTTGCCGAGTAAACACTCTACCGTGGCTGTCTGCCGAACGTTTCCAACGTGGACTGTGACCTGGAAGCCACTGCGGAATATCTTGGCATGGAACAGCAGCACAATGGCTGCCTCAAACTGCCAGCAGATGGTGGGGTTCATCTTAGGACTCACCATCACCATGCCCTAACACACACACACACACACACACACACACACACACACACACACACACACACACACACACAAATTACAGAAAAATTACAGAAATTGAGCTATACTAAAAATTCACATAAAATATGATATAAGCGTGGGTGCACAAACTTTTGCACAGAATCGTGCCTATGTGAATTGTGAGGGTCAGGACTTTACCTTACGCAGTAGTGAGCGATCGAAGTTACCAAGTGCCAGCGTAGCCGCCTGCCCGGCACGGAGAACCCTGCAGGCTGAGCGGTTCCTCTGCATGCTGCACACCTTCAACCGCAAGAATTTTGCGTCATCTGTAGGACCAACTACTAACCGGTCTCCCTCGCGACACACCCCACTAGACACACACACACACACACACACACACACACACACACACACACACAGTTATGGGCATGTAAATAAATGTAAATATAAATGTGACTGTACAAACAGTGTGTAATTATATTCAGTTGGTGTTCTGTAAATGGTGGCACATGGTATTACTCAGCTGTTTTTGGGTGACTGATGTTTTGCCTGTGTAGTCTAATTTGGTCTGGAACTTTCTAGCATACTAGGGAAACTTCGAGATGGACCTAGTTGCGCAAGCACCCTGGTGAGGGATCAGGTGATTTAGAATATTCCTGAGTGGAACTTTCCCGAACATTGGGGGAATTTATATAAGGGCCCATTGCCAGTCGGCTCATGGTGGATCATCTAGGGACAATCATCCAAGGCAGATCATGGAAAGCGCTTCATCAAAGTTTCGTCGTTCAAGACTTCATTACTCACGTCCATCATCCACATTCATCCACAGCCAACGTGAGGATTTTCATCATTCGTTTCTTTCGATACACGGGATTCCAAGCCTTTGACCGCCGGCGCGCGTGCCGCCTCTAAATTTACCATGCTGCAGCTACTTGGTAACTATCTTTGTTTTGGGACCATTGTTCACTTTGCATTTTGTTTAGCTCTAAGCTGTAAGTTATTATTTTTCTTTACTTTGGGTAGTGAGGCGGTTGGAGCCTATCTCAGCCAACACTGGGCAACGGTGGCATACACCCAGAACAGCTCAGCAGCCCTTCACAGGCTAACACACAGCCATTCACCCTGACACTCACACCTGGGCACTTTCAAAAACCAGTCGAAACCCGAGTACCTGGAAAAAGCCCACTCAAGCACAAAACTCCACACAGAAATGCCCTTGCTGAGCCAGGGACTCAAACCCAGGACCTTGCAGTGAAACAGATATAGTAATTACTACACCACCATGCTGCCCTGTAAAAGATCAATTTGTCTCTTTTCTTCTTTAGATGATGATGATTTTATCCTTTTTTAATTTTTCCTTTTTTGGATTTCCCCCCTAATTTATTCGTATCCAATTCCCATCTATCAGCTACAGTGGAGCCTTGATAACCAAACTTAATCCGTTCCAGACGGCTGTTCGGATTCCGATTTATTCGGATTCCCAATCGGCTTTTCCCATTACAGATAATGTAAATGGTATTAATCCATTCTGTCGTCTTTTGAACAGAAGTTAACTGTACCGTAACTCATACCATAGGTCCACAAATTAAGTGAATAAATTACTGAATACAATACACTATGTTATGGTCTGTGTTGTGAGAGACTCTTTAACTGCACTGTGGATTTTTATGGTCTCTTACCAATGAGTTGCGGGTTAAAATGCACGTTGGAGAGGGGCGGGGTGAAGTGCTAAACAAACACACATGATTCCATTTAATCACGGGCTATAAAGCCTAGCAGCGCTCTTCCCGGTCTCTCATACTCTCACACACGAGTGAGTGAGTGAGTGAGTGAGTGAGTTTGTGTGTGTGTGAGAGAGAGAGAGAGAGAGAGAGAGAGATTGTGAGCATGAGTGAATGTGTGTGTGTGTGTGTGTGTGTGTGTGTGTGTGTGTGTGTGTGTGTGAGAGAGTGTTGTTCACAGCACTGCTCGTGCTTTAGCTTAGCTTCCATGCATACATACATGTGTCCTCTTCAGCTTCATTTAGGCGGTTATGCCGTATAAGCCGATCTGTGGGTTTTCTGTTCAGTACTCTAAATCGTATTTGTTGCTGGAGGTGGTATATGGCCCTAGTGATTAGATAGCTTTAGTGCTTTAGCGCTAGCTTTAGCTTTAGTGCTTGTGATATGTACATAGTAGACCTAGGGTGGTGCTGCTCATCGGCGACGCATGTCGTAAACTGTGCTCTCGTCAATTTGTCTCTTTCTGTGTGTATTTATGTGTATTTATGTTTGATGACATTTTCCAATCCCAATGAGCAACTAAGGTGTCTTACAAGATATTGCTGAAAACTGTCTGTGTCTTTTTGACACTTCTGTTGATATTTCAACACTTCACGGGCGTGAGTTCACAATGGACTTCCATGGACGCCAGCAATGGCAGATCAAGCCCAACGAGAATCTGTCACTATGAGTGGACAGAACTGCTGAAGTTCCGGAATTACACAGATATTAGTTCATCTTAAAATCGATATACCACCGGAATGTGAAAAAGAGAAATCCCGCAGGACACGAAGAAGAGGCAAGAGGGGTGGAGTGAGACGCCCGGTATAGCCAGACGGAACAGACACCCTCTACCCACACTACTGCTAGCCAACGTATGCAGCTTACGTAAACAATTCACGGAGCTTGAAACATGCGTAAAATTTCTTTATCAATATAATGAGAGTTGCCTTCTATGTTTCTCGGAAACATGGTTAACAGACAGTACTGACAGTGCTAAACTTAGCCTCGATGGATTTAGTGCCCCGATTCGATAGGACAGGGATGAAGCTAAATCTGGTAAATCTAGTGGAGGCAGTGTATACATGTATGTCAACTCTAAATGGTTCACAAATTATGTGATACGGGATACTCTCTGCACGCCTGACACAGAACTGCGGTGTGTGTCCTTCAGACCGTTCTATCTACCACGGGAGTTCGGACAAGTGTTTGTCACAATGGTTTATATTCCACCCGATGGAAACAATAAACGTGCTACAGATGCATTGTGTGATTCAGTTTACAGAATGGATATGCTATCGGTGGATGCTCCTAAACTTATCCTCGGTGACTTTAATGGCTGCAGCCTAAAGTCATCGCTACCACACCTATATCAGTATGTGAACTGTAAAACACGTGGTGAGAAAACAAAAGACCTTTGTTATGGGACTATTAAGAATGCCTATACTAGTAAATCGTGTTGTCTGCCACCTATAGGAACCTTCGATCACAATGCTCTTTATTTAATTCCAGCTTACAAACAGAAACTTAAATCTCAAAAACCAGTGGAAAAATCAGTGTAAATCTATTCCCCTGAACACCTTCATGAGCTGAAGGTGTGCTTCGAAAGTACAGTTTGGGAGGTAATCGAGCAGGACTCTGACAGTGTTAATGAACTGTGTGAAGTTGTAACCTCTTACATAAAATTCAGCGTGGACTCTATTATACCAACTAAAACAATCGAGATCTATCCTAACAACAAACCATGGGTGACAAAAGAACTGAAAGCTTTTCTGCGTGAGAAGAAACGTGCGTTCTGTTCCAGAGACAAACTCGGAGTTAAATCAGCACAAAAGGATATTCTACGGTGTTCCAAGGAGTGTAAGATTCGTTATATGGAAAAACTAGAATCGAAATTCCGTGACAACAATCTTCGAGATGGATGGAAATGTGTCAAGATCATTCTGGGAACCAATAAGAAACAATCAGACACCAATGCTAGTGACAGTGTAACATTTGCAAATAAGTTTAATGACTTTTCTTCTCGTTTCGATGTATATGACTTTTCGGAAGAAAGAAGTGCTTTTCTGGACAACCTCACCGTCAGTGACAATCTTGAAATCTCTACTGACGACGTCAGAGAAACATTTAGGAATTTAAACTGTCGCAAGAGTGCAGGTCCAGACAATATCGCTCCTGTGATTCTTAGGGAATGCTGTGATCAATTATGTGACATATTTCACGGTGTTTTCTAAAAAACTCTGCTACATCATCTGATACCTGTCATATGGAAAACATCTCATATTGTTCTACTTCGAAGATACCGAACCCCAGAGTGTGTAATGACTACCGCCCAGTTACACTTACGTCTGTAGCCATCAAGTGGCTTGAACGGATTGTTAAAAAGCTGCTAATGCGAGAGGTTGAAGACCAACTCGATCCACTCCAGTTTGCAGACCGACAGAGAAGGGGAACAGATGACGCTACAGTAATCCTCCAGAACCTCATCTAAAAATATCTAGAACAGTGGTTCTTACCCTTGTTGGAGGTACCGAACCCCACCAGTTTCATATGCACATTCACCGAACCCTTCATCAGTGAAAAATAAAAATATGATTTTTTTTACAAATTCAAGACATAGGTACTGTTGTGTTCTTGTATTCCCCATCTCCATGCAGTTTCACGAAGTGTTCCTTTAGTTTTGCCGGTGCGAGACTAGAGTTGCTCAACTTGGCATTGCAAATCATTCAGATTGGACGCTGAGTCCCATCACGTTCCGTGATGCATGTGAATCCATGTTGTACATATTCGTCCGACCACTTTCTTTTTTTGCTCGACATAGTTAGTATGGATTAAAATATTCCGAAAAAATCTCACGACTTCACACATTGACTACTGAGCGTGCTAAATTCCCCGCGACACTGATTGGCCAAGCAATCTAATGTGATCATCTGCAGCCAGTGATGGCCAAGCGGGGCGTGTCATCACTAATTGACATGATGAGTCGGGTGTGTCTTGACCTCCATGGCAGAGGCTCCGCCGAACCCCTGAGACCGACTCAACGAACCCCTAGGGTTCGATCGAACCCAGGTTAGGAACCAATGATCTAGAATCCAGTGGTGCATACATTAGAATCCTTTTTGTTGACTTCTTATCTGCTTTTAACACTATTTAACCCCAGCTGCCTCTCCGAAACCTTTCAATTTGTGTGTAAATAGTAACTTAATCAGATGGATTATAGCTTTCTTGATTGACAGAACTCAGTATGTTACTGTAAATGGAATGAAGTCCTCTATTGACAGCCTGTCCACTGGAGAACCACAAGGTTGCGTTTTATCACCCATTCTGTTTATCATTTACACCAACGATTGTGTCAGTAAGGCAACAAACTGTTTTAACATCAAATTTTCTGATGATGCCGCTATTGTTTCACTTCTCAAATCTGCTGACCTTGACCATAAAAATGAGGTTTATAATTTTACAAATTGGTGCAAAGATAACTTTCTGATCTTGAATACCAAAAAAACAAAGGAAATGATTATAGATTTGAGGAATTCCTGTAATTCTTTGGACCCCGTTTCAATTAACAATGAACATATTGAAACTGTGAACACATACAAATATTTCGGCACTGTTCTTGATTCAAAATGATCCTGGAATGATAATGTTGATTATGTGTACAAGAAAGGTCAGCAGAGGTTGTTCTTCCTTCGATGTTTAAACACTTTTTTGAATTGATCGTTCACTCATGGTTCTTTTCTATGAAACTTTTATACAAAGCATAGTAACTTTTAATCTTTGTTGGTTTGGTAACCTGTCTGTTCAAAACAAAGCTAAACTCAACAAAATTGTTAACACAGCACGAAAAATCATTGGCTCAGAGTCAGTAACTTCTATCGGCCAAATTACGAGCAGCAAATCACCAATAAAGTGTAGAAAATTGTAAATGATAGTTCTCACTTTCTCTATTGTGCTTTTGAATTTCTTCCATCAGGATGTTGTCTGCGCATGCCGATATCCAGAACAAACAGATTCCGTCAATCTTTTGTACCAGCCGGTATTCCTTGTTTAAATGATACTCAATTATTCTTATCACTTGTCTGCCATCTTCTCACCATGTTGCTTCTTTATACAAACTGTGTTTCACTTCTTTACCTAAAGCTTATTAATCATACCTTACTGCAATCTTTTAGTACTCTTTGGACAATATTTATTTGTACAACATTTATTTATTTGTGTATGTGTTTAGGACTTGTTGAACTGTAGGTTGTGTCTCGGTATTTTGTTGTGTACTATGTGTTTTACGACGTAACCAAAATTTTCCCCGAGATAATAAAGTACTATCCTATCCTATCCTATTCTAGTACTGTATCAACAACTTCCGGACTTCCCCAAGACAGCTTTTAGGGTGATACATAGTATCAACAACTTCCGGACTTCTGGAAGTCGCACACTTTTCCTTCCTCTCGGTCTTGTTTTTTGTCATGCGTTTCTCGAGTTCGACTACTAATTTTTCTTCGGTTTCCCGGATGGAAGAACTCACGGATTTTTTGTTCGGATTCCAAGGTTCCACTGTATTGCATTCCCTATCTCACAACCACCACTGACCAGAGAGGAGCGAAAGCATGCACACGCCCAATCCATGACATGCGATGCCAGCCACCCTCCTCTTTTTGAACTGCAGTGCAGGCATATTTTGGGGGCGGTTTCCACTCCAAAGGAAAGCGCTATCCACCCTCATATGAATGAGCTCCCTCCCGTGAGAGCTCGGCCAATTAGCTTCTATTGACTCCCAGTCACAGATGGCTGTGGAATTAACAGGGATTCAAACTTGCGATCTGCGGGTTAATAGAAAACATACCTTGTTGATGCGCCACTTGAGAGCCTTTTTTAAATTTATTGATGTTGTTTTTGTGATACTAATTTTCTTTCTGAGTTGTTGTTGTTTTTTTTGTTTACTTTGGATGGCTTTTTTGTTGCTACAAAAATATTGTTTTTCATTAACTGTGACAGATTTGTTTTGATTGTTATCATTCTGACGGATCATTCGCAGAACTCAAGTGTGTGGGTTCAAGATTTTTTAAAAAATGAGAGCGAGTGAATGTCAAGTACTGTTACCTTCATATCCTGATAAAAGCGCTCACCTGTAGAGCGTTCCTCCGACCACCGTTCCTACATCAGGCACACTGTAGATCTCATCAACCTGCAACACACAGTACCGCCATGATGTTAAAAATGATTCATTCATTCATTCATTCATTTTCTGTAACCACTTAATCCTAATTTGGGTCACGGGGAGGCTGGCGCCCATTCCAGCTGACTCCAGGTGAGGGCAGAGTACACCCTGGACGGCTTGCCAGGCCATCGCAGGGCAGAAACGCGCTGATGGCTATGCAGCTACTCTTGTCGAAAGTCAGCAATGGGTCTTTTATATGAACCTCCCACCAAAGACATTGAGAGACATGGCTGGTCTTTGATAACCCCGTTAGCTGCACTGGGGGGTGGGGGGGTGTAGTGCTAACCCATTTTGAACCCCCAACCTTGGGATCAGTGATCCAGCACCTTTACCACCAGGCCACCACTGCACTGTGTTAACAATGATGTAAAGATTAATATTACACAAATATAGTACATTCAGTACCAGAAAATTTTAATACTGTGAGCTGTGGTGGGTCCAAGGCTTGGCGAGGGCGTTTCTGTGTGGAGTTTGCATGCTCTTCCTGTGTTGGTGTTAGTTTCATCGACATACTTTGGTTTCTTCCCACAGTCCAAAGAAATGCACATTAGGCTAATTAGCTGTTCCAAACTGCCCGTAAGTGTGAGGCCCCCGCAATGGATTGACGAGCTGTTTGGAGTATTCCATACCGTTGCAAGGATTTGGCTGAGATAGGCTCCAGTCTCCCTACGACTATAGGAGGATTAATCAGTTCAGCAAATGAATGAATGCAAGAAAGTGTGTGTGTGTGTGGATTTGGAGCACACCTGGAACTCTGTGAGCTGCTGCATGAGCTCCTCCTGCTCTTTGCTGTTGCTGAGAGGGGGCAGGATGTTGAAGAACACCTTCAGGAGATCCAGGTTCTCCCCAGAAACACTAGACAGTGTGAAGATGGGTGTGATACTGCACACAGAACTCAAAGTGATGAAGTTAAGCAGCAACAGAACCAAAGGCCAGTTCCACACGAGTGCACACATACGCTCTTACCTGGACGACTGGGCAAAACGTTGGGCGGCAGTGACAGCATCATCGCGGTTGGAGATCAGCATTGGGATTTTGTTGCAGCCAGGCAACTTCAGGAGTCTCTCTAACTGGCGCACGGTCTTCAGTACAGCGCCACCCACACACACATCAACCTTACTGACCACCACAAACACAGGTACCTTCAGCGCCAGAGCCAGGCCCAGGTGCTCGCGTGTAGTGCCCGCTGGCCCAGAGGAATAAGAGGAGCAGAGAGGTTTTTTAAACTTAGAGCTGTCTCTTGAAAGCAGCACTCACACACTCACACTCATACTCAAACACTCATACTCACACTCACACGCTCACTCACACACACGCACACTCACACACTCATACTCACACGCTCACTCACACACACTAACAGTAACACTCTCACGCTCACTCACACTCACACACTAACAGTCACTCACTCACTCTCACACTCACACACTCACATTCGCACACTCATACTCACACTCACATGCTCACTCACTCATTCACACTCATACTCACAAACACACTCACACTCACATGCTCACACACTCATACACTCATACACACGCTCACTCACGCACACTCACACACTCATAATCACACTCACACACTCATACTCATGTTCACTCACTCACACACTAACAGTCACACACTCACTCACACACATACTCACACTCACACAGTCATAATCACACTCACACACTCATACTCACATGCTCACTCACTCACACACTAACAGTCACACACATACTCACACTCACACACTCATAATCACACTCACACACTCATACTCACATGCTCACTCACTCACACACTAACAGTCACACACTCACTCACACACATACTCACACTCACACACTCATAATCACACTCACACACTCATACTCACATGCTCACTCACTCACACACTAACAGTCACACACTCACACACATACTCAAACTCATACTCTCATAATCACACTCACGCACGCACTCACAGACACTCAAACACACACTCATACACTCACATGCTCACTCACACGCTCATACTCACAGTCACATGCTCACTGACTTACTCACACACACTCACACACTCTCATACTCACCCACACGTTCACTCACTGACACTCATTCACTCACACTTACTCAGACTCACACACTCTCGCACTCACTCAATCACACTCATAGTCACACTTACACACTCACTCACACTCACACTCATAGTCACACTCACTCACACTCACACTGACACACTCACACTCTCACTCACTCAAACTCACACACTCACACTCATACTCACACTCACTCACATATTCAAACACATGATCACTCACTCGGACTCTTACACTCACACTCATACTCGCACACACTCGCACTCATACATTCTCACACACACTCACTCACTCATACTCACACTCACACTCATCCTCTCATAATCACACTCACGCACTCACTCACTCACTCAAACACTCACATGCTCACTCACACACACTCATACTCAGTTACACACTCACTGACTACTCACACACACTCACACACTCATACTTACTCACACGTTCACTCACTGACACTCATTCTCTCACACTCACTCAGACTCACACACTCACTCACTCACACTCATAGTCACACTCACACACTCACTCACTCACTCACTCAAACACTCACATGCTCACTCACTCACACACTAACAGTCACACACTCACTCACACACATACTCACACTCACACACTCATAATCACACTCACACACTCATACTCACATGCTCACTCACTCACACACTAACAGTCACACACTCACACACATACTCAAACTCATACTCTCATAATCACACTCACGCACGCACTCACAGACACTCAAACACACACTCATACACTCACATGCTCACTCACACGCTCATACTCACAGTCACATGCTCACTGACTTACTCCACACACACTCCACACACTCTCATACTCACCCACACGTTCACTCACTGACACTCATTCACTCACACTTACTCAGACTCACACACTCTCGCACTCACTCAATCACACTCATAGTCACACTTACACACTCACTCACACTCACACTCATAGTCACACTCACTCACACTCACACTGACACACTCACACTGACACACTCACACTCTCACTCACTCAAACTCACACACTCACACTCATACTCACACTCACTCACATATTCAAACACATGATCACTCACTCGGACTCTTACACTCACACTCATACTCGCACACACTCGCACTCATACATTCTCACACACACTCACTCACTCATACTCACACTCACACTCATCCTCTCATAATCACACTCACGCACTCACTCACTCACTCACTCAAACACTCACATGCTCACTCACACACACTCATACTCACAGTTACACACTCACTGACTACTCACACACACTCACACACTCATACTTACTCACACGTTCACTCACTGACACTCATTCACTCACACTCACTCAGACTCACACACTCACTCACTCACACTCATAGTCACACTCACACACTCACTCACTCACTCACTCAAACACTCACATGCTCACTCACTCACACACTAACAGTCACACACTCACTCACACACATACTCACACTCACACACTCATAATCACACTCATACTCACATGCTCACTCACTCACACACTAACAGTCACACACTCACTCACACACATACTCAAACTCATACTCTCATAATCACACTCACGCACGCACTCACAGACACTCAAACACACACTCATACACTCACATGCTCACTCACACGCTCATACTCACAGTCACATGCTCACTGACTTACTCACACACACTCACACACTCTCATACTCACCCACACGTTCACTCACTGACACTCATTCACTCACACTTACTCAGACTCACACACTCTCGCACTCACTCAATCACACTCATAGTCACACTTACACACTCACTCACACTCACACTCATAGTCACACTCACTCACACTCACACTGACACACTCACACTGACACACTCACACTCTCACTCACTCAAACTCACACACTCACACTCATACTCACACTCACTCACATATTCAAACACATGATCACTCACTCAGACTCTTACACTCACACTCATACTCGCACACACTCGCACTCATACATTCTCACACACACTCACACTCACTCACTCATACTCACACTCACACTCACCCTCTCATAATCACACTCACGCACTCACTCACTCACTCACTCAAACACTCACATGCTCACTCACACACACTCATACTCACAGTCACACACTCACTGACTACTCACACACACTCACACACTCATACTTACTCACACGTTGACTCACTGACACTCATTCACTCACACTCACTCAGACTCACACACTCACTCACTCACACTCATAGTCACACTCACACACTCATATGCTCACTCACTCACACTCACACTGACACACTCTCACACTCACACACTCACTGACTCAAATTCACACTCACACTCATACTCTCACTCACATATTCAAACTCACACGATCACTCACTCGGACTCATACTCTCACACTCACACTCATACTCACACTCACACACTCGCTCAGACTTACACAGTCAACACTCATAATCGGACTCACACACTCATTCATTGACACTCACACTCACATTCACACACACACTCACTCACACTCTCACACACTCAAACTCACATTCATACTCACACTCACACGCTCACTCGTACTCACACTCACACACTCACACATTCACAAACACACTCACATGCTCACACACTCACTCATACTCACACTCACACATTCACTCATACACTCACACATTCATACTCACACTCATACTCACATTCACTCACACTCATACATTCTCACACACACTCACACACTCGTACTCAAACACTCACACATTCACACTCATACTCACACATTCACACACACACTCATACTTACAATCATACACTCATTCACTCACACATTCACTCATACACTCACACATTCATACTCACACTCATACTCACATTCACTCACACTCATACATTCTCACACACACTCACACACTCATACTCAAACACTCACACATTCACACTCATACTCACACATTCACACACACACTCATACTTACAATCATACACTCATTCACTCACACATTCACACACTCACAATCACACTCACGCATGCATACTCACTCATACTCACTCACACTCAAACGCTCACGCACTCAAACACTCACAAACTCATACTCACACTCATACTCACACACTCATACTCACACTCGTACACTCACACTTATACTTACACTCATACTCACACATTCACACACACAATCACACTCAGACTCACACTCTCACTCACTCACACTCATACTCACGCTTACACACTCAAACACACACTCATACTCACACTCATACTCCCACTCACACACCCATACTCCCACTCATACTCCCACTCATACACTCACACACACAATCACACTCACACACTCAAACAAGTACTCACACTCACACGCCCACACTCTCACACACTCACACACATTCACTCTCACTCACCACGATCACTCACTCGGACTCATACACTCACACTCATACTCACACTCACTCACACTCATACATTCTCACACACACTCACACTCATCCTCTCATAATCACACTCACGCACTCACTCACTCACACTCAAACACTCACATGCTCACTCATGCACACATCCATACTCACAGTCACACGCTCACTGGCTACTCACACACACGCACACACTCACACACTCATACTTACTCACACGTTCACTCACTGACACTCATTGACTCACACTCAGTCAGACTCACACACTCACTTAATCACACTCACACTCATAGTCACACTCACATGCTTACTCACTTACACTCATAGTCACACTCACACACTCATAATCACACTCACATGCTCACTCACTCACACTCACACTGACACACTCTCACACTCACTGACTCAAACTCACACTCACACTCATACTCACACTCATACTCACTCACATATTCAAACTCACACGATCACTCACTCGGACTCATACTCTCACACTCACACTCATACTCACACTCACACACTCACTCAGACTTACACACTCAACACTCATAATCGCACTCACACACTCACTCATTGACACTCACACTCACATTCACACACACACTCACTCACACTCACACACTCAAACTCACATTCATACACTCACACACACACACACACACTCAAATGCTCACACAATCATACTTATACTCATACTCACACTTGTATACTCACACGCTCACACTCATACTCACACTCATACTCACATTCGCACACACTCACAATCACACTCACTGACTCGTACACTCATACTCACACTCACATGCTCACTCTCACTCACTCACTCACACTCACATATTCACAAACACAATCACACTTATACAATCATACACTCATACTCACACTCAAATGCTCACACTCTCACTCACATACTCATACACTCATATTCACAATCACACACACTCTCACGGTCACACTCACTCACTCACTCACTCACACTCATACTCACACTAATACACTCACATGCTCATTCACACACACAATCACACTCACACTCATACTCACACTCACATGCTCACACTCTTACTCACACTCACGTTCACACACTCACACTCATACTCAAACTCACATGCTCACTCACTCATACTCACACTCATACTCACATTCACACACTCATAGTCACACTCACAAACTCATGCTCACATTCACACACACTCACACTCTCACTCATACTCACATTCATACTCGCTCACACTCTCATACTCAAATTCACTCACATGCATGCTCACCCTCATACTTACATTCACACACTTTCAGACTCATACTCACATTCACACTCACACACTCATACTCACACTCACACCCACTCTCATACTCAAACTGACTCTCACTCACACTCACAATGCACAGTCATACTCACTATCACGCACTCACATACTCATATTCACAGTTACACATTCATACTCACTCACACACTCATACACACTCACACACTCATACATTCATAGTCACATTCACACACACTCATACTTTCACACCCTCTCAGACTCTCACTCACTCAGTCATACGCGCACGCACGGACACACACACACACACTCAAACTCAAACACACTCTCACACTTATACTCACATTCACACTCACTCACTCTCATACACTCACTCTCACACTCTCACTCACTCAAACTGACTCTCACTCACACTCACAATGCACACTCATACTCACTCACACTCACACACACGCACTCATATTCACACTCACACATTCATACTCACTCACACTCTCACACACTCACTTTCTAACACTCACACTCATATTCACACTCTCATTCACTCACACATATACTCACACACTCATACTCACACTCTCATACGCTCACTCACACACTCATACACACTCACACTCAGACTCACACACTCATACTCACACACACTCACGCTCACACGCTCACACACACATACTCAGACACTCACTCAGACACACACACTCACTCACACTCACTCACATTCACATGCTCACACTCACTCACACATTCACACTCTCACTCACACTCATACTCATAATCATACACTCACACTCACCCTCATACTTACATTCGCACACTCTCAGACTCTAACTCATATGCACACACACACTCTCACACTCACACCCACTCTCATACTCACACTCACTCTCACACACTCACTCAAACTGACTCTCACTCACTCACAATGCACACTCATACTCACCCTCACTCACTGACTCATATTCACAGTCACACATTCACACACACACACACACACACACACACACACACACACACACACTCATACACACTCACACACTCATATTCACACTCATACTCACATTCCCACACACACTCACACTCATACTTTCACACCCTCTCACTCACTCACAGTCATACGCGCACACACACACACACACACATACACTCAAACACACTCTCACACTCTCACTCACACACTCTCACTTATACTCACAGTCACACTCACACTCATACTCACACTCACACCCACACACTCACTCAAACTGACTTTCACTCACACTCACAATGCACACTCATACTCACTCTCACTCACTCACACACTCATATTCAGTCACACATTCATACTCACAGACACACACACACACACACACACTCTCACTCACTCATACTCACATTCACACACACTCACTCATACTTTCACACCCTCTCACACTCTCACTCACAGTCATGCACACGCACACACTCAAACACACACACACACTCTCACACTCTCACACTTATACTCACATTCACACTCACACACTCATACTCACACTCACACCCACACCCACACTCTCATACTCACACTCACTCTCACACTTGCACTCACTCAAACTGACTCTCACTCACACTCACAATGCACAGTCATACTCACTTTCACTCACTCACACTCACACACACACACTCATATTCAGTCACACATTCATACTCACACACACTCATACACACTCACACACTCATACTTACATTCACACACACTCACACTCAAACTCACACACGCTCTCACACTCTCACTCCCACACTCATACTTACACACTCATAGTCACATTCACACCCACACCCCCATACTCACACTCACTCTCACACTCACTCAAACTGACTCTCACTCACACACTCACTCATACTTTCACACCCTCTCACACTCTCACTCACTCACAGTCATGCGCACACACACACACACTAAAACACACACACACACTCTCACACTTATACTCACATACACACTCATACTCACACTCACACCCACACTCTCATACTCACACTCACTCTCACACTTGCACTCACTCGAACTGACTCTCACTCACACTCACAATGCACAGTCATACTCACTCTCACTCACTCACACTCATATTCAGTCACACATTCATACTCACACACACTCATACACACTTACATTCACACACACTCACACTCAAACTCACACACGCTCTCACACTCTCACTCACACACATACTTACACACTCATAGTCACATTCACACTCACACTCATACTCACTCTCACACCCACACCCCCATACTCACACTCACTCTCACTCACACTCACTCAAACTGACTCTCACTCACACTCACAATGCACACTCATACTCACTCTCACTCGCTCACACTCACACACGTGCACTCATATTCAAACTCACACATTCATACTCACAGTCTCAATCTCACACACACTCATACTCACACTCATACTCACATACACTCTCACACACTCACTCTCTAACACTCTCACTCACACACTCACGCTCACACACTCACTCACACACACACTCTCACTCACTCACACTCACACACACTCACTCGCATTCACATGCTCACACTCATACGCTCTCACACATTCACGCTCTCACTCACACACTCATACTCACAATCATACACTCATTCACGTTCACCCTCATACTTACATTCTCACTCTCAGACTCTCACATTCATACTCACATTCACACTCCCATACTCACTCACTCTCACTCACTCAAACTGACTCTCACTCACACTCACAGTGCACACACATACTCACTCTCACTCACTTACACTCACACACGTGTACTCATATGCACACTCACACATTCACACACTCTCTCACACGCTCATACTCACATTCACTCACTCATACTCACACACTCATACTTACATACACTCTCATACACTCACTCTCTAACACACACTCATTCACACTCACTCACTCACATTCACACACTCACACACTTATACTCACACTCATACTCTCATACTCTCACTCACGCACTCATCCACACTCACACACTCATACTCACATTCATACTCACGCTCACATACTCACTCATACTCTCACACTCATACTCACACGCTCACACACTCATACTTACACACTCATACTCACACACTCACTCACACACACACTCACACTCTCATTCACACTCACACACTCACTCACATTCCCATGCTCACACTCACACTCTCACTCACACTTACACATTCATACTCACAATCTCACACATACTCACCGATGCCTGTGTTTGCACCCACAACCAGCATGGCGAAGTCAGGGCAGTAACTGGTCAGGCCAAAAATGGTGGTCTTTAGATACTTGTGATGTCCGGCCAGATCGATAAAGGTGATCATCTTAGACGAGCTCTCACAGATCTCCTCTGCCGTGCGTGACTCGCTATAATTCACAACCTAAAAATTGACCACAATTACAAAGCGATGACAGTGGAGTCTCCTTCCATTTGCATATACAGTGGTACCTCACCTTACGAAATTAATCAGTTTCAGAGCCTTTTTCGTAACCTGTATTTTTCATAAGTAGAACCACATTTTACATGTAAAACGTGTGATTCGTTCCAAGGCCCCCAATATTACCCTTTAAAATTATAAAAGCATACCTTTTAAGGTACTTACTTCGTGATGACCATGTCTTCTTAGCAGAGTTATAATCTTATAAATGTTTATGCAAGTTTAAAAGCTTAAGCCAAAAAATAAAGTTGCAATGAGCACACTCAAAAAACTCATGAACAAGCTGCTGCTCAAGGGAGCTGCGTCATCCCTCCTAGCCAAAAGGGAGGCCAGCAGGGCAGGATGTTGGAAGATAGTCAATGGGAGAGCAGCTCGTGTATTGCTTGAATGTTTCAATGGCGCGTTTTAATGTTTGAATGGCGCATTTGAATGGCGCGTTTGAATGGTGTGTTTCATAAGGAGAACTTGTTTCGTATACAGTGTTTCGTATACAGAGACAAAATATTATGGAAAATGTTTTCCGTAACCTGGATTTTTCGTTTGCTGGGACTATCGTAAGGTGGGGTACCACTGTACCTTTTACTGTCTTAATGACTGTATACTGTTTATAATCTGTATACATGAGCATCCACCAAAGAGCTCTTCCTCTACAATGCATGTACAATTATTAGAAAAGTCGCATTTTTGGTGCTTTCACTCCATAATGTTAATAAATCTCAAATCTAAATATTTCAGAAAGTAAAGGTCAGGATTTGTCTTTCTCATGAGAATATCTCAGGGTGCATAATTATTAGGAAAATATTGGTGCACAGAATTATTAGGCAACTAAAGGAAAAACAAATATTTTCCCATCTCACTTGTTTATTTTTCATCTGTTTGAGGAAATAAGAAACAAACAATTAAAAATTTACAAACAGACATTTCTGCTTTCCACAAAAAAGAACCAGTTACCAATATATTCACATATTCTTTTCAGTAACTGTCACAATCCACGGAGTCTCTCAATTTTTTATTGAGAATTATGCTGATCAACTGTTTTGTGCAGCAGCAGCAGCCAGAGCCTCTTGGTCACTGTTCAGAGGTGCAGTGTTTTCCTTCAGGGTAAATCTCCCGATTAGGAAAAGACCACATGTTCTCCACAGGGTTTACGTCAGGTGAGGAAGGTCGTTTTCCTGTCATCTTTAAGGCCTTTACTGGCAGGCAAGGAAGTGGAGTACTTTGGGGGATTGTCCTGCATAAAAATCATGGTTTTCTTGAAGGATGCATGCTTTTTCTCTACTACTGCTTGAAGAAACTATCCTCTAAAAACTGGCAGTAGTTCTGGAAGCTTCTTCAACTAGCTCCTCTTTAGTGATACCAAACCCACACCAGATCTCCACCTGCACCTTGCTCGTATCTGAATCGAAGTGGAGCTTGGTGCCCATTACTGATTCAGTTTTTTTTCCCCCAAACATATTTCTTTCAAGGCGGCATGGTGGTGTAGTGGTGAGCACATCCACCTCACAGCAAGAAGGCCCTGGGCTCGATTCTCAGCTCAGGTGTTTCTGTGTGGAGTTTGCATGCTCTCCCACGACTTTTGTGGGTTTCTTCAAGATACTCTGGTTTCCTACCACGGTCCAAAAACAGTCACAATAGGCTAATTCATTCATCTTCTGAACCAATTAGTCCTAATTAGGGTCACCGGGAGGCTGGAGCCCATCTCAGTTGCATCTGGGCGACAGCTCACCAGGCTAGAAGGCTTATTGGTTGTTCCAAATTGCCCCTAGGTCAGGGGTGTCAAACTCGTGCCACAAAGGGCCATGTGGCTGCAGGTTTTTGTTTCAACCAAGCAGCAGCACACCTGACTTGGCTCATTCAAACAACTGCTAAGAGTCTTCAGGCATTTGATTGGTCAGTCTGGCTCATTCAAACAACTGATAAGAGTCTTCAAGCAATTGATTGGTCAATCTGTGTGCTCTGTCCAGAGACTGACCAATCAAATGCCTGAAGACTCTTATCAGGTGTTTGAATGAGCCAAGTCAGGTGTGCAGCTGCTTGGTTGAAACAAAAACCTGCAGCCACATGGCCCTTTGTGGCACGAGTTTGACATCCCTGCCCCAGGTGAAAGTGTGAGTATGAATGGTTGTGTAACTAGCCCTGTGATCACCTGGAAAGCTGTCCAGGGTGTACCCTACCCGCACTCAGAGTCGGCTGAGATGGGCGCCAGTGCGACTGTTTTTCAGTAGTTTTCGGTTTCAGCTGGCCGAATATCTATGGATGTAGATCATTCAAGATCCATGACCCTGCACTGGCTGTGTGGCATGTATTGTATTGAACAGGGTCTTAAAAACAAATCCAAGTGCTTTCTTTCATGATGACTTTTTTCTCTGTGTATTTTACGTGTAATCTCTATTTGATTGACCTGGGGCAAGTGGGTCCAGTTGATGGTTGTGTATTCCAACATAAGCTGCTCGGCTTTGGCTTGCACGATTGGTTGTAGATAAAACACGGATGTGTGTGTGTGAGACAGTGCAGCATGGGGCTGCACCTAAAAATCTGTGCCTTCTTCCGCGATTTGTTCATGTCAAATCAGAGAAGATTTACCTGTTAGAGGTTTTTATTAATTAAACCTGGGAATTTATATATATATATATATATATATATATATCCAAACCATCTCAATCTAGCCTCTCTGACTTTGTCTCCAAGATCTCTTACATGTGCTGTCCCATATACAGTGTATATACACTAGTGTGTGTGTGTGTGTGTGTGTGTGTGCATATATATATATATATATATATATATATATCCCATATTCCCCCATAATACTCCCAAAGAAATAGATCCGAATGCAAATGGAATACATCTGAGATGCACTTTCTTTGTCTGTTGTGAAAAGCAGCTTGAGCAGTAATTAGACACCAGAACTATCATAAAAATTGAGAAATAATAGAATATTTTTATAATGCATGTGTGAGATGTAAGACACGCGGTGTGTAGTGAAAATGAAAGTGTAAATAGAGGCACAGGACTCACACTCTCCTGTTTATTAAAGAGGCAGATTTGCGTGACCTATGAGTGATTTTGCGGGTTTCTCTTTGTAAAAGGGGGTGGAGTCATGTGATCTGTGCAAGAAACAATCGCCTGAGCCATTCAAGAATGTGCGAAAAGGACTGAACTGCTTCAGAAGTGGTTCAAAACTTTTCTCCAACCATTTACTTCAAATAACTACATCCAAAAATATGCAAATTCCAGTTTAAATACATTCAGTAACCTTTGAAATAAAATTCACTTGTGCAATCAGACGTGATTTGTTACATGTTCGCCAGGTCTAAAATCAAACATTCCCGTGACCTTATATCCCGCCCACATCTCACCTCGCCTTTGCTGTTAAAACCAAGAATCTCGAAGCTGATGCTAGACGTGCGGCCTGTCTGGATTTCGTGCAGGTGCCGGAACAGGTTGAGGCGTGCTCGGCCTCGTCCGTTATCCAGCTCACCCTGTGTCAGGACTCCAAGGAGAGTGGATTTCCCCGAGTCAACATTCCCCAGTACGGCCACACGCAGGTCCAGAAACTAAAGTCGGAGATTTATGAAGGGTTCTCAAAATCAAAATAAACAAACCTGCTGAATAAATCCTGTTACACCCGTACAACATTCACACACTGACCTGCTGGTTATCTGGAACTTTTCTTACGAGGACCTCTGCAATTTTCCGGGGTTTGTCCATCTCATAATCCACCTCCCGCTCTCGCAAAAGTGTGATGTCAGCACCAACCCTGCGTGCGATCACATACGCACACACACGTACATACTAACACACACATATTTATAACCCAGTGACTCAAAAACAGTTTCTTATCTCATCTCATCATATTACACTGTTGGTAAATTCCACACGGTGTATTGGTGATGCCCGTTCAAATGATTAGAGATTGCATCATGATATTTCTAAGTAAATATATGTAAGATGTTTGGGATGTACTCGGGGTGACATCATACTTCTCAGCCATCCGACGGAGGGTGTTTATGGAGGCCTTCATATCATTATCAGTGAGTCCCACCAGCAGGCCATTGTCCTCCACACCAATCTGATAGACAGCTTCACCCCGGCCCTCCTGCAGACGCCACTTCAGCTGCGTGGCCAAGTGCTCGAAACGGTACTGTGTTGGGTTCACTAGCTTTAGCTGGAGACGGAACAGGCATTACTGAAAGTGAGTACATGGGTGTGTGTACATGCAGTGAATATGAATTCTACAGGTCATAAGATTGTGTGGGAGATGCAGTACCTTGTACTCAATATTTCCCTCCTCGGCCTGAAACGAGAAATTACATCATATTACAAAATAATCTATATCATTCTGATAAAGTTAAATATTCAGTAGCAGCATGCTTGTAGCCATTATGACTAATGCTCAGAAAAAGGTCAGTGGTAGAGTTTTTAAAAATGGCTTTGGGATATTTAGGCAACTGATTGCGTGGTGGTGTAGTCAGAGATTAGTATGTATATCCACCTCACAGCAAGGTCCTGATATCAAGTCATAGACTCAGTAATATCGGGTTTCCTCTACTATACAAGTTATACCCTCCCATAATATACGAATACTTTGGTTGTAGTGGTATTTGCTTGTTTTTTTTTGTAAATTTGGCTGTGGGTTATTTAGATGTGAAGAATTTCATTGTGGGGCATTTGGTTTGGAGAAATCTAGTTATTAGACAGTTCAGTCTTGGAATATACAGCTATGGGGAATTTGATCGTGGGTTATTAGATCATAGAACATTTAGGTAAAACAGTGTGTGGCTTGAGGTATTTGATGTACAGTTATTTGTTTTTAAAGCATTTGACACTTGGGAGTACGGTTCGCCCTGTGATGGACTGATGAAGTGTCCCAAATGTACCATGCCCTCAACCAAAATCGGCTGTGATGGGCACCATCCTTTCCACAACCCCAATTAGGTATTAAACGGCTTACAAAATTAATGAATGTATGAATGGGTGAAGGGTTGTTTGGTGACAGGGCATCTGACTCTGAAGTTATTTGTTTTCTGGGCATTTGATGTTTGGCTTGATTGGTTTTAGGGTGTTGGTATGCAGGGTTGTTTAGTTTTAGGGTGTTTGGGTGTAGTATATTTAGTTTGAGGCCATTTGGGTACAGGGCTGTTTGGTTTTAGGGTGTTTGGGTGTCGCGTTTCGGGGGTTTAGGGCATTTGGATGCAGGAATATTTGATTTTATGGATGGTTGGTTTTAGGGTTTTGGGTGTAAGGTTGTTTGGTTTTATTGTGTTTGGGTGCAGGGCTGTTTTGGTTTTAGGGTGTTTGGGTGTACAGTGTTTTGGGTTTAGGGTGTTTGGGTACAGGGCTGTTTGGTTTTAGAGTGCTTGGTTTCGGATTTTTGGTTTTAGGTCGTTTGGGTGTCAGGCTGCTTGGTTTTATGGTGTTTGGGTGTGGAGTTTTTGGCTTTAGGGTGTTTCGTGTAGGATTTCTTGCTTTTAGAGCATTTGGGTGTAGGGTTGTTTGTTTTCAGGGTGTTTGGGTGTATGATTGGTTTTAGGGTATTTTGTGAAGGATTATTTCTGTTTTACGGTGTTGAGGTATAGGATTGTTTGGTTTTAGGGTGTTTGGGTATATGGTTATTTGGCTTTATGGTGTTTGGGTGTATGATTGTTTGGTTTCATGGTGTTTGTGTGTAGAATTGTTTGGTTGTATGGTGTTTGGGTGTAGGATTGTTTGGTTTTATGGTGTTTGGGTGTAAAGGTGTTTGGTTTTAAGTCAATTGGGTGTAGGATTGTGTGATTTTAGGGCATTAGGGTGTAGGATTGTTTGATTTTAATATGTTTGGGTGTAGGGTTGTTTGATTTTAGGGTGTTTGGCTGGATAATTGTTTGGTTTTAGGGTGCTTGGGTGTAGGTTTGTTTGGTTTTAGAGCATTTGGGTGTAAAGTTATTTGGTTTTAGGATGTTTGGATGTTTGATTTAAGGCGTTTGGGTGTGGGATTGCTTGATTTCAAGATGTTTGGGTGCATGGCTGTTTGGTTTTAGGGTGTTTGGGTGTAGGGTTGTTTGGTTTTGGGGCAATTGGGTGTAGGGTTGTTTAATTTTATGATGTTTGGGTGTAGAGTTGTTTGGTTTTAGAATATTTGTGTTACATATTGAACTGTCAGCCGGACCCAGAAATGCAGGAGACAGTGTGAGATGAGATACAGCTGATTTATTACTTAAAGGGGAAGCACTTAAGCAGGAGGCAAACACGGTAACGACTGGTGACAAAGTAAAACACAACAAACATTAAGCACTGGGAACTAAGGCGCGGGTAACTGCTCGAGCGCAGAGCTGGAACCAGGAGCCAGAGAGAAGACAGGGAAGCAGAGACGTGATGCGATATTCTTGCACTGAGGTGAACACGCTGCTTGTCTTTATAGAGAAGTAGATTAGGGCGTGAGATCAGGAGTGTGCGCTGCAATCAGCCCGCGTAGGTCAGCAATGCCCCTCAACCAGAGTCTGCAACGCTGAGGAGAAATAGAGTTAGAAGAGCCGCCACATTCAAAGTCCTCCCAAACACAGACCATAACAGTACCCCGCACCAAGGGCTGTCACCTGGCATCTGACCAGGCTCATATGGGAACCTGCTGTATAACAGGTCAGGATCCAGGATCAGGTAATGAGGGACCCACGAGCGTTACTCGAGACCATACCCTTCCCAGTCCACCAGGTAGTGGTAGCAACAACCCCGCCTTCTGACGTCAAGTATGAGGTTGACCGAGTACACCGGGTGTCCATCAACCAGCTGGGGGGGGGAGTCCCGTATGAGGGTGAAGGTGCTTTCCTCTACGGGTTTCACCAGGGAGACATGGAACACCGAATGCACCTTGAGAGCCACTGGGAGTTTCAGCCGGAGGGCACTGGGCTTGACGATGCGCTCAATGGTGTGCGGGCCAATGCACTTCGGAGCATTTTTCTTGAAGTCAGCATGAAGGGGAAGGTCTCTGGAGGAGAGCCAAATCTGTTGCCCAACCTTGTAGATCAGTACCCATGTCCGGTAACGATTGGCAATTCGCTGGTTCCAGGTTGCCAACCTCTCCAGGGCAGCATGAGCCCCCTTCCAGACCCGCTGTGCTCTGCGGAAGTGGGCCTGGACTGATGGGACTGCCACTTTGATCTCCTGACTGAGAACAGAGGAGATTGGAACCCGTTGATCACCATAAAGGGAGACATACCAGTGGCAGCGGAAATCAGGGAGTTATGGGAGTACTCGATCCACTGTAGGTGGATGGACCGGGAAGCTGGGAGATGAAAGGCAACGCAGAGCAAGGAGGATTCCAGGCTCTGATTAGTTCCCTCCACTTGATCATTGGATTATGGGTGGTAACCAGAGGTGAGGCTGCTGGAAACTCCAAGGGTGTTGCAAAACGCCTTCCATACCCTGGACATGAACTGGGGGCCTCAGTCAGAAACAATGTCTTGGGGGATCCCATGGAGGCAGTACACATGTTGGACCAATAGACCAGCTGTCTCTATCGCCGATGGAAGCTTGGGGAGGAAGACGAAATAGACTGCCTTTGAGAAGTGATCCACTACGGTCAAGATGACAGTGTTGCCTTCGGACGGAGGTAGCCCAGTGACAAAGTCCACGGCAATGTGGGACCAGGGGCGATGAGGTATGAGCAAGGATTGGAGGAGACCCGCTGGTGCACGGTGGGAGGACTTGTTTCGGGCACAGGTGGAACAAGCTCCGACAAACTCCCTGGTGTTGGCTGTTATGGGTGGCCACCAGGGAGTTTGGAGCACTGGAGTTCTGGCCGGCGGAGGAACAAATAACCAACCCTGGGGACATTATTCGGGCCCTGGTTCCCCTTGCTATGCGTCCTGGACCAGACACTCCACCTTGAACCGAGCAGCTGCGAGTACACAGGAGGCAGGCAGTATGGTTTTTGTGGCGGTGTTGTCCCCTGGGGAGTACCGCTGAGAGAGGGTGTCTGGTTTAGTATTTTGTGAAGTGTGACGGTAAGTGAGGGTAAAGTAGAACCTCCCCAGGTAGAGGGATCATCATGCTTACCGGAAGTTTAACCTCTTCGCTAAACGGAGGTATGACAGATTCTTGTGGTCCGTCCAAACGATGAAGGGATGCGCTGCCCCTTCCAGCCAGTGCCACCACTCTTGGCGTGCCAGGACCACAGCCAGCAGATCACAGTTCCCCACGTTGTAATTTTGTTCTGCTGGGGACAGGCGACGAGAGAAGAACACGCACAGGTATAATTTCTGGTCCACAGGGGACTGCTGGGTAAGGACAACCCCACCCTCGAATCTGAGGCATCTACCTCCACCACGAACTGCAGTGTGGGGTCTGGGTGGATCAGAAAAGCTGCGTTAATGAACCTGGTGTTCAGCCTGTCGAACGTTGTTTGTGCACTAGGGGACCATTGGAAGGGTAGCTTAAGGATGTGAGGTGTGTAAGGGGCGCTGCTAGGCGGCTATAGTCCTGAATGAACCTTCTGTAGAAAACCACAGAAATCTTTGTAATTCTTTGCATGTTGCCGGAACTGGCCACTCTGCCACCGTATTCACCTTCTTCAGGTCCGGTTTTATCTGCCCCATCGCCATGATATAACCTAGAAAACACACTGTGGAGACATAAAATTCACACTTCCCAGCCTTGATATACAACTTGGTCTCTAGTAACCGGTAAACAACCGTTTTTACTTGACGGACATGCTTGTCGTGATTATTTGAGAAGATCAGGATGTCGTCAAGGTAAAGAAAGACGAATCAGTTCAAAATGTCCCTGAAAGATCTTGAAAGACCGCAAGAGGAATTAGTCAACCCAAAAGGCATCACCAGGTATTCAAAGTGTCCTAAGTGCGTGTTAATGGCAGTCTTCCATTCGTCTCCCTCCCAAATTCAGACTACAATAGGCCCTCATTATTCGCAGGGGTTCAGTGAAGGCCCCTCCCGTGAATCAAGATAATCCGCGAGTACTGTACTCGGAAGTAAAAGCTTATGTATCATATTACATGTGCAAATGATAAACCGGAAGTAAAATCCTATGTATCTATTACATGTGCGAAAGTATGCATCAGAAATGCATTCTATAGACAATCTTACTCATTAATACAGTATTAATGTAGTAAAATGTATTAATGATTAAGAATAATTTTTACATTTTTACAGTGATATTTATTCACAATAAAAAAAAACATTTTATATATATATATATATATCTTCTTTTCCTTTCGACTGTTCCCTTCAGAGGTCACCACAGCGAATCATCTGCCTCCATCTCACCCTATCGTCTGCATCTTCCTTCTCTTACACCAACTACCTTCATGTCCTCCTTCACCACATCCATGAATCTTCTCTTTGGTTTTCCTCTTGGCCTTCTGCCTCGTAGTTCCAACCTTAGCATCCGACTACCAATATAATCACTATCCTTCCTCTGCACATGTCCAAACCATCTCAATCTAACCTTTCTAACTTTGTCTCCAAAACCTCTTATATGTGCTGTCCCTCTGATGTACTCATTCCTGATCCTAACCATCCTCGTTACTCCCAAAGAGAACCTCAACATTTTTATCTCTGCTACCTCCAGCTTTGCCTCCTGTCTTTTCCCCAGGGCTACTGCTTCTAAACCATACAACATCGCTGGCCTCAATTGCTCTGGATTGTTGAGCCTAAGTACTTAAAATCCTCTACCTTTATCGCTGCTCCCTGTAACCTCACCGTTCCTCTTGAGTCCTTTTCGTTCACACACATATATTCTGTATTACTGAGGCTAACTGTCATTCCTCTCCTTTCCAAGGCATACCTCCACCTCTCTAGAGTTTCCTCCACTTGTTCTCTGCTCACACTACAGATCACAATGTCATCTGCAAACATCATAGTCCATGGAGATTCTTGTCCAACCTCGTCTGTCAGCCTGTCCATCACCATAGCAAACAAGAAGGGGCTCAGAGCTGACCCTTGATGCAGTCCCACCTCCACCTTGAATTTTTCCGTCACACTGACAGCACACCTCACCACTGTCTTACATCTCTCATACATGTCCTGCACCACTCCAACATACTTCTCTGCCACTCCAGACTTCCTCATGCAATATCACAGTTCCGCTCTCGACACCCTGTCATATGCTTTTTCCAAATCCACAAAGGCACAATGCAGCTCCTTTTGACCTTCTCTGTACTTCTCTATTAACATCCTCAAAGCAAACACTGCATCTGTGGTGCTCTTGCATGGATGACCTGCCTCTTCCACTATTTTTTCCGACAACTTTATCGTATGGCTCATCAACTTTATCCCTCTGTAGTTGCCACAACTCTGCACGTCTCCCTTGTTCTTAAAAATGGGCACCATCACACTTCTCCTTCATTCCTCTGGCATCCTCTCACTCTCTTAGACTTTGTTGAATGTTCTTGTCAGAAAATCTACTGTTACCTCTCCTAGACACTTCCATACCTCTACCGGTATGTTATCAGGACCAACTGCCGTTCCACTCGTCATCCTCTTCAATGCCCTCCTCACCTCACCCTTAATAATCTTTGCTACTTCCTGGTCCTCAACAGTCACCTCTTCTACTCTTTTTTTCTCTCTCATTTTCCTCATTCATCAGCTCTTCAAAGTACTCTTTCCATCTTCCCAGCACACTTCTTTCATCAGTCAATACATTTCCCTTTCTGTCTTCAATCACTGTAACTTGCTGCACATCCTTCCCATCTCTATTTCTCTGCTGTGCCAACCTGTATAAATCATTTTCTCCCTCTTTACTGCCCAACCGAGCATACAAGTCATAATACGCCCTCTGTTTGGCTTTTGACACCGCTACCTTCACCTTACACTGTGTCTCCCTGTAGTCCTGTTTACTCTCTTTGGTCCTGTCTATGTCCCACTTCTTCCGAGCTAACCTCTTCTTTTGTACATACTCCTGCACTTCCTCATTCCACCAGCAAGTCTCCTTATCTACATTCTTTCCAGAGGACACACCAAGTACTCTCCTACCCGTCTCCCTGATCACATTAGCTGTATTTGTACAGTCATCTGGAAGCACTTCCTGACCACCCAAAGCCTGTTTCAAACTTGAAGACAACACGACACTCTTCCTTTTTCAGCTTCCACCACTTTGTGTTCTGCTCTGCCTTTGCCTGCTTCACCATCCTGCACACCACCATCCTATGCTGTTTGGCAACACTCTCACCCACTACTACTTTGCAGTCACTGACTTCCTTCAAATTACATCGCCGACACAAGATGTAGTCTCCCTGTGTGCTCCTACCTCCGCTTTTATAAATCACCATATGCTCCTGTCTCTTCTGGAAGAAAATATTTACCACAGCCATTTTCATCCTTTTTGCAAAATCTATCAACATCTGTCTTTCTGTGTTCCTGTCCTGGATACCAAACCTGCTGATCACTTCCTCGTCCCCTCTGTTTCCTGCACCAACATGTCCATTGAAGTCTACCCCAATGACCACTCTTTCACCTCTGGGGTTACTCTGCATCACTTCATCCAACTCACTCCAGTATCTCTCCTTCATTCTGCCTGTGGGGCATAAGCACTAACAACATTGAACATCACGCCTTCAATTTCTAACTTGAGACTCATCACTCCGTCTGATACTCTTTTCACTTCTAGAACATTCCTGACCATCCCCTCCTTCAAGATGACTCCTACTCCATTTTTCTTCCCATCCACACCATTAAAAAACAGCTTAAACCCTGCTCCTAAGCTTCTAGCCTTGCTACCTTTCCACCTGTTCTCCTGAACACACAGCATGTCCACCTTCCTCCTCTGCATCATGTCAGCCAGCTCACTACCTTTTCCTGTCATAGTTCCAACATTCAAAGTCCCTACTCTGAGTCCTAGACTCATGCTTATCCTCTTCTTGTAAGCACTCTAACACACACACACACACACACTGGTGAACATCCAGGAACAGGACATTGAGACAGTGGACAGTTTCAAGTACCTGGGCGTTCACCTCAACAATAAACTGGACTGGTCCCACAACACCAACGCCCTGTACAAGAAGGGCCAGAGTCGCCTCCACCTTCTGAGGTGACTTGGGTCCTTCGGAGTATGCAGACCTCTGCTCAAGGCATTTTATGACTCTGTGGTAGCCTCTGCAATCCTCTATGCTGCCATCTGCTGGGCCACGGACAGCACACATCCTAGAAGGAGATATTTTGGAGTGAGTTAGATAACATGAGGGGCAGTGGTGGTCTAGTGGTATAGGGCACTGGATCGCTGATTCAAAGGTTGGGGGTTCGAGTCCCACTCTCCACAAGGTTGTCACTGTCCTCCCCAATGCAGCTAACTGGGTTATCAAAGGCCGGCCATGTCTCTCACTGTCTATGGTGTGAGGCATGTAAAAGAACCATTGCTGACTTTCGACAAGAGTAGGCTGCAAAGCTGTCCAGGGCCTCACCCGAAGTTGGCTGGGATGGGCGCCAGCCTCCCCGCGACCCTAATTAGGATTAAGCGGTTACAGAAAATGAACTGATGAACTAGATAACGTGATGCAGAATACCCCCAGAGGTGAAGGAGTGGTCATTGGGGCAGACTTCAATGGACATGTTGGGGCAGGAAACAGAGGGGACAAGGAAGTGATGGGCAGGTTTGGTATCCAGGACAGGAACACAGAAGGACAGATGTTGATCGATTTTGCAAAAAGGATGGAAATGGCTGTGGTGAATACTCTTTTCCAGAAGAGACAGGAGCATAGAGTGTCTTATAAAAGCGGCAGTAGGAGCACACAGGTAGACCACATCTTGTGTCGGCGATGTAATTTGAAGGAAGTCAGTGACTGCAAAGTAGTAGCGGGTGAGAGTGTTGCCAAACAGCATAGGATGGTGGTGTGCAGGATGACGCTGATGGTGAGGAAGGTGAAGAAGGCAAAGGCAGAGTAGAACACAAAGTGGTGGAAGCTGAGAAAGGAAGAGTGTCGTGTTGTCTTCACGGAGGAGTTAAAAATGGCTTTGGGTGGTCAGGAAGTGCTTCCAGATGACTGGCATTGAAGAGGATGAAGAATGGAAAGGCAGTTGGTCCTGATGACATACAGGTGGAGGTATGGAAGTGTCTAGAAGAGGTAGCAGTAGATTTCCTGACAAGAACATTCAACAAGGATTTCGAGAGTGAGAGAATGCCAGAGGAATGGAGAAGTCTGATGGCGCCCATGTTTAAGAACAAGGGAGACGTGCAGAGTTGTGGCAACTACAGAGGGATAAAGTTGATGAGCCATACAATGAAGTTATGGGAAAGAATATTGGAAGCTAGACTAAGGGCAGAGGTCAGCATTTGTAAACAACGGTTTGGTTTCATGCCAAGAAAGAGCACCACAGATGCAGTGTTTGCCTTGAGGATGTTAATAGAGAAGTACAGAGAAGGTCAGAAGGAGCTGCATGACAGGGTGCCAAGAGAGGAACTGTGGTATTGCATGAGGAAGTCTGGAGTGGCAGAGAACTATGTTAGAGTGGTGCATGACATGTATAAGAGATGTAAGACAGTGGTGAGGTGTGCTGTGGTGTGACAGAAGAGTTCAAGGTGGAGGTAGGACTGCAGCAAGGGTCAGCTCTGAGCTCCTTCTTGTTTGCTATGGTGATGGACAGGCTGACAGACAAGGTTCCCCATGGACTATGATGTTTGCAGATGACATTGTGATCTACAGTGAGGGCAGAGAATATCTGTATAAAACCGAGTGCTCCGGAGAAGACCTCCCATCTTGCAAGGAAGCAAGTTAATATTGAATGAGGACCTCCATTTAAACAGAACTGTTCCGTCAGCTGTTGCGTTTGTGTGTGTGTGTGTGTGTGTGTGTGTGTGTGAGAGAGAGAGAGAGAGAGAGAGAGAGACAGAAGGAGGCTTAACTGTTTAGTTTTTAGTTTAGTTTTTTCAGTTGTTTAATTCAGTAAATGTTTTATTAACGTGGCGCATGGAAACAAAACGCGGCTCATCTGGACCTCCGATCCCTCAAGGACTCAAGTTAAAGTCGAGTCTGGACCTCTGATCTGTCAAGCAGGGAATGCGCTTTGAATTCCACTTCTTAAAATGCTCCAGAGTCCTGCTTGTGGGCGTGGCCCTGCAGAGCAGAGCCACAATAAACATTTAATGTGTATACAATACACATTCAATGCATACTGTATTGTGTGTGTGTGTGTGTGTGTGTGTGTGAGAGAGAGAGAGAGCGATAGAGAGAGAGAGAGAGAGAGAACATAAAAGAACATGAAGTGTAATAATTCAAGTTTATCCCCCCAGTGCAGCTAACTGGGTTATCAAAGGCAGGCCATGTCTCTCACTGTCTATGGTGTGAGGCATGTAAAAGAACCATTGCTGACTTTTGTAAAGAGTAGGCTGCAAAGCCGTCAGTGTGTTTCTGTCCCTTGCAAAAGGGTTGTGACAGGAAGGACATCTGATGTAAAAAAAAAAAAAAAAAAACCCACGCCGAATCAAATGTGCGAATCAGATGATTCGCTGTGGTGACTCCCAAGAAAGGGAAAAAGCCGAAAGGAAAAGAAGAAGATCCTTTTGGTATTGTTTGTTAAACATGCTACAGAACATAAAATCTCACAAACACAAACATTATAAACATTAACTTAGGTACAGTACTGTACTGAAATAATAACTGAAAAACATTGTGATACTGTACAGTTCTATAGAACTAGAAGTATCCAGAATACTAAGGCAGATTCCATTCTGATGATGACCTTGTTTCGGCAACATTCACCTTCTTAGCACTTCTACAAAAACTCGATGCTACACTAGCTCTGATTGCCTTCTCATTTTTCTTCATGTAGCGGACTGTACTTTCATTCACTTTATAATGGTGCCCTACTGCAGCATAACTTTTTCCTTCCTGAATCATATCAAGCAGTTCTACTTTTTCATGCTGCGTCATTACCTTTTTCTGGCGCGTCGGCACCTTACCAGAAGCCTGAGAAGGTCAGCAGCGTTTGGGTGGCATGACGTAGCTTAACTCTAATTAAAAACACACCAAAAAAAGCACACGCACAAAGTGTACACGAATGAGAAAAAAGGGGCGTATACATCGTCCCAACCAATCAGAAGGAGGGAGAATAGCCATTGGATGAATTTGAATAACGTAACAGTTAATCAGTAATATGAATATGCGGGGGTACGAGTGCAGAACCGTGAATAGTCAAGGGCCTAATGTAAGTGATAAGCGTTCCTCAAGTCCAATTTAGTGAAGCTAGTAGTATCGTGGAGAGGAGTGAAGGCCAAACCGATGAGAGGAAGGGGGTACAGTCGGCCCCCTACTTACGAAACCCCTGGGTACGAAAATTCCGGTTTACGAAAAACATTTTTCTAAGTTTTCGTCCCCGGAATCGGAAAACAACTTCCAGGAGGCAGCTGTTACCCATACTTCCTGTACCCATACTTCCTGTTTGTCACACACATGAAGGAGAGTTGACTGTTGGCTTGTTTTGAGATTGATCATGCAGCGTTATATTTCGTTATCGCCGAAACACCTCTACAATCGGGATATTGAACCAGAAGGAGACCTTAAAACGGAAATACAGTGATGGAGGCGATTATTTCGGCACGATATTAAAACAGAGTGCTCCATGGGAGAATACCTCCGATCTTGCAAGGAAGCAAGTTAATATTAAATGAGAACCTCTGATCTTTCTAACAGGTACTGTAATTCCGCTTTAAATAAAACATCCCGTCCATTTAAACATTTAAATAGAATTGTTCCATCAACTGTGTGTTGCATGTGGGCGGGGCCCGAGTTTTGTGTGAGTGTGTGTGTGAGAGAGAGAGAGAGAGAGAGAGAGAGAGAGAGAGAGAGAAAGAAAGAGAGTGCGTGTGTGTGTGTGTGTGTGTGTGTGTGTGTGTGTGTGTGTGTGAGAGCGAGAGAGAGAGAGACAGACTCCCTACAGAGTCAATCAGATATGAAAGGAGGCTTAACTCTTTAGTTTTTAATTTATTTTTTTAAGATGTTTAATTCAGTAAATGTTTAATAAATGTGGCGCATGTGAGCAAAACGCGGCTCATCTGGACCTCCGATCCCTCAAGGAATCAAGTTAAAGTTGAGTTTGGACCTCCGATCTGTCAAGCAGGGAATGCGCTTTAAATGCCACATCTTAAAATGCTCCAGCTTTCTGCTTGTGGGCTGAGCCCGCAGCGCCACAACAAACATTTAATGTGTATACAATACACAATGTGTACTGTATGGTGTGTCTGAGAGAGAGAGAGAGAGAGAGAGAGAGAAAGAGAGAGAGACACGTGTGTGTGTGTGTGTGTGTGTGTGTTAATAACAAATGTTTAATCATGGTTTAATTAATAAATATGTTAATAAAATGGTTTAACATGTTAATAAAATGTTTAAATGGTTTAATAAATAATTTTCTTTTACTTTTAACACATATTTCATACAAAATTGGTTTACTTTTATCATTTTTAAAGGGACAGCGAGTCTGTGATGTATTGTTCCATAGCCTCTCTCTCAGGTTTCGATAGATTATACAGTATAATTTTTGGGGGGAGAGTGCGGATCCGGGAAGCAAATCTATCAAGCAGTCGTATGGGCGGTGCGGTGAAAGCAAAAGGGCTCAGTCCTTACTAAAAACCTTTTTCAAATTATGATATTCACTGGGGACACTACTCAAATCTATCTTCTCCGGCGGGACAGAGGTTTGGGAAACTTGGGAAGGAACAGTGGCCAGCAGGCAGTGTTGGTGGCAGTAATCACTCCAATTGCAGATGGTGAGTAGACCAGTCAATATGGGGATTCTGGGCTTGCAACTAAGGCCACCCCAACACCATGGGAGTGAGCGGGGCCAAAATGACGAACAGTTCTACGTACTCATGGTGATTGCCCAATAGGCTGAGCTTGACAGGTTCCGTCTTCTACGAAACATGATCAATCTCTGGCTACCATGTTTTTATGGTTTTCAAGCTCATACACCCGGAGCTGAAGGAGCCTAACCAGCTCTGTGTAGATAAAATTGTCATCGGCACCTGAGTCAATGAATACGCTAACTGGGTGTGTCCGTCGTGCAAAGTGTAAGTTAACCTTGATCTGGATGTGCTTCTGGGGAAATCCTGCCTTCTGACGATCCCGGCACTGCTGGACAATGGGCAAGGTAATGCCCCCTCTCGGCGCAGTAAATGCAGAGATGGTTGTTTAGTTGGCGGTGTCTTTCCTCTGGCGTCAGCTTTGTTCATGTGCATGTGCTCATGGTGGTCCCCTCGGGCAGGTGAGAAGATGTCTGAGGGAGTTGGGGATGAGGTGGGAGGAGTGGTGTTTGACATCGCGGAAACTTTCAAAGACGGGGCGATGTGACCATCCTGCTCTTCCCGGAATCTTTTCCCCTCTCTCTCTCGCTCTCTCTCTCCCACTGTCTATTGTCCAACGAGTGCAATCAGGTCCTCGAGCTTAGCTGGCTCATCCTGCTCAGCTAGGTCATCCTTGAGCTTGTCGGTTAGACAAGCTTTGACAAATGCTCCTCCAAGTGCAGGGTCATTCAAGCCGCTTTCTATGGTAAGAATCCGAAAGGCTATTGCCTATTCTGATACTGACTGAGAGCCTTGTGTGATCCGTAACAGCTGGCTGCTCGCCTCACCCCCCCCTTTTGCTGGGTGATCAAAAACTCTTTTCATTTCCAGCACGAATCAATCGTAGTGTGAGCATAATTCCGGGGTAGGGTAGCAACTGCTAGCACCCAAAGCAAGGCTTGATCCGTAAGCAGGCTCATAACAAACACGGTCTTGGCTTGGTCTGTGGTGTACGTGAGCGGCTGCTGACTGAAGACAAGCGAGAACTGGTGGAGGAACTGAGCATATGTACCGATCTTGCCTGAATACCTTGCCGGTGTGGGGATGAGCGGCTCTCGGCGCATGGTGAGCAGGGCTGGTGATGCTGCTAGTGCGAAGGGTGAATGGTCCGTGGGCGTGGTCTGGGTGGTGAGTTGGGTAGCGATGGTGTCCATCCTTTTGCCGAGCTGAGAAACACCGGTGGTCAATTGTTGGAAGCTGTCCAAAACATAGTGCAGGGTGGAGTTGTGCTGGCCCAATGGGAGTCCCTGGCTGGACTATGCCTGCTTGAGCTGCTCAGTCTCCGCTGGGTCCATGTGACCAGAAAATTCTGTTACGTATTGAATTTTCAGCCAAACCCAGAAATGCAGGTGACAGTGTGAGATGAGACAGAGCTGATTTATTACTTAAAGGGGAAGCACTGAAGCAGGAAGCAAACACGATAACTACTTGTGACGAAGAGAAATAGACTAAACATTAAGCACTGGGGACTAAGGTGCGGGTCACTGGTGAGCGGAGCTGGAACCAGGAGCCAGAGAGAACACAGGGAAGCAGAGAATGATGCAAGACAATCTTTTGGCACCACGATGATCACATTGCTTGTCTTTATAGAGTACCATATTTTCCAGACTATAAGTTGCACGTTTTTTCATACTTTGGCTTCAGTATGGCGACTTATACCTCAGAGCGACTTATATGTGAAATTATTACATATAATTCTTTCATCATAATAATAAGACATAATACATAAATGAAAAACAATGAGACATAAATTTCACATGTTTGTTATTTTTACACTCACAACCACAAGATGGCACTCTCGGATTGGGTACCAGTACCTGCCTATCCACCACCGATGAAATGTCCCCAAAAAGAAAACCCTGTTCTGCGGATTACAAGCTGCAAGTAATGAAATATGCAGCAGAAAATGTTAATCAAGCAGCAGAAAGAAAGTTTGGAGTAAACGAGAAACTTGTGAGGGACTGGAGAAAAGCTGAGATTACTATTACTGCAATGAAGAAAACAGAAAAAAATCTAATCATGATATGAAGATCTAGTCGTAGGCTGCCGTAAGCAGGGCTGGAAGGCACAGTGTATGCCCATTGAGGTTGGCTGCAGAGGGTTCGCAGGCCAATCACTCTATAAAACCTTGAGTGTGCTGGGCATTACGGGGATGGAGAGGAGAAGAGCCATCAAGAGGATCACTGAGGAAGCAGAGAAAGCCTCGAGATGGCTGTGGATTAGGAGAGGGGATCCATGGAAAGCAAAAGCCACCTGAACACAAGTCGGGTCTGATCAACCATGGCCGGGTCGCCTGGGCGAGGGTGTCTGATGTTGAAAGACCCGAAACATCCGAGGACCTCAGGTTACATCACTGATGATGTGTTCAGGAGCATCCTAGAGATGTATCATAACAATGGTTTCAGAGTGCTTGGGTATAGAATTATTTGGTTTTAAGGTTTCTGGGTGTAGGATTGGTTTTAGGGTGTTTGGGTTGTTTGGTTTTATGGTTTCTAGTGTAGGATTGTTTGGTTTTATGGTTTCTGGGTGTAGGATTGGTTTTAGGGTGTTTGGGTTGTTTGGTTTTATGGTTTCTAGGTGTATGATTGTTTGGTTTTATGGTTTCTGGGTGTAGGATTGGTTTTAGGTTGTTTGGGTTGTTTGGTTTTATGGTTGCTGGGTGTAGGATTGTTTGGTTTTATGGTTTCTGGGTGTAGGATTGTTTCATTTTATGGTTTCTTGGTATAGGATTGGTTTTAGGCTGTTTGGTTTTATGGTTTCTAGGTGTAGGATTGTTTGGTTTTATGGTTTCTGGGTGTAGGATTGTTTGGTTTTATGGTTTCTGGGTGTAGGATTGGTTTTAGGGTGTTAGGTTTTATGGTTTCTGGGCTTAGAATTGTTTGGTTTTTATGGTTGCTGGGTGTAGGATTGGTTGGTTTCATGGTTTCTGGGTGTAGGATTGTTTGGTTTTATGGTTGCTGGGTGTAGAATTGTTTGGTTTTATGGTTTCTGGGTGTAGTATTGTTTGGTTTGTTTGGTTTTATGGTTGCTGGGTGGAGGATTGTTTGGTTTTAGAGCATTTGGGAATGGAATTTTAAGATGGGGATAACTTGACGGTGGAGATATTTTATTTTTGGCTTTGGTAGTATTTAGATGTGGTGAATGTGATTATGAGGGAATTTGATTTAATGGCATTTGTTCAGAGGTCTTTTTTTTTAACAGAAATTGGGTTTTTCCTTTTTGAGCTGAATGTTGAAAGGTTTTATTTCAACGTGTATCTAAATATCTGGGACACTGTGGTAGGCAATCACAGTTTAAAGTTTACATTTTTACTATTGTGCTTCAAATTAGATATTTAAGAATATAATTTTGCAACTAGCAGTTTGCATTCAGCTGTACGAGCTAATTAGCTAGTAAGACTTTTCAAACTACACAAATGATATCAGATTAACTTAGTTATCAATTTCACTGTTATGAGCTTAGTATATGCATTTATTTACAAATCGTTTTAATTTAATGTAAATATTAAACGACATGAATCGTAAACAAAAATGTTATTCGTCGTTATTTAGATATTTACAGCACCACGTTAGCTACTAGCTAATTCAAATCACCTCAGAAACATTAATTGCTTCACGCGCCGTTTGTGTTCAAGCGCATCTTAACACCCCCACCCCACCCCTACACACACACACACACACACACACACACACACCAACATGGGACCGCCCACTGTTGAAAATTTACCTCCGGGGGAAGAAACGGTGGCGGTTCGTTGTTTTTTTTCCCTCTCCGTCTCTTCCCCCTCCTCCTCCTGCCTCTCCTGCTGCGGGATTTGCGCTTGTGTCCGTTCTCTGTAACGGATCCGGGCCCAGGCGCGTGCGCTTTTACATCCATGCCACCGCAGCGTTCAGCGACCTGCATTTCCACACACCGGCACTCGGTTATATTCCTCTCTGTTATTCCCGAACAGCGCGCGGAAATTACACTTATTTTCCAGTTAAAGAGATGGAAGCTTTAAGACAGGACTGGGACACAACCGTTAATGCAGCGCAGGCGCGCGCTGTGACCGCTCAGGCAGGGTTGCCAGATTGGAGGACAATTTCGGCAAAACCCTGATATAACAAGGCCTGCATTCCAAACCGACTCTTCTCAGCATATAACAATATATACACATTTATTTATTTATAAGCTATATATAAACAATATATTTTTCTTTTCTTTCTTTCCGCTTTTCCCCTTTTCTCGGGAGTCGCCACAGCGAATCATCTGATTGGCACATTTGATTTGGCAGAGGTTTTTACGTCGGATGTCCTTCCTGTCACAACCCTTTTTTAGCAAGGGACAGAAACACGCTGACGACTTTGCGGCTACTCTTTACGAAAGTCAGCAATGGTTCTTTTACATCAACCTCTCACCATAGACAGTGACAGACATGGCCCACCTTTGATAACCCAGTTAGCTGCCCTGGGAGGGACAGTGACAGCCCTGCGGGGCCTCGAACCCCCAACCTTAAGATCAGCGATCCTGCGCCTAGCCTATCCACTAGACCACCACCTCCCCCCCTATGTATGTATGTATGTATGTATATATATATATATATATATATATATATATATATATATATATATATATATATATATGTGTGGCTGGTGGCGTAGTGATTAGGGTGCTGTGCTCATGATCGGGAGGTTGTGAGTTCGAATCCCACTGAGACCCTCACTGTGCTAAGACCCCTGGGCAAGGTCTCAACCACAAGTGTGCCTCTGTTCACCCAGCAGTATAAATGGGTACCAGTAAAATATACTGGGACGGTAACCTGCGATGGACTAGCGTCCCATCCAGGAGGAGTTCAACTCCCGGTCGCTTCACGCTAGGGAAACCGGGGATAAATACTGGCCTGATGAGCCACGAGGCTAAGCCACTTGGCTCAGGTGTAAAAACCCAACAGATTTACCTACCATATATATATATATGGTACATGGTATGGTATGCTACAATGATGTACTCACATCAAGAAGGTCCTGGAGACGAATCCCAGGCTCGGCAAGAGTGTGCATGTTGTCCCTGTGCTTATGGCACGGGTTTCCTCCAGGTAATGCACATTAGACTTAGTGGTTGTACCAAATTGCCCCCAGGTGTAAGAGTGACTGGACGTGTGCCTTGGTTCTGCAATGGTCTGCTGGGCCTGTGACCCTAATAGGATTGAGCATGGAATCAGTGAATGAGATCAGGTGCCATTGATTAGTAATTGCTGCCAGTGGTGTTGGAGGAGGACGAAGTACAAAAGAGACATTTATTTGGAACGTAAAAGCAGGGAGTAAAGTTTCTGGAAGCAGTAATGAGATGATGACGCAAGTGAAACCTGCTTGTAGAGCAATTGAACACGTATCAGGGGGGAGACGGTGAGCGCTTGAATTTCTGGGGGTTCACATGAGTGAGGATCTCTCAACACAACTCACCCAGTGGGGAATGTCTCAGCAAAATCTGGACTCCAGCCTGCATTCCTCATATTTGATTTAGATTTTTAAAAATTTTGATATACAGGGATCCCTCACTTTCCACAGTCAGTGGTGGCCGAGACCCCCCTCGACCACCAATTTCCGTGAAGTAGGATCGATCCCCCTGAGTGACGTATACACACGTATATCTGTATATAATATCAATAAATACATATTCAACAATATAAGTGCTTATAATAACAATTAAACCTTCACAAATAATGCATAAGATGTAAATAAATTATAAATACACAACACATACAGACACGCACCTCACATCAAAATGTAAGTACAGTAAAACCGCCGCTGACGAACGCTTAAGCTCACGAACTTTTCGCCTCAAGAACATTAAATTTGCGAGCATATTACGAACTAGTTTTCGGCGGACGAATCAAACCACGCGGTCGAACAGCGCCACGGTGGCGGCCACGAGAAGCTGACGCACGCTCACGGCGTCACAGTTCGTCACACCCCTTTCTTTGAGTGCGGACGTGGTTTGTGTTTGATAGACATTTTGGACCATATTGAGTGTACTTTTGCTATTATGGGACCGAAAAAGACCCCACCACAGGCGGAGATCATTGAAAACCACGAACGAGGTGTGCGTTTGTGTGACTCAGCGTCCCAGTACCAGTACGCTAAGTCTACCATTGCTCCCATCCTTAAGAACAAGGAAGCTATTAAGGGTGTGTGTGTGGCTAAGGGTGTTTCCAAACAGTAGGCGTTTCCAAACGCTCCTTCCAAACAGTAAGTCCCTCCCTCTCTCCTCCTCCCACTCCATTCCATCAAGCCATCAACTACCATCACAAAGGTAAATAAAACGACTTTATTATACAGTACAGTTTATTTCTTTAATTACAATACAATAGACATTTATTATACATAAAATAAGGTATATTTTTGTGTAGTTTTAAGACTTATTTAGTAGAAAATTATGTTTTATGGGGACCTGGGAACGGATTATTCTCATTTTAATGGTTTCTTATGGGAAATAAATGTTCAGAAGACGAACTTTTCGCCTCACACACACTTTCTGGGAACCAATTATGTTCGTGAGCAGAGGTATCACTGTAGTTTTGTTGGGTTGTTTTTTTTTTGTTTGTTTTGTTTTTTTTGTTTGTTTGTTTTTTGCATAATTAGCCTTTTTTTGCAGCATTTTCCATAACTTTTTAGCTATTTTTTTTCTTAATTTCCTTATTTTCTAATTTTTCGATGATATTTTTGAAAAACCCACAATGCACTGAAGCAGGAAGTAACGAGGGATCCCTGTCCTCTCTTTATTAATCCCACAATAGAAATGATTTCCTCTGCATTTAACCCATCCAAAGTGAGCACACACACACACACACACATGTAAACAGTGAGCACACACACACTCTCACACTCACACACACACACACACACACACACACACTCACACACTCGGAGTAGTGGGCTGCCACACCCATTGAGGGTTAGGTGTCTTGCTCAAGGTTACTTCATCCATTTATGTGAAGGAAGGGAAGGTGCAGCTCACTCCCCACCGCCACACATTTTCCCTGCTGGTTCGAGAATCGATCCAGTGGCCTTTCGTTCCCAAAGCCACTTCTCCAACCATTAGGCTATGACTGCCTCCTGTACTATATGGTAAAGATTCCACAGGGTCATTTATGACTAATTTATAACAGCTCTTGTGGACAATAACATTCCTGTTAGGTAACTTATTTTATGGGCTGCACGGTGGTCAAGTGGTTACAGCAAGAAGGTCCTGGGCTTGAGTCCCAGGCTGAGTTGGGTGTTATTGTGTGCATGTTCTCCTTGTGCTTGCAGCCGAGTGTTCTAGTTTCCTTCTACAGTCCAAATCCATCCACATTAGACTAATTAGCTGTTGCAAATTGCCCCGAGGTGTAAGTGTAAATGGTGGTGTGTGTGCTTTCTGAGAGAGGCTCCAGAATCTTTGCAACCCTATTGGGATTAAGCAGTTCATGGGAAAATGGATGTCTCTCAATGAATGTGGTCTGTCTTATCATTCCGATAAGCAGAATCAGCAGGTGCCGATAATGATTGATAAAAATAATGCAAAAAAAAAAAAAAAAAAAAAAAAAAACCTAAATACACAAATGAATATTTCACCGAGAGAGGTGGCATTTGGCTTTGGCTTAAAATAAGTCCTTAAGATTTTTAGAGATTATTTTTTAATATATTGTAACCATGGCAGAGGCGGGTCAGGTGAAGTCTGTGCACCCTGAGCAGAGCTAAGCACCATGTAGCTAATGACGTGTTTTTAAACTCAAATCAGTTTTAGGATATTAATGATGTATTATTACATTTTTAAACATGGTAATAATGACACTTCCTGCTCAAAATGACTGTGTGTGTCTGTCATTTCAATGCAGCCATTATCCACTCGGGATAAATATTTTTAATCCCAAACTCACAGACCAATCGGATCACTGCATTCCTGCGTAGGATATACAAATTGTGTCCATTTATTTGTTGAACCAATTAATCCTATTAGGCTCACAAGAGCTTGCCAGTCCATCAAAGGGACATTACACACATAAACACATGTACACAAAAAACATTCAGACTCACACTCACACCTAGGAGCAATTTAGAACAGCCAATTATCATAATGTGCATGTTTTTGGACTGTGGGAAGAAACTAGAATACCCAGAGGAAATCCATGCAAGTGCAGAGAGAACGTATAAACTCCACACAGAAACACCCTCACAGTTTGGGACTTGAACCCAGGACCTTCCTGCTGCCCACTGTGCAGTAATTATATATTACTAAGCATTATATAAATATTTCAGAATTTTTTTATTGTTTGTCCCAAGAAGCAGTAAGAAACCGGGTAAAACAACCGCTTTATACTACTAACAGTAATGTAAAAAAATAAAAAATAAAAAAAAATTAAAAAAATAATGATGATGATGATGATGATGATGATGATAGCGGCATGCTCCATCAGCAAGAAGGTCCTGGATTCGATTCCCAGCCTGGGCGTTTCTGTGTGGCGTATGCATGTTCTCCCTCTGCCTATGTGGGTTCCTCCGGGTACTCCGGTTTTGTCCCACAGTCCAAAAACATGCACAGTAGGCTCATTGGCTGTCCCAAATCACCCCTAGGTGTGAATGTGAGTGTTGGCCCTGGCAAATTATCCAGGGTGTACCCCTCGTTGCCCAGACTTGCCTGAGATGGGCACCAGCATCCCCATGACCCTAATTAGGACTAAGCGGCTTAGAAAATGAATGAATGAATGAATAATAATAATAATAATAATAATAATAATAATAATAATAATAATTATTACTGTTGTTGTTGTTATTATTATTATTATTATTATTATTATTTATTTCCAATATGTTATTGGTGGAAATATTGTGGTGTAGATTAACCAAGCTGCTATCCTGAAGCCCCATGTATTGATTGATGTAAAATCCTGCAGCTGTAATTGCAGGCTGAGGTGAGTTAATGAAATGGGCACAGAGTTCGACTCTATCCGCATTCACAAGCAGATCTTAGGTTATGAGGCAGAATTTATATCTATGATATCAGTTTGATGGTCCTTCGATGGCCAGGCAAGCTGTCCGGGATGTCCCCACCCGGTATCAGCTGAGATGGGTGCCAGGATTAAGTGATTCAGAAAAGGAATGAATGCGATATCATAATTTATGGAAGTTATATACCCTGTAAAACAGGGCTCCCCAAACTTTTTTCCTGCGGGGGCCACATAACTTTTCCCTTCTCTGATGGGGGGGGCCGAGGTCAGTTTGTAACAGAAAAAGTGTGACGATCGCAGGGCTGCCTAAACGTAAACAGTTATTGTTTTCCAGTAAGCCATGCAGAACCAAATATTAGTAACCCTTTCTGGGACCTTCACAGAAAAAAGTCAGGAAATAAATAATAAAAGAAACACTGCTCGCTATCAGTCGAGCAACACGAAAGCTGCCCGAACAGACGACTGGTTCAGTCGAGCCTGGCGTACAAATGTATTCTCCTGAGCTAATGGTCCACTTTTTAGCTTTGAGAGTTTGTCTACTCGCGTTTGGCCTTGCAAGAGATCATACTCGTCTTTGTGACGGGATTCAGAGTGTCGGCGCAAATTGTATTCTTTGAATACCACCACCGCCTCTTGACAGAGGATACAAAAAACATTTTCTTTGCATTAAACAAACAAAAAAATAACTGTTTGCCCACTGCAGGTTAAATACCCTGCATTCTAAATCAATTTTTCCCTTCCATAACCTTTTCATCAGTATTCTGTTCTACTTGACAGGGGAGAGTCTCGGATTTTTGTTTGGGGGGGCACAGACAGCAGAGTAGGGTGTCATGTTCTAGGTGTGTATTAGTCTTGATCGCGTGGCCAGACTAAAAAAAAAAAACAATCATGATGCGTCTCTGGTGTTGTTCAGGGGGCCGTGCCAAATGTGGAGGCGGGCTGTAGTTTGAGGACCACTCCTGTAAAAGAACAACAAATAAATAAAACATTTTGATTCCTTGTTGCATAAGAAAATTTCTCTTCACTGAACCCAAGTTGGCTGCGTAAGATCTGAATGAAAAACCCAAAGTTGTTTTTTATTGGCATCCTTTGATGGTCTTTGTGAGATGGTTTCTCATGCACACAAGAAACAAAAAAACTTTTTTTCTCTTCAATCTTTTTATTGGCTCTGTAAGTTCTTATGTGCACAACAACCTGAAAACTTTTTCCCCTGACAGGCTCTGTGGGATCTCAAAGTATTCCTTTTCCTGCTTTGTCGTCCCTTTACAGGCTCATTAAAGCTAGACTCTCACAGTGGCAAATGCAAATTATACAGTACAGACGTTCCCTGACTTACATTCATCCGTTTTATATTTTTACGTGTTTTTTTTTTTTTAAGTCAAATTTTGAGTTTAGACGGGCCGACATAGTACGCTGACGTAATGACGCTGCATTGATCGTTTACAAACTATAGATTATATATATATATATATATATATATATATATATATATATATATATATATATATATATATATATCAGTTATATAGTGTTACCCTTGTGTTAAGACGTCATCTCTGTGATCTCTGTGTTTACACTGTTTTGTGGACTTTTGTAACCCTAAGCAAATCTGGTTGGTCAGAAGTGTAAGCCTACCAGCATCGGTGCAAGTCTCATACAAAGAGATGAATTAACTATCTGCTCAGATTGGCACAATCTTTATATTTATATAAATATATTTATTATTCTTTTAGCAGAATCCTAAGAGTGTATACTTATTTTTATATTAATATTCACAAGGATTTGTACTTGTTCTTTGTATGTATCTCTTGAATAAAGTTTATTTACTTACTTAGACAAAAGAAAGAACTCTCCGCTTTGCTGGGAGACTGCATCTGTGCAGGCTGTGTTCTAAACGAGTTCACCCTTGTGCACTTGAAAGACCGGAAGTCTGTATAACCCACAGCAAGTACACTACTTTCGCAAGTACACTACTTTCGGTATTGAGCACTTCACATATTGTAAGCGCTGATTGGCTGTTTTAAGCCTCATGTAAAGTGACTCGGTATAAATAAGTGACGTCATACGTCACTGTAACAACTTACTTTCAACTTACGTTTGGCCGTCCGGAACCAATTAAAAATGTAAGTCGGGGAGCGTCTGTATATATTATGTAAATAATGAACATTGTTAATTTTGGATTTCGTCAAGGTCCATGAAATGCCGCAAAACATTTTACAATTATACTTATTTTTCCACAAAAAACTTTGTAATTGTAATGTGTCTAAAGTTCTTTTTGATTTGCTAAGTACTGAACACTAGCAACTGTTTGCTCACCATTTTCATAGGTTTGGGGCCATCAATGGGGTAAGGGTGGTTCAGCTCCAAGATTCACCCAACATCCTCCTGGTACATGGCAAAAGATCCAAAACCTTCCCAAACAGTGGAAATCAGTGGAACACAGTTGCTAATTATTGCATACACTTTGCTATCACCGCCAATGGTTGCTAATGCTCACCAAATGTTTTTCTAAAATGCTTTCGCAAACATTTGTACAAAACTGCCGCTAATGTCCGAAGTTAACCCACAATTTTTCACCAACACTCGTCAGAAGAGTTCCCAAGTCCAAAAACTGCAACATTCATCAGCATTTGCCTGCATCCCTGAGATACAGGTTTTATTGACGGTTCATTTCCGCCCCTATTTCACAGCAATTTGTGAACAATTACTCATTTGTATTAGTAATATATATGATTCATTTACAGTCACAAGTTAATTCCTGTTCTTACTCACATCATAGAATGTATATAATAAAGTTAGTAAAGTTATATACAGTAGTTATTAAACTGACCGAAAAATCACAACGTTCTGAAACATAAAAGTAATTTCACGCTCACCCTGTAAGCCACAATACGGCTTCATGAAATAAGACTTGAAAAACAGAAATACATTAAGCTAAACCAGTGATTTTAATTCTAAACTAATTAATAAGCTAACACCTTGTCTCCAATCACACTTTTGTTAAAGTCTTCAACGGCATTGTGGTAAAACCAAGGCAGGTACACCACCATATCCTTAAAGTGACTTTTATTATAAGCACAAAGCAACACCAGTAACTGACATTTAAATGACCTGTACAATTCGGCTTTCTCGGGACATGCATCAGATACATTACAAGGTTATCATCATCGGCATCATTACTATAGTCATCAACTTTTATCAATACATAAAACAACAAAAGACATGTTCCATAGATCACACTTAGCTCAGCATCTAGGTTTACCTAGCGCTTATAAACCCAAACTACTCAAATAGAACAATAAACGATACATGGCTATAAAAGAAACATGGCACTCGGTACATCACTCCTATAGTACGGAAATGTAAAAAAAATAAACAGCCCTCAGGATTATTTATACCTCTCTGAAGGTGCTAGATCTTATTAGGTGGTGCTATAATTCAAAACAAACAAACAAAAACATTTAGAGCCCTATTATATATAAAACATAGGCCACTGGTTAACTTCGAGTTAAAGTAGGATAATGGTTCCTACAGCCATTCTATAGCACACAGTACACACAGGTAAACAAAAACATGACTTCTGGTACTTTGGAGCATTTCCTATATTTAAAAACAAACAAACAAACAAACAAAAAAGATGTTCAAAGGCGATACATGCTTCATGTACTGCTATATAATAAAGACGCACCACAAGAGGTGTCCTGTGAAGGGGCAGCACCGGAGGAAGAAGTGGGAGTTCACAAAGTTCATCTTGTCCAGACCTGGAATAAACTTCACTGTCTGGAGCATTGAAACACATTTATTAAAAGAACGGAAAATATAATATACCCAACAATAATACACAATCGACTATTGGAGTCAGCCTTCCTAGCAACATTTTCCAGCATCATTTATCCGTAAGGATAAACTTTGACTGTTTTTTTACCGCTGTGAGTGACAGGGGAAGGAGCGTATGCCGTACTTCCCACCCACGAGAGCTCGGCCAATTAGTTCCCATGTACTTCCGGCTACAGACGGCGGTGGCATGAGATAGAATTCCTAGACTCATTTGAGAGTTGCTTAAGAGAAACGTCTAGTGCATTTCTATTCAAGGCAAATCTGATTAGGATGAAAAAAACAATGGGAAACATGCATAACTTGACTCTGAGAATTTATACAGCTTTATATTCATTTTAATATCAGCACAACTTTGATGTTAAGGAATTCACCAAATTTGACTCTGGTTGTTAGTACTGCAGCATGGTTGCCCAGCTAATTAGCTAACTTTCTAGAACTAAAAGTTACTTAAGTTGTTTCAATATGCACCAAACACACTCATTCTAAAATTCCGCCAAACAGCAGTCTTACATCTTACTGTTCAGTACAAACTGCCTACAAGTAAATTCGGTAGGCCTGTGACCATTTCATAAGCAAGTTGCCTCAAAAAGACAGAAACCACGGAAAAGCGTTATGATTAGACTCGAACAAAAAACAAACACATGAAGCCATATCTAAAGCTAACCCCCCACCAAAACATATTTCCCAGTATTCTCCACTCCCCGAAGTTCCCAAAGGCACATTAATTAAGATTTGTGCAGGACTATTAGAACGATTTGGTGGCTATGCTTCATCAAATGAATCCTATAAATAAATAAACCTTCTGCATTATTCTTCCCCATAGTTAGTGAAGTTAGCTGCCATATGAACTGACGCTGCCACGAATCTATTCACCATAAACTTCATTTCTCTTTTCATAAAGCAGACATAAATACATATTGTAATGTTTTTGCTGAATCGGTTCATAGTGTGGTTTTGCTCAGAATTCACGGTGAGTTGAATAGAAGCAATTGCGTATACTGTATATGAAACTCCAGAACCCACAAAACCACCATTCACATTCGGTATGAGCCCTTTTACAGGATGCTCAGAAAAACACAAGATTAGAAAAGTTGGACTGTTTTTATCCCAGGTCCCATTTGTTCATTCTCGCACCCAGTTGAACCAAATATTCTTGAAAGATGGCTGGCTCAGCTTTAGAATCTGCATGTGGTGCTATAAAAAAATTCTTTCCAAATTGAATCAACTGCTAATGAAGATTTCATGTATCAAGGTTACACGTTTGTAGAAATAAGAAATTGAAGTCTGCTTCACAGTTCTTAAACCAGTCCGACACCAGTCGCACCAAATATGAACTATGGTTACTCCAAAAGGCAATTACAACTCCAGGAACCAAAAAAAAAAAGATGTACAGTAGCAATCTTGAGATGCAGTCCTTGGTGTATGTGTGATAACGCCGGCAGTTTAGAGTCTTGGTGGATCTTTCGTCCGGTAAGTGGTTACACATTTGAAAAGCAGAATTAAAATATTTGCAAGAAGTGCCTTTGCATTGTGTGTACAAATAATGGTCTTTGTTGGGATCGATGGTGGAAAAGGATGGATTGGTAATAATACACACTGAATTATTTTAATTAATTCAAGCATAACTCACAATACTGCTCGTGCTAATGTGTCTACAGTATTGACGGCACCAAAAGCGGGCACAGCTCTAGGGCTAAAAGTAATAAATCAAACAATTATGTTGGCATCTACAGTATTGATGACTTGCAGAAAGCTTCCGTATGCAGATCAGCCCTCTAACAGATCAGGTTGTCGCAATCATATCAGGGATTCACTGATCGGGATTTAATATATTGCAAGGGTTATTTAATTGCAATATGAAGCAATACTACTACAACATGATACTTTGTTCATCTTGCAGCCCTAGAGTTGCACATGGTCAGTGAAGTACAGCATCACCAAAGACACAGGATCTCTTGGGTCAATGTGTGGTTAAAGGAATTCACTTTGGACAATAAGAGCGTGAATGCTCTGCATATCCTTACATACAGACAAATAGATAACCTAATTTCTTTAAAAATATGTTTAAATTTCTTTGATTGAGGGGGCATTCCTATACCAAGTTGTTTTTGAGGTCAAGAAGTGAATGGGATACTACTGGTAGCAACTCGACTAGGTGCTGGCAGCTTTGGCATTATCAGCATGCGATGATGACGACGGTCCACAAGCCGCTCCAGATTTGCAGAACTCCTTAATAGTGACAGTAAGATGATTAGTTGCGACATCAGTAACAACAACATTGGCGCAGATGGGTGTCCGCTGGGGACGCCAGCCAGGGTCACCTTGTTTCGGCACTATCTTCCCAGTACTTTCATCTGAAGGGTCGAACTTCTGAAATCGGCGGCGTGGTTTCCGTTTCCTGCCTCGAGTCACACATGGAATATTTTGTTCCCTTCTGTTTTTGTCTTCTGGTGATGAGGATAACGAGGAAGAAGAAGACAGGGGTGGAGAGGAGGGAAGACAAGGTTTTGAAGATCTAGATTTGGTACCAGCGGATTGATTGTGAGCTTGGGCTGGGGTTTCTGTGCTCAATGATAGAGGCGAGGATGCGACTGCAGTGGGGTGAGCTTGTTGTTGATGGGGCTCGATTTGTGGTGAAACGAGTTCATCACTTTCAGCACCACTAGAGCTGGACGGAGAAGGAGGTGACTGGATCCGAACTCTGGAAGGATCTGCTGAAGAATGCGCTCGGGTTTTATTTCCAATAGCAGGTCCTGTTCTTGTACCAGTTGACGCTGAAACAGGAGGGCATGGCTGGAGTCCAAATGGCTGGCCATACATAGGAAAGCCGGGCATTTTCATTGGTGGCTGAAACGGCCTGTAGGGCATGTCCCCTTGCCTCTTCCCAATGATGCGATTCCGAGATGGGATTTGTGCCCTTCCTTGCTGTCCTTTGGTTGTCCCAGAGCCACATTTATCAATAACCTTCAAGTTGAGAATAATGCGGCCGCGCTTGACCTCACGTGGCTTGACCCTGCGGTTCAAAATGCGCACAGTCTCAGAAAATGGAGATATTGGCAAGCGAGAGACGAAGGACGAACCATCTGGAGTTGCTAAGGGGTCGGGTCGGGGCAAAGGTCGCCGGGACATGCGGTGACAGCGATGGATGTCTTTCTTGAGCTTGTGTGAGGTAGCCAGAGAGTGCAACCTGGGTGTCGGCGCTAGAGATGTTGAAGAGGAAGGGTGAGGAGCACCCGGATTTGAAGAGGAAGTGCATGGAGGGGCATGACGGTTAGTGGAACCACGGGATGATGTCTCGCCTGCTTGAGCACGTGCCTGAGGAAAAA
>CM045748.1:4705000-4752500 GCA_024760905.1 Plotosus lineatus
ATTTTATTTAACGTCGGGTACATGGCATTGACCTATTTTTTTTAGGATTTTGAGTAGGTCAGACCCTAAGCTAAAAAATGGTGCAGAATTTACCCACATTGACTCTACTTCATAAAATCACCAAAACTGGACCTATCGGGTAAATCTCTTGTTCCTCTGTGTGTTTTCTGACACTGAAGTACTTTCCATATTGTCTATATTCTGTCGAAACTCCTTTAAACAGACCATAGACACATACTGTCCCAAAGCTTTCCACAATATTCAAACAGGAGGCTGCCCTTAAAATTTTTAAGCTTTGGGTGCGTGTGTGTGTGTGTGTGTGTGTGTGTGTGTGTGTGTGTGTGTGTAAATGTGAGTGTAACCACAAGTCCCTTTTGATGGTGCTAGATGTTTTTATGTGGAGCTTGCATGTTCTCTCCATGTCTGTGCGTGTTTCTTCCTGGTACTCTGGTTTTTGTCTCACAGTTCAAAGACATGCACTTATCCTCTGTTCCAGCACTAATTAACTGTGCCAGATTGCCCCCAGGTGTGAGTGGGAGTTTCAGTGAGCTGTTAAATAAATGTCTGGCAAATAAATAAATAAATAAATACCAGTGAGTGCTTTTCTGAATACATTAGTTTTGATTAACTTTGAAGGTTTTGCTACACGTATTAAATAAATAAATAAATAAATACACAAATAAAATTAGAGCTTTAAAAGTGAGAAACATCCGACAGAATTACAAGTAAAACACACGCTGGAAGTTTGCAAAGCTTACTTCAGCTCAGTTCTGCCTTTTGAAGCAAACAAATCATGAATTGAACTGATGTAAGGAAATAAAGAACACAGAGTAAAAGCAAAATGAACCTGAAATTAAACCAAAGGGGGAAACATTTATACTGCCATTTCACTGGATTATGGCATGCAAGGATCGTAGCGGAAAGGCGCGGAACGCAGTCTATGGAAGAGCTTCGGCATTTTTACATGGCAAATGGGTGAAAATCCTACGGTAAAGTGGAAATTTTTACACTCTCGGAATACTTTCGGAACGTTCACGGCATGTGCGGAACAGGTACGGCAAAGTACGGCAAAACTACGGTACAACTTCAGAATAAGTATTATTCTGTGAATAACTCATTCTGCGAAGTGAAGACGTATTGGAAACACTTCAAGAAGCTCTTCCAAAATGGACAAGGCTAGAGAAAAGGCTGGCTTGGAACTGCTCCGCATGCTGCTGTTACTTCACGAATACAATGAAATGCAAAGAGACATAGTCATCGACCGCGGAAGACGAGAAAAGCGAAGGAAATACGCACCCAAACGCTTCTGGGTACGTCCATAGCTGAGGGTGGGACGAAGAATTGGTCTTGGGAACTATGACAACCTCATGGAAGAGCTCCGTTTCGAAGACAAGCAGTCCTTCTTCAACTATCTCCGGGTCCCACCTAACCTGTTCGACGAGTTGCTGATGGTTTTGGCTCCTCGACTGACAAAGAAGGATACAAACTTCAGAAGCACCCTCAGTCCTGGTCTGAAACTAGCTGTCACCATGCGTCATCTGGCTTCGGCGACAAGTATCCAACTTTGGCCTTCAACTTCAGGGTATCTCGTCACACCATCGCAAGTTTCCTACCAGAGGTCTGTCAGGCTACCATTGATCACTACAAAGACGAGGTCATGGAAATCACTCAGCTGGGATTTCCAGATAAATGAAACCTGCCTCATGCCATTGGAGCCTTGGATGGGAAACACGTCGCCATTAGAAAACCACCATCTTCAGGAACCTTTTATCACAACTACAAGGAATTTTTCTCCATTGTTCTGCTAGCACGGATAGAAGCCAACTACAGGTTCCTATGGATAGCCACATGTCTGATGCCCAGATATTCAATGCCTCGGAGCTCAAAGAATGCATCGAAGATGGTACCATCAACTTCCCCACAACATAGCCTCTGACACACAACAACACTGACATGCCATACTTCATTCTTGGGGACAATGTTTTTGCTCTCAGGAAGTACCCTATGAAGCCATATTCCAGGCGAGGCCTTACAGAGGAAGAATTGGTATACAACTACAGGATATCCAGAACATGTCGAGTCGTTGAGAATGCATTTGGCATCTTGACCAATTGCTGGCAGTTCCTACTCTCTACACTGCAACAAGTACCAGACTTAAGTACAAGAACTTATGGTTGAAGCTGCTGTCTGTCTTCACAACATCGTGAGGATGAGATACACTATCACCCAAGAAGCAGTGTTGGACCGAGTAGATGATGACCACAACATTAATCCAGGCCAGTGGTGTGAAATGGCTAATACGCATGACTTGGCACATGTGGTGGGTCCCAACAGAGACACTGTAGCGACCAAGAAACAGCAAGAGTACCTGAAGCTCTACTTCAACAGTGAAGTTGGACAAGTCACTTGTCAACCGTATGCCACCAGCCAGGAGCAAGTGTGACACTGCACAACGGGTGTTAACTACCCAGTATGCTAATGACCGGTAATGCATTCCACACTCTTGTAAACACTGTGATGTCCTTCATTGAACTCCCTATGTATATGCTGGTTTCTGTTCTTGATGTAATTGTGTTTTCAGATTGACTCTTGGCTACATTAAAGTCTTCTTAAACTTTTACCTTTGTCATGTTGTGTATACTCGCTCTCACGGAGTGTTTAATTAGTGTGAATATTTTGATTGCCTTACACTACCTGGAAAATGTGACAAGGGATGTGTGAGATATTAAAGTTTCTCTAATGGTGTAAGGAAATACAGAATTAAGCTTACATCATAAAGGGAACTAGACCGCCTACTTGAACACTTCTGCACACATTGAACCATGTTTTCTTAAAGTTATGATGTTGGGTACGGGAGACAATCAACTCCATGCTCACAAGTACTGATTATCTCTCCCTCGAGAAATGTTCTTATACACTTCTCAGAAACCGTTCACTCGGCACAGATAATCGGTAATTCGGAGCATAGAATTCATTGTTCTCTTTTACTTTTGGCTTCCCTGTTTCAAGATGTTTCCATTCTTTTGCTCGACAAAGGTCATGGTCATTCGGTACCAAATAAAAGAATAGGAATACCAATAGGACCGTCATGGCATTTACTGTCCAGTGTCAATATGTTCCTATTATTTGCACCTTCAAGAACTCATTCCTTTAGTGCCATTACAAAACATGCACAGAAGACAAAACCACAGTGATAATAATTTCAAAATTTTAATACATATTATCAAACATTTAAAACAGAAAACAGAAAACACGAAATTGTTAACACAGTTTCACAGTTCATTAGCACATTCACTCAGTGGAGTTTGAGTCCTCTAACTCCTCACAACATCGTCTGAGCACACTGGAAATGTTCGACAGGTTGGGCTCACTCCCACTTGTGTTGTCTCTAGCCGCAGGGGTGGTTGCAGGCATTGATGTAGAGGTAACTGGAGGGTAATTGGCTGGTCTGCTGGGCTATTCTTGCTGCTCTCCTACAGACGACTTTGCTTGTTGAGGGCACCTCGCGTCTTGAGATCCCAAACAGACATGGGTGGACCAGACAGATGTGTGGGCCACCGCGTCAGTGGGGGCTGCCAGTACTATTGCTGCTGCCACTGGTGGTGCTGAGATTGTTGTTACTGCTGATGCTGTTGAGAAAGCTGCTGGTGGTGTTGCTGTGCATAATTCTGAGGCTAGAACTGCTGCGACTGCTGCTGCATAAGAGGTGGTTGCTGCTGCTGCTGCATCTCCAAGGCTTCAGCTCTGTCCAAGCAGTCATTCATAAGTTCTTGAATCTTAAGCTTGGCACGCCGGTACACAGGTTTTGGCAGATTCTTCAGGATAGCTGCCACCCAACTGGTGAAACTTGCCCTCTCGGATTCATCGGCCGTCATCACTTCCCTTCTTTGGTTCACCAGCTGTTCGGCTGCTGCTAGAATCCTGTTTGCTCTATCGTCAAGGGTGGACATATCAGACTTTGGCTTCCTACAGCTGGCCTGAGTTAAGGTGGAGGTGAATACCGGTGTAATAGGCATTGCAGCGAGGGGGGTGGTGGATGCTGGCTCTTCTACTCCTGCCAGCTGCAGGTTGAGGGGTTGTATGTCTTCTGTCCCCTGTGACATTGATGACAGGGGAGGATCTCCAGTGGTCATGATGCAGAATTGCCGGAGCCAGCTGCAGCAGCAATCTTGGCCTTCAGAGGCACAACGTTCCTCCTCTGTACCTCTACAATGTGTGGACAGAGGAAGCTAAAACTGTCATAGATCCACTTGTCCCTCTGAGACATGTTCATGTCAGCTTGTCCAGACTGCCAGCGTCTCAGTTTTCCCAGCCTGGTCCGCACACTCTGGAACCACTGCTTCAGTTCATCTTCAGTCTTCCCCATACGTGACGCCTGATCAACCCACAGCTTGCCCTTCATGTGTTTGTCTGTCCAGGATCTGAGCTTCTTGTTACACAGGCACTCGTTTGCCTTGATGAACTCCACTATCAGCTGTTCTTCTTCATCTTTGAGTTTTATATATACTCTGGGCTTCTTGCTTGGGGCAGTGGCGACATTGGCGTCAGCAAGAGTAACACAGAACAGCAAAAAGCAAAAATAACAATCACAATCATTTTCTGAATCACTTAAAAATTTAGGGTCACGATGGCCAGTGCCCATCACAGCCAGCTATGGCCGAGGGCGAAGTGCACCCTGGACAGCTCGCCAGGCCAGAAACACGCTGACGGCTATGCAGCTCCTCTTGTTGAAAGTCAGCAATGGTTCTTTTACATGAACCTCTCACCATAGACAGTGAGAGAGATGGCAGGCCTTTGATAACCCAGTTAGTGCACTGGGGGGGACAGTGACAACCTGACAGTGAGTCTTGAACCCCAACCTTGGGATTGGTAATCCAGCACCTTCCCACCGGGGCATCACTGCCTCTTAATAATAATAATAATAATAATAATAATAATAACAATAATAATAATACAGTAGGCCTTCGATATTCCTGGGGGTTCGGTTCCGGCCCCTCCCGCGAATGAAGACAATCCACAAGTTCTGTACCCGGAAGTAAAACCCCCTGTATCAAATTACATGAGCGAATGAGCAACCGGAAGTAAAACTGTATTAACACTGTAGTAAAATATAGTAATGATTAAGAAAAACTTTTCAATTTTTACTGTTATATTTATTGATGATAAGATATAAACATTATACAGCATATACTGTTGTAAAGCACTAGTATTAAAGTCTTTTTCAGTTATTTTTCCAGTACAGTACCGAAGTTAATGTTTAGAATGTTTGTGTGTGAGATTTTATGTTCTGTAGCATGTTTAACAAACAATACCAAAAGGATAAACTTTATTACGCTTCATGTCCTTTTACATTGAACGTGGAGTGACGTGTTGGAGTGACGTCTCCAAGATGGCGCTGCCTAGAGGGCAATGTCTCGGAGTTCTCGGGGTCAAATTGTTTCTGTGTTCGTTTTAATTTGTTTTATTTGTTGTTTTGCTTGTTCATGTTCTACACTATGCTCGTCTATGACCGGTCGACCCTACTACAGCTATGAGATCGGCGTCTTCTGAAGTTTAGCACCTTCCTACCCTGAGCTAATATGCTATGGTAGCTCAATGCTAGCTGCACCCCGGCTAACAATAAGCCCAGGCGGAAAGTGGCTGAACGACGACTCCGGCGCTTGGGATCGCAGGGTATGAAGGCCGTGTAGCTGGCTGGTGCAATCGCCTCGTCAAGTGTACTCTTCTCGAGCCATGTTTCACAGAAACACAGCATGAAGCAGTCCTGTAGATCCCTCTGCGCTGCAATCTGAGCATGAAGCTCGTCCATCTTGTTTCACAGGGACTGAACATTTTCAAGCAGTATGACCGGAAGTGCAAACCTTCCACTTCTAACCAGGCGCTGGAGACTCCGATAACTCATTTTGGTATCGTTTGTTAAACATGCTGCAGAACATAAAATCTCACGCACAAACATTCTAAACATCAACTTAGATACTGTACTGGAATAATAATTGAAAAAGACTTTAATACAACAGTTCAGAGGAAACTGTCGTTTCTTCAGGAGAAAGTCTTATTTCTTCAGAAGAGACACCCAGCGTTTTCTATCGCTTAGCCAGAGAAGACGCACAGCGTTTGAGTGGCATCACAGAGCTTAACTGGCAATTAAAACACACAAAAAAAAAGAGGCTCATTGACAACTTGTGCGCGAATGAGGAAAAAGGGGTGTTACATCATCTCAACCAATCAGCAGGAAGGAGGACAGCCATTGGCTGAATTTGAGTAACATGTCAGTTGCTTGGCAGTCCGCGAATACTCAAACCATGAGTGCAAAACCGTGACTAGACAAGAGCGTACTGTAATAATAATAATAATAATAATAATAATAATAATAGGTGGCACGGTGGTGTAGTGGTTAGCATGTCCGCCTCACAGCAAGAAGGTCCTGGGTTCGATTCCCAGCTTAGTTGTTTCTGTATGGAGATTGCATCTTCTGTCCATGTTTTGTGGGTTTCGTCCGGGACTCCAGTTTCCTCCCACAGTCCAAAAACATGCACAGTAGGTTAACTGGCTGTTCCAGTCACCCCTAGGTGTGAGTGTGAGCATGAATGGTTGTGTGAATGTTGGCCCTGCAATGGTCTGGAATGCTGTCCGGGGTGTACCCCTCTCTCGCCCAGAGTTGACTGTGATGGGCGCCAGCCTCCCTGTGACCCTAATTAGGATTAAGCAATTTGGAAATTGGATGAATGAATGAATAATATTTAAAATAATAATATTAAAAAGTTTTGATCTCAGAAACTTATCTAGGAATATTCCCTGATAACAATCCCAGAACATTCAGAAAACGTTCCAAAAACAATGTTCTAAGACCTTTTGCATAACCAAAAACTAACATTCAGGGAGTGTTCTGGGAACACAAAATTGGACACTGGGTTCTTGCTTTTCGTTGTATAAAGTCGTGAACCTACTTCTGCTCGAATGCTGCGATGAGCCGATCGTCCAGGATGTTCTCCTCGGGTTCCCATGTGCTGTGTCTGCATAAATCCAAATCATCACAACAATGTGTAACGTAAAATAATACAAATGCAGCAGATTTAATACTCTGATTTCTTTAAAAAGTGTCTCAAGTCAAATTAATCTCTATTTCGGACTTACTTCAGCGCCCATCCTTTCCATTTCACAAGATACTCGATGCTACCCTGGAAAAAGGACAAAAGTACGATTTACACCAGGCCTTAATCCTACAACCAGTACCCTAATTCTATTCGGGTCGTGGGGAGGCTGGAGCCTCTCTCAGTCAACACTGGGTGGAGGCAGGCTGCACCATGAATAGCTCGCTAGTCCATCAGAGTTGCACACACACAACCATTCACACTCATATTCAAGACTAGGCGCCATCTGTAACACTCAATTAGCATAATGCGGATGTCTTTGGACTGTGGGAGGAAACTGGAGCACCCAGAGGAAATCCACTCAAGCACAAGGAGGACACACAGATTCGATAATGAAACATCCTCGTGGAGGCCAGGTCTTGAACCCAGGCCCTTCTTACTGTGATGTGCTAACCACTACGCAAGTGTGCTGTCCAAGGGATAAGCAGCACCGTGGAAAATATGTTGAAAGGACAGAGCTTAGAAATGTGTTTATAACATCACGTCTTACGTACGTTCATTAAACAAGCAGGTAAAACATACAGCGGACTCTGCCGGGAGTGACTTTGTTTACTGAATCTCACTTTGGGTGGACTGATTACTATTGTATTCTCTCGCCATCTCCATGCTAGTGAGTCTGCCATTTTTAATTCAACAGGTTACACATGCCACACCCCCCACCTGTAAATTCTACCAATGATCATCACGTTTTAATATCTAGCAAATGTGTGTAGCATGTTTGTTGTTACTATAGTGACGATATCCCGCTGACTGTGTTACACATCGCTATACAGCGACAGGACTTTACTTAAACCTTCGTCCGTAAAATTACCTCATTGTATCTGTTCACCCAAACCAGTGAATAAGTTAATGAGACGCCGATTCGTTTAATATTGGCTCTTTTTAATTTAGTTCAGTTGTGTGAGTGCTGGCCATGCGATGGCCTGGCGAGCTGTTCAGGATGTACCTCACCCTCGCCCAAAGCCCAAACCTCGCTGAGATGGGCACCAGCCTCCCCCGTGACCTTAATTAGGATTAAGCATCTTAGAAAATGAAATAATTTTCATTTCAACTAATGCAGATTAAGATTGTGGTGCATTTGTCTCTGTGTTCACCTAATAAGAATTAAAAAAAAAAAAAAAAAGCATCACTTTGCAAATCTGAAGAAATGAACACGTTTCCGTTTCCTAAAAATCAAGTCTTTCTAAAATTTCAAATACAAGTGCAACATTTGCAACGGAGCCACTTTAAACAAGTAAATAACAAAAAAATTGGAAAAAAAATGCATGAACATTTACAGGAATTTTAAACACTGAACACTAACAGTGCAATAAGCATGTAATAAACTAGTATAGTGGAGTCGGTGGTGTTTCTGTCCCTTGCTAAAAAGGGTTGTGACAGGAAGGGCATCCGACGTAAAAACCTCTGCCAAATCAAACGTGCGAATCAGATGATTTGCTGTGGCGACTCCCGAGTAAAAGGGAAAAAGCCGAATGGAAGACAGTGGAGTCGGTGGTGTAGTGGTTAGGGTGTTGGGCTCATGATCAGGTGGTTGTGAGTTCAAATCCCACTGAGACCCTGACTGTGCAAAGACCCCTGGGAAAGGTCTCAACCACAAGTGTGCCTCTGTTCACCCAGCAGTATAAATGGGTACCAGTAAAAATATACTGGGAAGGTAACCTGCGATGGACTAGTGTCCCATCCAGGAGGAGTTCAACTCCCGATTGCTTCACGGTACAGAAACCGGGGATAAGCACCGGCCTGATGAAAACCCAAACGGTCACTCAAAAAAAAAATCAATAAACTATTAATTACACATAGTGATGCATAGACTTTAATGTTAGTGACACTGTGTGTGTGTGTGTGTGTGTGTGTGTGTGTGAGAGAGAGAGAGAGAGAGAGAGAGAGAGAATGATTTAAGATGAATTGCATGCTGTAGAAGGTGACAGTTGAAGAGTTTTGCTGAGGCACTCTGCAGCCCGGGCTGTTCTGGGTGTCGTGCACGCTCTCTGGGTTTGATACGGCCGCATGCTGTGCACTTTGTTCGGTCTTGTGCAACCCACACAGGGGATTTTTTTTCCGGGACGCAACAATGTGATATGGACAATCAAACCGAACACGCGCTGTTTAAGATTCAAAGCCCAAATCCACCCGGACTGCTTCCGTTTCATTTACTACACCGCTGCTCGTACCGTCGCCGCTCGGCGCAGGGCCGGGGAATATTTACCAAACTAGGCCTCGCTCGCTCTCTCCCTCTCTCTCTCTCTCTCTCTCTCTCTTGTTAAAGGGGCTTTTTTGCGGTATAGCCGTTCAGTGTGAGCGTCTCTCTCCCCTCCCCCTCCCCCTCTATTTTTTTAAGCAGCGCGCGCGTAGTCGGAAAAAAAAAATACACACGCGGCTTCCTCACCTTCCGCACGCGGCGTTTCAGAATAGCTTCAGCGGCGAAAACTCGATCCCCGATCGCCGTCAGTTCCATGTTTTTTTCCCGGACGATTCCCTTCCTCCCGCTGTCCGGGCGGTGGCGACACACACACACACACACACACACACACGCACACACACACACACGGTTGACACCGAAGCAGAGAGAGCGAGGGAGAGCGAGAGAGAGAGAGACGTCACGTGGGTCAGGTGACGCCCCTTTGGTCGTCCTAGCAACATCTTAAAAGGTATGAAGTGTCTAAACGTTAACGTTTTCCTGTCATTTCTTTGATTTGTAAGAAATTTATGTAAACTACAAATGATTTAAAGTTGCAAGGAATTCTTTGGGACAAAGCAGGAGTCTAAAATGTTTTACAAACTAAAATTACAAAAAACAACAAAAAAAAAAACCCACGAAGCCTTGTATGTATTCGACTTTTCCAGTCTGAACGCAACCTAGCCCCGTTTATTGTATCTGCATGTGTCCCCGCCTTTTTGTGCTAAACTCAACATTGATTGGTTTTCTCAGACAGACGTGTCGGGTGTGAGAGATATCATTTGTTTATCTACACGTCCCTCAAACATTTATGTCTGTCAACAGTGAGAGAAAGAAGAGTGGCCGTCCTGTCAAAAGTGAGACGGTGCGGCTCGAGCTCCTTTAATCCACCGGCGGCTCACCGGGAGCGGATGAGGCGAGCGGTTTAAACTCGAGGTAAGAAGATTAACAGGATATAAACCCCGCAGGCCGGCTGGAGGCTGGTTAGTTAGTCAGAAAGTGAAAGTATGGATGGATGGAATGGGGTTCTTGGTGTTGGACTTGTTTTGCTAGTTAGCCCAAGGTGTTTTGTTTCTTTTTAAAGGTGAGTTTGTCTAAAACATGCCAAAAATTGAGCTTAGTATTTACTCTGTCAGATTCTGCCTTGGAACTCTGTTTCATTGTGTTTTTATTGTTTTTTTTTTTTTTTTTTTTTTATTAATTTGTTAGTCGTTTTCTTTTGTTATAGTAACACCTGTTGCATGGCATCTGACCTTTTGCTTGAAGCTTTTCTCTCTAACTTTATTCATCCTTTCACTCATTCGTTCATTTTCTGAACCGCTTAATCCTAATTAGCGTCCCAGCGAGGCCGGTGCCCATCTTAGCCGACTCTGGGTCAGAGTGGGTACACCTTGGACCGCTCGTTGAGCCATGACAGGGCCAATACTCACAGAACCATTCACACTCACAATGGGGGTGATTTAGAACAGTAAATTAACCCACTGTGCATGTTTTTGGACTGTTGGAGAAAACTGGAGCACACGGAGGAAACCTACTCAACTTCACACTGAAACAGCCGAGCTGGGAATCGAACTCAGGACCTTGTTGCTGTGAGGTGGACGTGTTAACTATTTCATATTTATCAGTTAATATATAAGCTCTGGGGCAGTGGTGGTCTAGTGGTATAGGGCGCAGGATCGCTGATCCTAAGGTTGGGGGTTCGAGTCCCCATAGGGTTGTCACTGCCCCCACCCCCCACCCCCAGTGCAGCTAACTGGGTTATCAAAGGTGGGCCATGTCTCTCACTGTCTATGGTGAGAGGCATGTAAAAGAACCATTGCTGACTTTCATAGAGAGTAGCTGCAAAGCCATCAGCGTGTTTCTCCTCGAACACTCACCAACCCGCACTGAACCAGCATCACGCTGGTTCACGCGTGAACCAAAGCATGGTTCAAACCCACAACTATGAAGGTTGTGGAGGCCATCTACCAGTAGTGGCATGACAGGCTGATGATGATGATATAAGCTCTCCTTTAAGGTCTGTGATAGACACTGACATGTCTAACCTTTGACCCTGCAAAACCTCCATTATGTTCAGTCAGTAATCACCAATCAATACAGTAGGTGAATAATTTGCTATGATAATATGCACATCCATATCAGGTAAGAGGATTTGAATGCTTTTCAGATGATGAAACCTTCGTTTGTTACAATAGTTTTTATACAGGGTGACCTAAAAAACCTTAATTTCAAACATAAGAAAAAATAACTTGCTAAAAAATTGTTTACACACATGAAATTTCATTTAGTAGTTTTAATGTTAAACATTAAATTCTTCTTTTTTTACTTTCGGCTGCTCCCTTCAGGGGTCGCCACAGCAAATCATCCGCCTCCACCTCACCCTGTCCTCCGCATCTTCTTTTCTGACTCCAACGACCTTCATGTCTTCCTTCACCACGTCCATAAATCTCTTCTTCGGTCTTCCTCGAGGCCTTCTGCCTGGTAGTTCCAACCTCAGCATCCTACTGCCAATATACTCACTATCCCTCCTCTGTACATGTCCAAACCATCTCAATCTCGCCTCTCTGACTTTGTCTCCAAAACATCTTACGTGGGCTGTCCCTCTGATATACTCATTTCTGATCCTATCCATCCTCGTTACTCCCAGGAGAACCTCAACATTTTCATCTCCGCTACCTCCAGCTCTGCCTCCTGCCTTTTCCTCAGCGCCACTGTTTCTAAGCCATACAACATCGCTGGCCTCACCACCATCTTATACACTTTTCCCTTCATTCTTGCTGAAACTCTCCTATCGCACATCACACCGGATACTTTTCTCCAACCATTCCAGCCTGCCTGCACACGCTTCTTCACCTCTTTTCCACACTCTCCATTGCTCTGGATTGTTGAGCCTAAGTACTTAAAATCCTCCACCTTCGTTATCTCTGCTCCCTGTAACATCACCGTTCCTCCTGGGTCCTTCTCATTCACACACATGTATTCTGATTTTCTGAGGCTAACCTTCATTCCTCTCCTTTCCAGGGCATACCTCCACCTCTCTAGATTTTCCTGCACTTGTTCTCTGCTCTCACTACAGATCACAATGTCATCTGCAAACATCATAGTCCATGGAGATTCTTGTCTCACCTCGTCTGTCAGCCTGTCCATTACCATAGCAAACAAGAAGGGGCTCAGAGCTGACCCTTGATGCAGTCCCACCTCAACCTTGAATTCGTCGGTCACACCGACAGCACACCTCACCACTGTCTTACATCTCTCATACATGTCCTGCACCACTCTAACATACTTCTCTGCCACTCCAGACTTCCTCATGCAATACCACAGTTCTTCTCTTGGCACCCTGTCATATGCTTTTTCCAGATCTACAAAGGCACAATGTAGCTCCCTCTGACCTTCTCTGTACTTCTCTATTAACATCCTCAAGGCAAACATTGCATCTGTGGTGCTCTTTCTTGGCATGAAACCAAACTGTTGTTCACAAATGCTCACCTCTGCCCTTAGTCTAGCTTCCACTATTCTTTCCCATAACTTCATCGTATGGCTCATCAACTTTATCCCTCTGTAGTTGCTGCAACTCTGCACGTCTCCCTTCTTCTTAAAAATGGGCACCAGCACACTTCTCCTCCACTCCTCCGGCATCTGCTCACTCTCTAGTACCGTGTTGAATGTTCTTGTCAGAAAATCTACTGCTACCTCTCCTAGACACTTCCATACCTCCACAGGTATATCATCAGGACCAACTGCCTTTCCATTCTTCATCCTCTTCAATGCCCTTCTCACTTCACCCTTACTGATCTTTGCTACATCCTGCTCCTCAATGGTTACCTCTTCTACTCTTTTTTCTCTCTCATTTTCCTCATTCATCAGCTCTTCAAAGTACTCTTTCCATCTTCCCAGCACACTTCTGTCATTAGTCAATAGAGTTCCCTCTCTGTCCTTTATCAATCTAACTTGCTGCACGTCCTTCCCATCTCTATTTCTCTGCTGTGCCAACCTGTATAGATCATTTTCTCCTCTTTACTATCCAACCTATCATACAAGTCATCATATGCCCTCTGTTTGGCCTTAGCCACTGCTACTTTCGCCTTATGCTGTGTCTCCCTGTACTCCTGTTTACTCTCTTCGGTCCTCTCAATGTCCCACTTCTTCTTGGCTAACCTCTTCCTTTGTACACACTCCTGCACTTCCTCATTCCACCACCAAGTCTCCTTATCTACTTTCCTTCCAGAGGACACACCAAGTACTCTCCTACCTGTGTCCCTGATCACATTTGCTGTGGTTGTCCAGTCATTTGGAAGCCCTTCCTGGCCACCCAAAGCCTGTTTCAACTCCTCTTTGAAGACAACACGACACTCTTCCTTTTCAGCTTCCACCACCTTGTCTTCTGCTCTGCCTTTGCCTTTTTCACCTTTCTCACCATCAGAGTCATCCTGCACACCACCATCCTATGCTGTTTGGCAACACTCTCACCCACGATGACTTTGCAGTCACTGACTTCCTTCAAATTACATCGCCTACACAAGATGTAGTCTACCTGTGTGCGCCTACCTCCGCTTTCATAAGTCACCCTATGCTCCTGTTTCTTCTCAAAGAAAGTATTCACCACAGCCATTTCCATCCTTTTTGCAAAATCTATCAACATCTGTCCTTCTGCTCGTGTCCTGGATACCAAACCTGCCCATCACTTCCTCGTCCCCTCTGTTGCCTGCCCCAACATGTCCATTGAAGTCTGCACCTATGACCACTCTTTCACCTCTGGGGGTACTCTGCATCACTTCATCTAAGTCACTCCAGAATCTCTCCTTCTCTTCTAGCTCACATCCTGCCTGTGGGGCATAAGCACTAACAACATTGAGCATTACACCTTCAATTTCTAACTTGAGATTCATCACTCTGTCTGACACTCTTTTCACTTTTAGAACATTCCTGACAAACTCCTCCTTCAAGATGACTCCGACTCCATTTCTCTTCCCATCCACACCGTGATAAAATAGCTTAAACCCTGCTCCTAAGCTTTTAGCTTTGCTACCTTTCCACCTGGTCTCCTGAACACACAGTATGTCCACCTTCCTCCTCTGCATCATGTCAACCAGCTCTCTACCTTTTCTGTGCATAGTTCCAACATTCAAAGTCCCCACTCTCAGTCCTAGACTCAGGCCTTTCCTCTTCTCTCTCTGCCTACGGACACGCCTCCCACCTCTCCTTCTTCGACGTCTTCGACCAACAGTAGTCCAATTTCCATCAGCACCCTGTTGATTGACAGCACTGATGGCGGTCGTTGTTAACCCGGGCCTCGACCGATCCGGTATGGAGGTAATACTTTTGATTTGCATTTTAAGTAATTGGCATTGGTTTTACGTCGGATGCCCTTCCTGACACAACCCTCTGCATTTCTCCGGGCTTGGGACCGGCATGAGGGGGAGAGACACTGGTTAGTGCCCCCCCCACCTCATGGCTGCATTAATGTTAAACATTAAATACATGTGTTAAACATGATCCGATAAATGGAACTCGGCATCATCTATACACACTTGGGGATGATTTCTGAAGGCTGTTGTGACTCGACAGGTCACATCAGGTGGAACAGCGGTGATCTCCCCCTGAATGGTAGCTCATCTCATCTCATCTTCTTCCGCTTAGTCCAGGGTCGGGTCGCGGGGGCAGCAACCTTAGCAAAGAGGTCCAGACATCCCTCTCCTGAGCTACTTCCTCCAACTCTCCCGGGGGGACACCGAGGCGGTCCCAGACAAGCCGAGAGACATAGTCCCTCCAGCGTGTTCTAGGTCGACCCCGGGGTCTCTTCCCGGTTGGACATGCCCGAAACACCACACCAGGGAGGCGTCCGGGGGGCATTCTGACCAGATGCCCGAGCCACCTCAACTGGCCCCTCTCAATGCGGAGGAGCAGCGGATCTACTCCGAGCTCTCCCCGGATGGCGGAGCTTCTCACCCTTTGAATGGTAGCTTTAAGGCTTTAATAGTTTGGGGGGGGGGGTGACTATACACTCATGATTTAATGAATCCCCATAGAAAAAATCACAAGGGGCAGGGGTGCCGGCCGCCTCCTGACATCGCCACGCAATGAGACTGCCCGATTCAGAAACATGTCCCTCAGCACTTCCTATAATCTTTGACCTGTGTGTTCCGTAGCTCTTAGTCTTATTGAGGTCTTAGTCATAGTCTCTAGTCTTATTGAAACCACACATCCACTTCTTCAACATCAAGGGGTTCTGGCTGGAATTGGGTCTCCAACGGAGCTTAGCACCGTCTCTTCTGCTTTACTAAAGTTTCATGGGTGCAAATAACAATTAATTAACTTTATCATGTTTTTCAGTTGTCTTTAAAATGTGGGAGGTTTATTCAGTTCACTGTACAACTGAAGTTGACGTATCACTGTTCAAATGGTTTATGTTTGAATCTGGATGAAATTTGGCAAAAAATAGTTGGCCCATTCCACCCAAAGTGGTCCTGGAGCTAAAAAAAAAGTATCAATTTGAAGAGGTTTCTTCTCTTAGCACATTCGTTTATTTTCTGAACCAGTTAATCCTAATTAGAGTCACTGGTAGGTGTAGCCCATCTCAGCTGACTCTGGGTGAGTGTTTCCCAAGATCACTTGCACTTTGAACAATTATTCTATTGTAACCTTGGCACCTTTGCTCTTAACCCTTTGATCATCAGACTTGCCCCCGTCCCCCTGTCCCTTCAGTGGCACTGATCTCATGGAAATGCCAAAGTACTGCCACTGTACTGAGACTCCAAATCCTTTGCCAAGTTTTGTTACAAGTTCACGATGGACTGGTTTTTGAACTCTGAAAAAGGCCTATCGATGTAAATGATAAAATCATCCCCTTCTTTCATGTCTATAAAACTTGGAGATTATCTCTGTACTAAAGATCAAATGGTACTATGATGCAACTCCAAGCTTAAAATTTCACATGATCAAGCCTTGAGGACTCTGGAAGATTCTGAGACATCCCACTTCTGGCAGAAGTGACAACCCTTTTAAAAAGACTAACTTTGAAATGGCTTCTTCACCCACACACTGGTTTCCAAACACAAATTCCAGCCGGACTGCTTCATTGTCTGAAGCCATGTGATGCACCTTTAGACTATGTGAGGATTTTGCCACGACTCAACAAACAGCCAGCAGCAGTCAGTAAAATATCAATATCTGTATAAGGATTGTGTAAATATATAAATATATATATATATATATATATATATATATATATATATATATATATTTTTTTTTTTTTTTTTTTGAAAATCGAAAATATGTTGCCCATTTTGGACACATGACATGTAGAAGAATTTTTGTGACACACCTAATGCTACATTCCACCTGATAAAGTATGATATGATAAAGCATATGATTAAATATGATAAAACTGTGAAAATGCCTGTGTGAATAATTCCTTTTTGAGGGGTGGGGTATTATTTTCTCCTTAATTTATCCAATTCCCATCCATCAGGTATTGCATTCCCTATTACAGAACCACCATTGACCAAGGAGGGGAAAGAGCATGCACACACCCCTCCATGATATGCAATGCTAGCCAGCCATGTCTTTTAGAACTAAACCGCAGTTCGATTTTAGCAAAGCGTTATCTGCCCCCTCGTACGAATGAGCTAATAGACGCTCATGATTGGCTGGCTATCAGTGTGCATGGTAGGGAAGTGCATATATGGCATCCCTCCTGTGAGAACTAGGCCAATTAGCTCCCGTGGACTCCTGGCCAAGGACAGCTGTGGCATGAAACCGAAATTGAACTTCCTTTAGGCTGCTTTTTAGCATCAGTGCGTTTCTGACCTGTCGTGGGTGTACTCTGCACTTGCGCAGGGTTGGCAGAGATGGGCGCCAGTCTCATTGCGACCCTAATTGTGATAGTGGTTCAGAAAATGAATGAATGATCAGACTAATTAGTTCTAAGGTGGCATACTAGTAATTTTCCATAGCAGAGCAGTTGTAAGTCAAACTTAAAAAAATGAGTCAACCTGTGACACATGTAAAGTGGAATGGGGCTCTTGCAGTCAGGGGCCTCCAACTCGACTGTTAACCTTGATTTGATCTTTTTACTTGGAATAGGTTGCCACCACCTAGTGGTAATGGTTGATGCAAAGAATGTATGATAAACATAGTGGAGCTCTGTGCGGCACATGCAGAGCATCGTGCTTTATAGAAACTGGTATAGCAGTGAACTGTTTTATTTATTTATTTATTTTTTCAGTCAAAAATATTACGTACATGTGGGACCCCTGTTGTGATGTTACATATGTTGCTATATAGCCATCGTGATGGAAATGAATGTCAGAGTGATGGTAAAATCTTCTGCTCTAACAATCTAAAGAGGATGATAGAGCAGAAGATTTTAAAATAAAATCATAAAATAAAATACACTTATTTTTTTTAAACAGTGTAAACAAAACTCTGTGTGTCGTATGTAGTAGGTATCTTCATTTTTTAAGTTGGCAAAATAAAGAGTTAGTTCAGTTTGATTCAGTTTTGTTTGTTTTGCACTTTTACAACTGACATTGTTGCAGAGCAGCTATACGCAGTAAAACAGTCAAATTAGGGTTTGCAAAGTATAAAAAAAGTATAAAAAAAAAATTAAACTGCTGATGGTGATTGGGGAAAAGAAAAACTCCCTCAGTAGATGCGAGGAAGAAACCTTGAGAGGAACCAGACTCAAAAGGGCACCCCCAGAAAAAAATGTAAAATTCATGTGCTCTGTAGTGCATTCTGGGCCCATATTTATGAGAAAATAAGACAAGCTAGAAGCAAATAAAACTAAAAGTTTATATTATAAAAATAGTATTTGTTACAAGAATAGTAGGCTTACTTCTTAAAGGAAAGTACATAAAAGTTCTGATTTGAAAAATCTAACAGTTACCTTACTAATATATAACATTTGTGAATCAAACTGCTACCCTAATCTGTGAAATCTGTGGGGATCACAGCAAACCATCCGCCTCCATCTCACCCTATCCTCTGTATCTTCTACTCTTACTCCAACTACCTTCATGTCCTCCTTCACCACATCCATAAATCTTCTCTTTGCTCTTCCTCAAGACCTTCTGCCTGGTAGTTCCAACCTCAGCAGCATCCTACTACCAATATACTCACTATTCCTCCTCTGTACATGTCCAAACCATCTCAATCTAGCCTCTCTGACTTTGTCTCCAAAACCTCTGATGTACTCATTCCTGATCCTATCTATCATCGTTACTCCCAAAGAGAACCTCAACATTTTCATCTCTGCTACCTCCAGCTCAGTCTCCTGTCTTTTCCCCAGGGCCACTGTTTCTAAGCCATACAACATCGCTGGCCTCATCACCATCTTGTACACGTGTCCTTTCATTCTTGCCGATACCTTCCTATCGCACATCACACCAGATACTTTTCTCCAACCATTCCAACCTGCCTGCACACGCTTCTTCACCTCTTTTCCACACTCTCCGTTGCTCTGGATTGTTGAGCCTTCTTCTTCTTTTACTTTCGGCTGCTCCCTTCAGGGGTTGCCACAGCAAATCATCCGCCTCCATCTCACCCTGTCCTCTGCATATTCTTTTCTGACTCCAACGACCTTCATGTCTTCCTTCACCACATCCATAAATCTCTTCTTTGGCCTTCCTCGAGGCCTTCTGCCTGGTAGTTCCAAACTCAGCATCCTACTGCCAATATACTCACTATCCCTCCTCTGTACATGTCCAAACCATCTCAATCTAGCCTCTCTGACTTTGTCTCCAAAACATCTTACATGGGCTGTCCCTCTGATATACTCATTTCTGATACCATCCATCCTCGTTACTCCCAGAGAGAACCTCAACATTTTCATCTCCAGCTCTGCCTCCTGCCTTTTCCTCAGCGCCACTGTTTCTAAGCCATACAACATTGTTGGTCTCACCACCGTCTTGTACACTTTTCCCTTCCTTCTTGCTGACACTCTCCTATCGCATATCACACCGGACACTTTTCTTCAACCATTCCAGCCTGCCTGCGCACGCTTCTTCACCTCTTTTCCACACTCTCCATTGCTCTGGATTGTTGAGCCTAAGGACTTAAAATCCTCCACCTTCATTATCTCTGTTCCCTGTAACATCACCGTTCCTCCTGGGTCCTTCTCATTCACACACATGTATTCTGATTTTCTGAGGCTAACCTTCATTCCTCTCCTTTCCAGGGCATACCTCCACCTCTCTAGATTTTCCTGCACTTGTTCTCTGCTCTCACTACAGATCACAATGTCATCTGCAAACATCATAGTCCATGGAGATTCTTGTCTAACCTCGTCTGTCAGCCTGTCCATCACCATAGCAAACAAGAAGGGGCTCAGAGCTGACCCTTGATGCAGTCCCCACCTCCACCTTGAACTCTTCTGTCACACCGGCAGAACAGCTCACCACTGTATTATATGTCTCATACATGTCCTGTACCACTCTAACATACTGCTCTGCCACTCCAGACTTCCTCATGCAATACCACAGTTCCTCTCTCAACACCCGGTCATATGCTTTCTCCAGATCCACAAAAGCACAATGCAGCTCCTTCTGACCTTCTCTGTACTTCTCTATTAACATCCTCAAGGCAAACACTGCATCTGTGGTGCTCTTTCTTGGCATGAAATCAAACTGTTGTTCACAAATGCTGACCTCTGCCCTTAGTCTAGCTTCCACTATTCTTTCCCATCGTATGGCTCATCAACTTTCTCCCTCTATAGTTGCCACAACCCTGCACAATCTCACTGGTCTCACTGGTTTTTAAAAATGGGAACAAGCGCACTTCTCCTTCATTCCTCCGGCATCCTCTCACTGTCTAAGACCTTGTTGAATGTTCTTGTCAGAAAATTTACTGCTACCTCTCCTAGACACTTCCATACCTCCACCGGGATATCATCAGGACCAACTGCCTTTCCACTCGTCATCCTCTTCAATGCCCTCCTCACTTCACCCTTACTAATCTTTGATACTTCCTGGTCCTCCACAGTCACCTCTTCTACTCTTTTTTTTTTTTTTTTTCTCCCTCTCATTTTCCTCATTCATCAGCTCTTCCCAAGTACTCTTTCCATCTTCCCAGCACACTTCTGTCATCAGTCGATACATTTCCCTTTCTATCCTTAATCATTCTAACTTGTTGCACGTCCTTCCCATCTCTATTTCTCTGCTGTGCCAACCTGTATAAATCATTTTCTCCCTCCTTACTGTCTAACCTAGCATACAAGTCATTATACGCCCTCTGTTTGGCCTTTGACACCGCTACCTTCGCCTTACGCTGTGTCTCCCTGTACTGCTGTTTACTCTCTTCGGTCCTCTCTATGTCCCATTTCTTCTTAGCTAACCTCTTCCTTTGTACACAGTCCTGCACTTCCTCATTCCACCACCAAGTCTCCTTATCTATTGTCCTTCCAGAGGACACGCCATGTACTCTCCTACCTGTCTCCCTGATCACATTAGCTGTAGTTGTCCAGTCATCTGGAAGCACTTCTTGACCACCAAAAACCTGTTTCAACTCCTCCTTGAAGACAACACGACCCTCTTCCCTTTTTCAGATTCCACCACTTTGTCTTCTGCTCTGCCTTTGCCTTCTTCACCTTCTTCACCATCAGCATAATCCTACACACCATCATCCTATGCTGTTTGGCAACACTCTCACCCACTACTACTTTGCAGTCACTGACTTCCTTCAAATTACATCGCCTACACAAGATGTAGTCTACCTGTGTGCTCCTCCCTCCACTTTTATTTGTCACCCTATGCTCCTGTCTCTTCTGGAAGAAAGTATTCACCACAACCATTTCCATCCTTTTTGCAAAATCTATCAACATCTGTCCTTCTGTGTTCCTGTCCTGGATACCAAACCTGCCCGTCCATCATTTCCTCGTCCCCTCTGTTGCCTGCACCAACATGTCCATTGAAGTCTGCACCAATGACCACTCTTTCACCTCTGGGGGTACTCTGCATCACTTCATCTAACTCACTCCAGAATCTCTCCTTCTCTTCTCGCTCACATCCTGCCTGTGAGGCATAAGCACTGACAACATTGAACATCACACCTTCAATTTCTAACTTGAGACTCATCACTCTGTCTGACACTCTTTTCACTTCTAGAACATTCCTGACCATCCCCTCCTTCAAGATGACTCCTACGCAATTTCTCTTCCCATCCACACCATGAAAAAACAGCTTAAACCCTGCTCCTAAGTTTCTAGCCATGCCACCTTTCCACCTGGTCTCCTGAACACACAGTATGTCCACCTTCTTCCTCTGCATCATGTCAGCCAGCTCTCTACCTTTTCCTGTCATAGTTCCAACATTCAAAGTCCCTACTCTCAGTCCTAGACTCATGCTTTTCCTCTTCTCTCTCTGCCTACGAACACGCCTCTCGCCTCACCTACTTCAACGTCTTCAACCAACAGTAGTCCAATTTCCAGCAACACCCTGTTGGTTAACAGCACTGATGGCGGTCGTTGTTAACTCGGGCCTCGACCGATCCGATATGAAATTTGTCTTTACGGTTTGCATTTTGTATTCTGGCAAAAGTTTTATGCCGGATGCCCTTCCTGTCGCAACCCTCTGCATTTATCCGGTCTTGGGACAGGCGTGAGGACACCCTGGACACTTGTTTGTGCCCCCCCCCCCCCCCCACGGCTGCATTAAGTAATATCAGTTTCTCATGATTTTTATTAATTGAAATACCTTCTGACTCTGACCCATTGTTTTTGCCCATCATTGTAGCAGCACCATCTGTAACAAATACACACATCCCTTCCTTGACAAGGGAATGTCTGTCCAGATGTGCCAAAAGCACTGAACACAGAGTTTCTGCATTTGGCGCAGCACTGTTCTCTAGTACATCAGCAATAAAGAGAAACTTGTTTTTCACAAGCCCTGTCTCTGCCTCAACAAACTGAATGAAGCTGATCATCTGCTCTATATTAGCAACATCTGATGAATCGTCAACTGGCATGCTAAAGCATCCTGCTTGTTGTGCTGCAGTTGTAATCTGATTCTGAATGACATCACCAATAGTGTGCAGGATTTCTTGGTGAACTCCTTCTGAATGGTGCTGAAAATACTGCATTTTTGTCAAACCAACATGTTGTAGTAGCTTTGTCAGTGATTTCATTTTCCTGTTAGCAATGCATTCTTTCGCTAACCAGTTAACGTTAACAAATAGATCTACATAATGCTCGTGTTCAATGTAGGACCTAACGAGCGTTATGTAGATCTATTTGTTCACGTAGCCCAAGTCAATTACATGAATTTTCGTCTCTGTATAGTGTGGCGTGAATCCGTTAAGAATATGATTAGGCTAGTTTAGTTGGGGGCTAGTTTCCACTATTATCGCTCAGTGCAATCAAGAAACAATTTGTGTTCGGACATGACATAAAACTTTTTTACCTATTTCATGAGATACGGATGTTTCAGAAGCAGTGGAGTCATCGGTCTTGAGTCGCTTCCACAACGTATTTAATGTCGGTTGTTTAGATCTACTTCACTTCGGCGCCATGCTTGTCGGTACGACTCACATCAGGACTATATTTTACCTGGGTTTATATGACCCATCATGATCTAAAACTACACGGGAGCACAGGCAAATGGCGGCATGTATATAAAAAGCGCTGTGCTTTTGAATGAGGTCGCATACTGCATCATGGGCTATCAGAAGTGAACCGATTGAGAAATTATCAAAACAAGTGATTTGTTGTCAAGTACAGAGCTTAACAAAGCTGTGAAAATGTTTTTATTAAAGATTATTATTATTATATTATTAAATATTACTATTTACTATTATAAAATATAACCGGCACTAGGCTTTCGTAGCTGGCGCTTCCACCGGCCACCGGCACTTAATGAAAAGTATGTAACGTCTTTATCAATTATTATTCCTGTACATTACCTTAGTTAATTTTTAGAATGTTTGTGTGTGAGATTTTATGTTCTATAGCATGCTTAACAAACTATACCAAAAGGATAAACTTTGTTACGCTTCATGTTTCTTTTACATTGAACTTGGAGTGATTTCTCCAAGATGGTGCTGCCTAGAGGGCGACGTCGCAGAGTTCTCAGAGTCAAATTTGTTTCTTTGTTCGTTTTAATTTGTTTTATTTGTTGTTTTGTTTGTTCATGTTTTGCACTATGCTTGCCTATGACCTGTCGACCCTACTACAGCTATGAGATCGGAGTCTCCAGGCATTTACAACCCAACACGCTCAACTATCCTGAGCTAATATGCTATGGTAGCTCAATGTTAGCCGCACCCTCGCTAACAATAATCCCAGGCAGAGTTCTCGGAGTCTCCGGCGCTTGGTAAGAAGTGGAAGGTTAGCACTTCTGGTCATAATGCTTGAAAATGTTCAGTCCCTGCGAAACAAGATGGATGAGCTTCATGCTCAGATTGCAGCGCAGAGGGATCTACAGGACTGCTCCATACTGTGTTTCTGTGAAACATTGCTCGAGGAGGGTACACCCGATGAGGCGATTGCACCAGCCAGCTACACGGCCTTCATCCCCTGCGATCCCAAGAGCTGGAGTTGTCGTTCGGCTCCTCCCCGCCTGGGCTTATTGTTAGCCGGGGTGCGGCTAGCATTGAGCTACCATAGGACATACCAGGACAGAGCACAGGACTCAAGAGGATCACCAGAAGGAGAATGTGGGGAGGGAGAGAGGGAGAAAGAGAGAGAGAGAGAGAGATTTTTTTATGTACTCATAATATTGTAATGGAAAAGAATAGAGCATTTTATTATTGCTGAGTGCAGCAGGGTCTCCGACATGACTGGCTATAGCAGCAGGACTAAACGAGAGAGAACCGGAAGGAAGACAGACATGATGGCTTTGTGTGACATTGGGGCAATCAGCCACCCCATGGTCAACAGACCTGTGTGAGCATATAGAGTCGGGGAGCGACACCATCCCAACTTCACAGTTTACCAGAATTTTCTATGTCTGAGACCCCCAGATCTGCTCCTTTACATAATAAAAGGCTTTTAACTAAATGCTCCATTAAGTAAGTTTCATCCTCGTATTATAAACAGGGACTGTGTCTGAGTCCCAGACATTAACTGGAAGGTTATTCCATAACTGTGGGGCTTTGAAAGAGAAAGCTCCGCCCCTGCAGTAGTCCTCATTATTTGAGGTATCACTAAGCAGCTTGCCATTACTGCCATGTAATTTATTACTCATTTGAGCAGAAAGCTTTTTAACCCAATCAGAGTGAGGAAGTGGTTGATGTTCTGGTGGGTATATCCTGCTCACGGAAGGGATACTATCCAGCGGAATGGCATATCGCCACCCTTTGGGTTTCCATTAAAGAATCTCAATTAGCCTAACACTTTCAGACAGTATCCAAACTTTGGGGAAGGGGCGGTCATAATGTGATGGTTACATGGCATTATGTCATTGATGGCATCAGCTAAACAAATTCACATTGTAACCTTGTATCCAGAGAAAGTTTTTTTTTTTTTTTTTTTTTAATTGAGTTCTGCTTTTCGGGGGTGCCTAGATCTCCATACTATTCTTTGGGTCGACAGTCTGGATTTGGCCCACAGTAATTAAGATTGAAACCTATGCTTTAGGACTTAAAACCATGCATGAGGGTGGTTTTTAAAAGTATGGAGCTTTATAATGTGATGACATCATCAGCTGCCCTCTGATACTCTCCTGTCCTGAGTGTCTTTTACAAATAACTATCAGATCGTATTCGAGGTTGCTAAACTTTTACATTGCAGTAATATACAACACAGCACTGGGTCACATTAACCACTGTGTGCCAAGCCAGAGTGAAAAATGTTGGGCTCTGTTAAAATTGTTGTGCTTGTGATGCAAATAAGGAGCTGTAGCGTTAAGATTAAAGGCAAAAATATATCAGCGAACTGTATGGGCTCGAAGCTACACATATCTCGCAGCTAATGGAATCAGTCCCTTGCCCGGGATGACTCCACCTTTTTTTTTTGAGATCTGCTGATGATGTAACTGTAAGGTCACACGGACTTTTGTTCCAGGTCAGAATGCAGTTCCTGGGCCGTATCATTGGAACGGTGAGCAATGTGTTCGCCAACCCGTACCGGGTGCGGGAGGTCCCGCTGTCGGAGTACAGGAGTAAGATAAAGATGAAGCAGGACGGGAGGACTGTGCTGTACAGAGACTCGTCCTCCCAAGGCTGGGACTGCATCCTCATCATGCCTGATAACCCAGTTATAGCACTGAGGTTGTGATTTAAACTTCTCTCTTTAACATTGTTTTTTTTTCCTGTTCTTATGATGTGCGACCGTCACCAGAACAAAACAGTGACATATTCCCATTGTTTATTTCACCTATAAAATTCAGTACGTTTATTTTTCCTGTTTTTTACCTCAGGTTGTTCCAGGTGAATTTGGAGGAAGACGCTGCAAACTGGTTCCCTCAGTACGCCCTCAAGCTCCGCCCCTTTTATGAGACTCTTCGCCCGCCCCTGAGACCCGAGACACTTCAGCCGATAGTTGATTGTCTGCGGAGCCATCCGGACTGGAGTTCCGCTCACATGGCTGTAGATACTGGCTTCCGTGACTGTCTGAAGCACAACCATGTTTTGAGGTGAGGCGTCACAAAGACAAAACTACAAAGGTTAAGTGAATAGAAGGAAGGGGCCGAGCTGTGTGTGTAAGGGTTTAGGATTTACTTGTTGTTGATGTTGTTGATGATGACGAGGTGGAATGACCTATCTTTAGCCAGATGAACGTACGCGATGCTCACGGTCAGACGCCGCTGCACCTGGCCTGCGAACGCGGTGATGTCAGCTGTGTGAGAGAACTGCTAGAGGAATGTCAGGCTCGCACTGACATCCGAAACAAGCAGGGTGACACACCCATGCACTGTGCTGCCAAGCAGGACTCCGCTGTTATCGTGGAGGTGAGTAAGATCGTGGGGGTGGTGGGGTTCAGGTCGCTTGATAACTGGCACTGTGTGGGCGGGTGAACTTGGTGACTACACTAGCGCGTGCTCTGATAGTGAAAGCTCACTGACCCGTACCCTCTCAGGTGTTGTGCTCTCAGCTGTGTGTTGGCGTGAACGAGCTAAACCAGGCCGGAGAGACGCCGCTGCACATTGCATGCCGTTTGGGAAAGTCAGAGACAGCCAGGGCACTGATGGGAGGTGGGGCTCGAACCGACATCATTGGGGGCGTCGGCTACCCCATCCATATGGCTATGAAGTATAGTGCCAAAGGGTGAGTACATGTGGGGTGTTTTTGTTTTTCCCCCCTCACTATAGGTTTATCTAACTCCACCCTCAAATGTGTTGTTTATAGGAAAAATAAGTAATATAAATAGTATTTGAAAATATGTTGCGTTTGTGTGAAAAGGAGCCTATTGTTCTCATGCTAAGATTGTGGGTTACCATGGCAATCTATACTCTGTTCTGTCGCCCCGCTTCGGCAGAGCTGCAGCGGGGCAATCTATACCCTGTTCTGTCGCCCCGCTGCAGCTGTGCCGAAGTCATTCTGGATGCAGATTTTAATCAGTTGCAGGCCGAGGACCCCGTGTATGGCGGAACCCCTCTTCACTGGGCCAAGACTGCCGAGGTCAGCATCACTTTCTCAGATTAACACACATTCACCATCCACCCTTCAGCTCACTCTGACATTTTTTTTATTTTATTATATATATTTTTTTTATAAACATTCCCATGTGGTGTACAGATGAGTCACTTGCTGCTAGATCGTGGCTGCAGCATAAACTACCTCAGTAAATCTGGTGAGAGTCCATTACACATCCTGACCAAGAGGGGGCGCTATGAGGCCGCAATGACACTGCTCACCCACGGGGCTGACCCCAACATCAAGGGTGAGAATGGAAACACGGCTCTGCACCTGGCCATGAAGGTACGCCGTGCTAATCGTGTAGCGCAGTGTGTTCAAGTACGATTCTGAATAATTTTCTAAAATACAGCTTACGTGGTAAAATGTTTGAGAGATGTTTTTGTGAACACTGTTTAAAGATTAGTTTTACCTCCGCTGTAGCTCGACCACATGGACCTGATAAAAGCGTTGATCGTGTTTGGAGCAGACATAGAGATCCACAATGACCTGGGAGAGACGCCAGGACTGATCGCCGCCCGCACCAGCAAAGGTTAGAGACAAACGGGTGTGTGTGTGTGTGTGTGTGTGTGTGTGTGTGTGTGTGTGTGTGTGTGTGTGTGTGTGTGTGTGTGTGTGAGATTTGAACACTGTAAGTGTTTGATGATGAGATCAAAGGCTTGGTTGAGTCCTAACACCCATTTGCATGTGTACACTTCCAGGTTCGAGTTTTCTTAACCGGTCTGTTTAAGACTGAGTTTGGTTGAAATCATCACACAGTAGTTTTGTCATCTGATGAAAGGATTCCATGAAAATATGTTTATTTAACACATTTTTATAAACTGGAATAAAAGTAGTGCAATGCTGAGAAACGGTCACCTGGTCGTGTACTTAAATACATCCATACAGTATACGAGTTTAAATATTCTAATCATTTTCTCTCTCTTGCTCTCTCGCTCTCTCGAATATGTATATATATATATATGTGTGTGTGTGTGTGTGTGTGTGTGTGTCTGTGTCTGTCTGTCTGTCCGTCCGTCCGTCCGTCCGTCTGTCTGTCTGTGTATATATAATCCCCCTCTATTTCCTGTCTCACTTGCTCCTGATTTTTGTGTGTATGTTTTGCATGTGTGTGAATGTGTGTGTTGCTTCTGCATGTTTTGGACCCTTGGCTTTGCTTTAAGGCCAGAACCGTAAGGTGTTGCTGAAGATGCTGCAGTGCGTTGGGGTGGAGCGATGTGGCCCACTCACCCCTGACATTCCAACCCCCATGACCAACAGAACCCCACCCCTGAATATAGGTAAAATCCCCGCCACTCCTCCTTCCCTTCATTGAGCTTCCCCTCTTCCTGGACTGTGGATCTTTTCCGTTCCTCCCTGCAGTCGTCTCTCGCAAGCTTTACTCCCGAGTGTATTTCTGTAAATATTCTTTCTATTGCTTTATTGAACAATGATCTTTAACAGATGAAGTTTCTCTCTCTGTCTTTCAATGTGTTGGATTTTTTGTGCACAATGGCCTATGTTCTGTTTGTGGCTTCATGTGTGAGACTTTTTTTTGTTTGTTTTAAATTACAGGGATCCCTCACTTTCCGCGGTTATTTGGGACTGAGATCCACCTGTGACCACAGAATTCCGCGAAATAGGACCCCCCCCCACTGACGTATACATACATGTATATGTGTATATAATATCAATAAATACATATTCACTGCTATAAATGGTTATAATAACAATTAAACATTCAAAAATAATGCTGAAGGTGTAAATAAAATATAAATACACACACTCAGATGCGCACCTCATGAAAATGTAAGTTTTGATGGGAGGTTTTGGGTTGTTTTTTGTTGTTTGTTTGGGTTTTTTGTATAATTGTCCTTGTTTTTGCGGCTTTTTTAATTTGATGAATAAAAAAAAAAAAATTGCGATGTACTAAAGCCACATCAATTGACGCGCGAAGTAGTGAGGATCCCTGTATTATTGTTTCTGACTGCTTGGAATTTTTAAGTGTTATTTTAATGTGTGTTTATTCATCAAACACGAAGTCTATCAGTTAATCTACATTTTAGCCCAAACTGCCAGCTGACCTCCTCGGGTCCATTATTCATTTCTTTATTTTTGTCACCAGGGTTTAATGACCTCCTTCATGCTGCAGCCGCCATCTCTGTCATGAGCCAAGGCTACAGCGAAGTTGATGGGCAAAGCACGGCTGGACGGCCGAGCAAAAAGTATGTGGCAGGAAAATGTTATTTCTGGTACTGTTGCTGTTCAGGTTCCTGTGTGAAGATATTTCACTGTTATTTTTATACTGTATGTATATTTTCCAACAAAAAAAAAAAAAAAAAAAAGAAAACTGCTCACCATCAGATGAGTGAAAAGATATTTCCATATTTATATCATAATTTGTTTCAAACAAAAGTTCAGACACCCAAAAGCTGTGTCTGATGTATACGGTGGAAGAGTTTTGTGTGTGTGTGTGTGTGTGTGTGTGTGTGTGTGTGTGTGTGTGCGTGTGTGTGTGAGAACAGGTGCATGGCGAGTGGAAAGCACGGATTTAATATGGCGGTAGATCCTACTGAAATGGCGTAGAATCGGAACCTTTTCACTCTCAGGCTTTGGTTCTGGTTGAACAGAGAATCAAATCACAATTTAAAATCCCTCAGAGGGGATGCATGCAGCCAAAACAATATAAATCACACACATCAGATTTGGACTCTGAACGTACGCCGAGGATGGGAAACCCAGACGGGCAATCCGAGACAGACTGCCCCACACGGACCGGTGGGCCATGAACATCTGTTAATACTGTACATTATTATCCTCTCAAATAAATCTGCTTTTAAATGACTGCTGGAGCAAACACACACATTCACTGAGCAGCACCAAGTGGTATACGGGACCATCACATGCTCCTCTCCTTCCTTTTCTTTTTCCTCCTTACACTTTCACTTTATTTTTAATTTTTGGCTGCCATCCATTCCATCCTTCTTTTCAGGCGTGGAATGAAAGTTTTTCTTTCATCTGCGTGTATTTTGTCTTTCTCCGTCCTTTCTTCCTTAGCTGTGGCAGTTCCATGTTGCTTTTAGCTGGCTTTGTCTGTCTTTCTCTTTCTTTTCCTCTCCATATATAAAATCTTTGGGCACATGCATGCTCTCCCTGACCTGTAGTTCAACTAATAATCCTCTAAACACATGATATCAGTGGCTTACTGAACTCGATAACTTGGACTGACCATTTGTGCTCTACAGAGACACACACGCACACAAACAAAAGAATGAAAATTGGTGGGTGAGGTTAGGACTATAGAAGTGAACATTACACACGGAGCAGTTCAGTTTATTTACCAGATGTACAGTAATATGTCTGTGGTCGTTTTTATTTTAAATGGATCAGATTTGTTTACTTCCTGTTTGCTGTTCAAGCGTGTTGGTAGCTTCTGAACATCGCTGTGATACTGTTCACACCTGTAGCAGTGCTGGTTGCATGACTGCTTTCAAACCATTTTTCCGCTTTAGATAGTGTAAAAAATAGTTTTATCCAGTGAAGTATTTTTTGTTTAAAAGAATCTGTGCAAGAGCACATATAACCCCTCCCCCTATATTTTTGGTAATTCAAACCCACACCTGTATGGCTTGCTCAATAAATATTTAAGATTTTTCAAATGTTACTGGTTTATTCCAAAGATGCCAAAGATTATTTATATTTCTATAACATCTGATGTGATTTTTAACTTAAAACAAATGTAAACAGTACATCCTGTCCAAAAATAGAAGAGGAGAGGAGATAGAGTAAACTGAAATCACAAGATTTCAGAGAGACATTATTTGATAAATTTCATCGTGACATTGCATACATAATTTAGATTTTTACACTGTTTACATTTGTTTTAAGTTAAAAATCACATCAGATGTTATAGAAATATAAATAAAACCGTTATCTAAAATTTTGATATTTGTGAGATTTTATACCTGGTTTACCTGTTAAAAGGAGATATCAGTCACACATATAATCATAACTCAGAAATCGGTGGTTGGTATTTAGAGCTTACAGGTTGTTGGGTTTTTTTATGTATAGAATGGATAGGTTGCTGTGCCTGGATGGAGGAGGGATCAAAGGCCTGGTACTGATCCAGATGTTGATTGCATTGGAAACAGAAGCGGGTCAGCCCATTCAAGAGCTCTTTGACTGGGTGGCAGGAACCAGCACCGGTGGCATCCTGGCTTTGGCCATCATCCATGGTAGGCATACATCAAAGGTAGAAAGCGCTAAGGTATTTATGATTTATTCCTGGAGTGTAAGCATGCGTGTGCGTGTGTGTGTGTGTGTGTGTGTGTGTGTGTAGGTAAATCAATGAAGTACCTGCGCTGTCTGTATTTTCGGATGAAGGATGAGGTGTTTAAAGGCTCGCGGCCTTATGAGTCAGCACCATTGGAGGACTTCCTCAAACAGGAGTTTGGAGATAGCACCAAGATGTCTGACGTCAAACACCCCAAGTGCGTGTGCGTGCGTGTGTTGGCTCATGTGTGCAGGAGGGATGACCCATATGTCAATCTCTCTCTCGCTCTCTCTCTCTCTCTCTCTCTCTCTCTGACTCACAGGGTGATGGTCACTAGTGTTTTAGCAGACCGACATCCTGGTGAGTTGCACATTTTCCGGAATTATGATACCCCATCTAATCCTCGAGACCCTCCATATGCTTCCACGGCCACGTTCAGACCACTCACCATCCCTCAAGGTAACGCACTCTCAGTCACACACGTATCAGTCAATCCGGGCTATCCAGGCATTAAGCAGTCATCTCTGAAAATTATAATTTTTTTATTTGTAACTGGTTAGGCCATAAAATCTAAAGACTTTCTTGTATTTAACTAATTAAAGATATTAAAGTCACTGTGCCATTATTTTTTTATAACCGGAAATGCTTTCACTGTTGGAAAAGTGAAAATTTTCACTGTGTAGTTGCGACATTGCAGGATGTGTAATCCCTCAAGCAACATTCATCCTTTCATTTTCTGAACCCCTTAATTCTAATTAGATTCGCGGGGAGGCTGGTGCCCACCTCTGCCGACTCTGGGCGAGGGCAGAGTGCACCCTGGACTGTTCGCCAGGCCATCACAGGGCAGAAACATACTGACAGCTATGCAGTTCCTCTTGACACAAGTCAGCAATGGTTCTTCTACATCAGGGGTTGGGAATCTATGGCTCGCGAGCCAGAAGTGGGTCTTTTGATGACTGCATCTGGCTCTCAGATAAATCAGGTGGCCTTTTTAACAGAATAAATAATACATAATTTCGCTATCCTTTAAATAAAAATACAGAAAAAAGGCATCAAATGAAATAAAAACATAAATAAATCTCACGCATTTAAATCTATTTACATCTATTTTCAATGCCACTCGTCGCTGTGGCATGCAGCGGAGAGCCAATCCTTTCTGTATTCCAGTGTGTGGGCGGGGCCAATACCTCGAAACTCTAATTTTATTGGATTATATGCAACAGCCTGCACGAGTTGTTTTTGGGTAAAGAGGTAAATTTCCCTCGTTTTGATTAGCTCATGTGCAAGAAGCCAAGCAGAGCTGGCAAGCAAAAGGCAAATGGACAGAATGAAAAAACTTCAACCTGCAGACCAGCTGATTGCCAAAACTTGGGACGCACTTCCTGTCACAAGCACTGCAGCGTGGGAGTCCTGTCATACTGATCATGTTTGGCTCCACATGCGCACGCGAGCGGTCTTTGACATACCTGAAAAGCATCAAGACTAATCTGCGGTCACGTGTAATAGATGGAAACGTAAACGCCTGCATGAAGCTGAACCTCAGCACGTATCAACCAGACTACAAAGCCATAAGCAAATCCATGCAGCTCCAGAAGTCGCGTTAATAGTAAGAAGTACTTTTCTTATTAATAAATAACTTCGTTATAACAATGTTGTTTAAAATAAATTCAGAGTCTTATTATACTCTGAAATTGTTTGTTTCTGTATTTAAAAATAGATTTGGCTCTCAGAGGATTGGATTTTAATTTTTTTTTTTATTATTTGGCTCTCTTAGTCAGACAGGTTTCCGACCCCTGTTCTACATGAACCTCTCACCACAGACAGTGAGAGACCCGGCCGGCCTTTGATAACCCATTTAACTGCACTGGGGTCCCTCAAAATATTATTACAATTATTTTGGAAATCCTTTTGTGTCTTTTAAAGTTTCACACATTTTTCCATGTATAAATTCTCCATCTTAGACCCTGAAAATAGCTGTGGTATTTATGATCGCCTCAGTCAAAAGGGTAGCTCAGATTGCCGAAGTTGTGAAGGCAATAAAATGCATTTTATTTTTAGTGTTTCAGAACAAGATCATTAGTGGTATGAGTTTCTATCATATGTGACCACAAAACACAATCAGATTATGGTAGTCGGTATTCCCTTCCACTGTCAAAACATTTAAGCATTTCTGTCAAAATGTACTATCCTGGAAAGTAAATCCGGTCATAAGAGATCATGTGATGGCATACAAAGTCAACAAAAAACAATGACGTATACAGCACTGCTCTGGATTGACAGGAACAGTGGCAGATCTGAGGTGAATACTGTCAAATTATTAGTTAATCACAACCATAACAATTATTAATCATACTTTTCAGGACTTTCAAATAAAGCCAATAAGATTTTGGGCTACAGTGGAACCTTGGTACTCAAACTTAATTCGTTCCAGACGGCTGTTCGGATTCTGATTTGTTCGGATTCCCAATCCGCTTTTCCCATTACAAATAATATAAATGGTCTTAATCTGTTCCGTCATCTTTTGAACAGAACTTAACAGTACCGTAACTTATACCCTAGGTCCACAAATTCAGTGAAAAAATTATTGAATACAGTACACTATGTTATGGTCTGTGTTGTGCGAGACTCTTTAACTGCACTGTGAGTTTTTAGTGTTATAGTCTCTTACAAATGAGTTGTTTGTTGAAATGCCCGGTGGAGAGAGGCGTGACTGCCACACGCGGGGTGGAGTGCAAAGCAAACACACCTAATTCCATTAAATCATGGGCTATAAAGACCTGCAGCACTCTTCCCAGTCTCACTCTCTCTCTCACACTCACACACACACACACACACACCCTCACCCTCTCTCTCTTTAGCTTAGCTTACATACATACATCCTCTTCAGCTTTCTTTAGGCAGTTATGCCTATAAGCCCATTTGTGGGTTTTCTGTTCGGTACTCTAAATCGTATTTGTCGCTGGAGGTGGTATATGGCGTTAGTGATTAGATAGGTTTAGTGCTTTAGCTTTACGTACATAGTACTGTATCAACAACTTTTGGACTTCCCCAGAACATACATAGTATCAACAACTTTCGGACTTCCGGAAGTCGCGCACTTTTCCTCCCTCTCAGTCTTGTTTTTTTCTCGCGCATTTCTTGAGTTCGACTGGTTTTTGTTCGGTTTCCCGGACGGTAGAACTCGCAGATTTTTTGTTCAGATTCCGATTTGTTCGTACTCTATAGCATTTGGGTTCCGAGCCGCCACTGTACTTGAGTTCTCTGCACCATCTACTTTCATTTCACTTTTTGTTTTCAAAGTAAAAAAATCTGCATATTTGCTATGTGCTCCCACCGTCCTGCATGCATTTTATATTATTAAAAGATATAAGCTGCTTTTCACAACAGACAAGCAAATGTGCATTTCAAATCTCTTACACTGGCTTTAGAGAGCAACATGCAGTTGAGATCTTTACTGTAGTTTTTGTTAAGCTTTCAAGGAGAATAATGGAAATACAGGTGTACCTCGACTCAAGTTGTTTCAAGTTAAGGCATTCTCGGTTATACATTGGTTTTCAAAAAATATATGGAAAAAAAATAAAGTTTACATCATAATGATCATATATATTACAGTAAGCCCTCGCAAATGGATGGCAAATTTCACACCCCTGCACCAACTATAAATAGTATTATTTGTCTATAAAATTATGAATACACCTCAGCATAACATTGTATCTTTATTAACATTAAAAATAAAGCATTAAATAATTTTAAAAAATGCTTAATTCTATAACAGTATGGCAAAAAAGCATGTTTCCCCGGGTCATATGCGCTGCCCCTGGCATCACAACACGCTCCACTACTTGAGAAGCACTGAATTAGCGGCAACCCCAGCAAATTATACTTATTCATCAATACATTACTGGCACATGATTCAAATTTAGCCGATGTGTACACCTCGTTTTTTTTTTTTCTCCTTTGTGCACGTCATCAATGTGATTGCTTGAATTGTGAATTCACATTTTTTAGTGTGCTTTTAATTATTAATTAAACCATATGATGTCACTCAAACGCCCTGCAATTTCTCTAGCTTCTGGTAAGGAGCCTAAGCGCTTTATTCATTAATAAATATTATCACAGTACAAAATTTAAAAGGTTTTTACTTGATTATTACTACATTTTAATGCATTATTACTGTATTAATGAGTAAGACTGTCTATAGAACGTGTTTAACAAGCATATTTTAGCGTATGTAATATCATACAAAGGGTTTTAAAATCATGTCAATAATTCACGGATTTCCAGGATCCGCGGGTGGAGGAGGAACGTGACTCTTGAGTGCAATGGGGGGCTTTCTCTCTTTTTCTCTCTCTCTCTCTCTCTCTCTCTCTCTCTCTCTCTCTCGCTCTTATATGGAACAAGCACCCTGCTCCAATAATTCGCCCCCCTTCATGTTTTTGATCTTGCATCTAATAACCGCCATGTGTACTGGTACTGGGAGCAAAATGGTAGATCAAACTTACCAATTTTATTTGATCAGTCTCTGTAACGTAAAATGAGGCGTTCACTGCCTGTTTTTACACTGCCTGTTTTTGCCTGCTCGTTTACATGGTATTTCAAGACCCCCTGTCACTGGTGAATGTCTGTATTGTTCATCAGTAACAACACATTGGATTGTTCTGCTATGCTTTAAAAAGCAGGAAAATAGTTTGCTGTGTTCTCTTGTTAAATGTCCAACAAGATGAACCATTAGAAACTGCTGCAGCAAAACTATGGGATACTCTGAATGAATGGAGCGATGAGCCAGATTTGGATCTATCAGAAAGTGATGACGAGAATTTTTCACCAGAAAAATGACGAGAATTTTTCACCTGCTCACTAACTTCATACATTTAAGCAGGTTCTTGGACATGTGCTTTTGTTTATGTTCGTGTTGATTGGTTCAACGTGCCATGTGCTAAAGTTGACATTCATGTTGATTGGCTCGATTTTACTACCAGGAAAATATTTAAGGGAAAGCACCAGGAGGGAAAAGTAAGGGGACTTTTATTAAAAATTTATGATGTTTTCTGTTTATTTTCAGCTTTCATGTAAGTAATTTGGTTGATATCACAAAACGAATAACATAAATACCAGTAAACGTCTTTTATTGTTCTGTTATTATTCATGTTTTCCACCTTGAAGGTAAGAAACACTGTTTCACTCTGCTGGTAACATTTTAATAAGCGCCCACCCACTCCAATTTTTAAAGCGCCCTGGGCGCTTATCATCAAATACGGTGTGTGTGTGTGTGTGTGTGTGTGTGTGTGTGTGTGTGTGTGTGTGTATGTATGTATACACACACACAAAAAAAAAATCCCACATTATATCAATTGAGGGATTTTTGTGACTCAATTGATATAATGTGGGATTTTTTTTTCTCCTATTATAATACTGTATGAATTCTGCAAGGGAAATCCATCCAAAGTGAGCATTCACACACATAAACAGTGAGCACACACTCTTGGTGTGGTATGCTGTCAGAGAGCAGTTGGGTGAGGTGCCTTGCTCCTAGAACGTGGAGGAACAGAGGGAGGATGTCCCTTGCTGCCACACATTTCTTCCTGCTGGAAGAACATGTTTTTAAATAACTGCACCGTGTACAAAATACTTTAACGTTAGAAATACTTCTTACTGTGATCTGTGGCTGCTTCAAGGAGGAGAGTAGTACAAAGCCATATCTTATCTTAAAAAAAAAACCTTGTGCAAAAAAAAAATTCTTTCAAGTGATGTCAGTCACCACCATGATGTTGCTACCTTCTTTCATAAATGATTTTTTTCCTTCATTAATGTCAGAGAAGTTATCTACCTTTCAACCTCATTCAAATATTCACTTTTTTCTTGAGAGTGAAGCACTTCTTCAAAAATATTTTTAAGTTTTTCTTTTATTTTCAATTGTCACATATTATTTTCCGATTAGCATAGATCGACTCATATACACCCACATCTTACTCACAGTGTGCAGCCTAGTGTCAATAAATGAATGTAAAAATTTCCCCAAGTAAAGTTGCCCCACCCCAATAGAAATGACACCGATGCTCAGTGTGAGTGCTGTTGTTGCAGGCTGGGAGGATGAGGAAGTGGTGATAGTGGGATACACTCAGGAACCTGTCAGAAAACGTAGGAAGGTGACTGTTGAAGGTGTGTGTGTGTGTGTGTGTGTGTGTGTGTGTGTGTGTGTGAGAGATGGGGGGGGGGGCACAGTGAGTGAGACTCGATAATGTGAGCACCACTTCACTTAGGACGTTCTTTAATTGAAAAATAAACATGTATGTGAGTTTTGGGGGGCTTTTTTCAATTTCTTATTTTTTTCTGTGCATCTCAGAGCAAGTCGTGTGGCGTGCAGCTCGGTCCAGTGGCGCTGCCCCAACGTACTTTCGACCAATGGGGCGCTTTCTGGATGGAGGGCTGCTGGCCAATAATCCAACGCTGGACGCCATGACAGAGATCCACCAGTACAACAAATCACTGAAGGCTCAGGTCTCTCTCTCAGACACACACACGCACACACATATGCACGCGCACACACACACACACACATGCACGCGCACACACACACACACACACACACATGCACGCGCGCGCACACACACACACACACATGCACAAGTGTTACAGGGGAAAATTTATTTTAAGTGTGTGCGTTTCAGGGTCGTGGAGATGAGGTGTGTGCCCTGGGTTTGGTGGTGTCATTGGGTACAGGGAAACCTCCGCAGGTTCCTGTGAACTCAGTGGATGTGTTCAGACCCTCGAACCCTCTGGAGCTGGCAAAGAGCTTCGTTGGCGTCAAAGAGCTGGGCAAGATGCTGGTGGACTGTGTATGCTCTCCATCTCTCTCTCTCTCTTATACACATTCTCTCTCACTCACTCACTCACACACACACACACACACACACACACATCTCCACACACCTTTATTAAGTGTACAAAATGTGCTTCACTCTTACACACCTATATAAAGGCTAATACACTGTGTGTGTGTGTGTGTGTGTGTGTGTGTGTGTGTGTGTGTGTGTGTGTGTGTGTGTTGTAGTGCACTGACTCAGACGGCTGTGCTGTAGACCGAGCCCGAGCCTGGTGTGAGATGACTGATATTAACTATCACAGGTAAGAAAGTGTGTGTGTTTGGGGTAGAGAGGGAGAGAGCGAGTGTGTCCCCTCTGCCGTCTGTACTGACACCACCACAAAGCTCTGCAGCTGAAATTGTTTTGAAAATCTCTCTCTCCCTCTCTCTTTCCTGCCCTGTCTCTCTCTCTCCCACCCGCCTCTCTTTCCTGACCTGTCTGTCTCTCTCTCTCCCCTCTCTCTTTCCTGCTCTCTCTCTCTCTCTCTCTCTCTCTCTCTCTCTCTCTCTCTCTCCCTGTCTGTCTCTCTCTCTCTCTCTCTCTCTCTCTCTCTCTCTCTCTCTCTCTCTCTCTCTCTGTCTCCTCCCCTATCTGTCTGTCTCTGCCCTCCCCCTCACCCCCGCTTTCTCTCTCAACCCCCATCTCTCCCTGTCTGGTCCCCTCCCCCAGATTAAGTCCCCAGCTCTCAAGTGAGGTGCTTTTAGATGAAGTGAAGGACACCGTTCTGGTGAACATGTTGTGGGAAACACAGATGTACCTCTATGAGAACCGTGAACTCATACAATGTCTTGCTCAGCAACTCCTGCAGCCTTAAATCCATTTACATAATAAGAGGTCATATGATCACTGCAATCAACGAAGTACTGTGATTGGTCAGTGCCTATCTAACAGAAGTTTTTGTATTTCAATCATAACCCAGTATGTTTTTTAATCAGGATAATACTCGGACTGAGCTCTGTGTGTGTGTAAATGTATACTGTAGTAATATAAAGATAAACAGGACGGTTATGTTTTCAACTTGTTTTTTTTTTTATTGAGTTTTTTATTGGGAAGCTGATTGTATTGTTTATTTTTGTTTGCACTGTGGCATGTTGCCCACGACCAGTTTAGGGTCTTCTGTAAACCAAACACGAATGGAACGGTGGGTTGGTTTTGCAGATTTTGAAGAAGCATTTGAAGGAAAAGTTCTATGAAGACTCAGGTTTACAAGATGCTCCCCGTCAGCTCAGTTCGAGACAGTTAGCTAAGACAGGGGGTTTGGTTTAATATGCTTAATTCTTTAGTTTTGTTCTTCAGGTGTGATACCAATACAAACAGAGAAATCCAAATGTTTGTTTGTTTTTGTTGTGATGCATTATTGGCTGCTTATGAATTCTTAATTCTCATTGGTGAGATTACTTAATTAAATAAGCATATTAGTATTATGCCTTGCGATAGCCTGGTTAGCTGTCCAGGGTGTATGTACTCTGCCCTCACCCAGAGTCAGCTGAGAAGGGTGCCAGCCTCCTTGTGACCCTAATTATTATGAAGAGGTTCAGAAAATAAATGTGTGTGTGTGTGTGTGTGTGTGTGTGTGTGTATGCATACATAGGCTAATTGGTTGTGTCAGGAAGAGCATCCGACATAAAAACCTATTCTAAGTCAAACGTGATGATTCGCTGTGGCGACCCCTGAGAAAAAGGGAACAGCCAAAAGGAAAAGAAGAAAAGTTTGGCCTCATGCCATTGTTTCCATAGTAACAACACATGTAAACACATTAGTGATTTTTCAGAAAGGAAATATTTAGTCATGAAACAAAGATCCCTATTACAGGTTTTAAAATGATTCCGTTGTGGTCCGTGCAGACGAAGCCCTACGTGTAATTTTTGCTCGCCATTAGCATGATAGTCCATGTGCCTTTATTAACCTGTAGGAAAAGTGAAGGCGTTGATCTGATAGCAGGGGCGATGTTTGAGCACATGACTGTACTGTATATTAATAATATATTGGGGAGTATATTTACAGATACAGAGTGACTTGTATTACTTTTAAACTGCAGCAAAGTCGAACATGTCCTCAGTAAGTGCAGTTGTGGTGATGGATGGAGAACTCCTTTCAGCTGGTGGATATCCAGCGATGCTGCTCGCTTGGCCCAGTTTTTGAATCTCATGCATCATGTTTAATCTGGTTTACTTCCACAAGGAAGCTAAAAAAAGTGCACTCAGTTTGTAAACTTTATTTATTTTAATGTTATTTCTTTTTTTTTCTCCCCTTGCAAACCAAATCCATTGTGTTTTTGTTTGTGCATTGAACTTTTTACACAAACTTGAGCAGCGATGTAATTTTGTTTCCCTAGTTACCCGGTTTATTAATCTTATACATGTTGCTTTCTGTGTTTGTATCCATCCTACTTTTTATATTGCTGTTATTCAAGTAGGGGTAAGATTTTAATCAGTATCTTAATTTGAATGAGATTAATATTCATTTTAGGAATGAACACATCCAGGATTTATCTCAAACTTATACATTCGTGTACTGACACGTCAGGTGCCGTTAGGTTTAGAAAAACACATTCATTGGATTTCTGAGCTGTTCTGTTCTCGATGAAACATGGCTACAACTGACACAGCCTCTTTATTTTTCAACTTTTTAAAAAAGTACCTTTTATTTCTGACATTGTTGTTTATGGTAACAAATTTTCTGTTCTGTGAATTATATGTAATTTCTCTGAATATATGTCAGTTCATTAAAGTATTAATTACTAAAGCTGCCATCTGCTGTCCAGTTCTTACATTCAACCTTTCATTCATTTTCTGATCCGCTTAATCCTAATTAGGGACAGGGAGGCTGGCGTCCAGCTCAGCCGACTGTGGGCGACGGCAAAGTGCACACCGGACAGCGTGCCAGACTTTTGCAGGGCAGAAACACATACAGCTCCTCTTTAAGAAAGTCGACAATGGTTCTTTTACATGAGCGTCTCACCACTGACAGAGACACGGCCAGCCTTTGATAACCCAGTTAGTGCACTGGGCTCTTACATTCATGTGATTATTATTATTATTATTATTATTATTATGTGATCTCAGGGGGCAGTGGTAGTCTAGTGGTATAGGGCGCTGGATCGCTGATCCAAAGGCTGGGGGTTCGAGTCCCACTCTCCACAAGGTTGTCACTGCCCCCCCCCCCCAGTGCAGCTAACTGGGTTATCAAAGGCGGGCCATGTCTCTCACTGTCTATGGTGAGAGGTTCATGTAAAAGAACCATTGCTGACTTTCGTAAAGAGGAGCTGCAAAGTCGTCAGCGTGTTTCTGTCCCTTGCTAAAAGGGTTGTGTCAGGAAGGGCATCCGACGTAAAAACCTCTGCCAAATCAAACGTGCGAATCAGATGATTCACTGTGGTGACTCCCAAGTAAAAGGGAAAAAGCCGAAAGGAAGACAGACATTATTATGTGATCTCAGAGTTGACTGAGATGGGCGTCTGGCTTCATGTAACCCTAATTTAGGATTAAGCAGCTTAGAAAATGAATCCGTGAATTATATATTTTATAAATTTAATTAGTAGAGTATAATGAGATTTTCTTTCAGCTTTTTCAGGGGTCGCCACAGAGAATGATTCGCATGTTTGATTTGGAAGAGGTTTTACGTCGCCCTTCCTGACACAACCCTTTAGCAAGGGACAGAAACACGCTGACGGCTATGCAGCTCCTCTTGTTGAAAGTCAGCAATGGTTCTTTTACATGAACCTCTCACCATAGACAGTGAGAGACATGGCCGGTCTTTGATAACCCAGTTATCTGCACTGGGGAGGACAGTGACAACTTAGTGGAGAGTAGGACTCAAACCCCCAACCTTAGGACCAGCAATCCGGCGCCCTATAAGTTAACTAAATTAAGTAATATACTTAAGGTCACAAAAGTGAATTAATCAAAAATGTCCATTAACACTATAGAGGGTGCAGTGTTTGGCCCGTTTCCAATTCATTCTGTTATACTTAGTTTCACGTTCTTCAAGCCTTTTGAAACTGAGCCACCTTGCCTTAATTTTCAGGGTCACAGAGGTCAAGGTGAGTAAAAGTATATATGCACTTCTGGATAATGAAATTTTAACTGTTTGGGGTTTTTTTTTTTTTGTATTAGGCATCACTGAGAAGTACTACCCATCAGCCTACTGAAACTGGGTCACCTTGACCTAATTTCAAGGCTGCATGAAATGCGCACATGGTCATGTAAAAAGTCATAAATGTTTAATTTTTAGCACAAGATATTTATACCAAATATGCCTGTGGATAATGCCCATGATGTAATATTTAAATTTAAATAAAATAATACACTTGTCATACTCCTGTGACTGTAGGTGTTAATAAAACCGTTACTTCTCATATTCTCCCTTTTTGTGGCTGATTCGATGGCATCTCATCGGCTATCAGCTTATATACGAGTGTGGAAAAACTTGAATGGAGTTTACTGTGGCTGTAACTTCAATTTTTATTTGAGCTCCTGAGTGGAGCCGTATGGGCATGCAACATGACTTGGGACAGTTGTCCTGTGTCCATTCCCCCATAAAAAAATCACTAAAGCTGTCGCTTCATCAACAAAAAAAAAAAGATTATCATTAGCGAAACTGAAACAGGAAAATTCAGGCTCATACACCACGTTCAGACTCGCACAGAATAAACACAGTTTAACTTTGGTAGGCAGACAAATGTTAATGGGAACACAAAACATGAACATATTAATTAAGCAAGCAAATCAAGTGATACAATTGAAGGTAGAAATCAATGAGAGAAAGGCGATGAGAAAAACTCAGTGTTACTCTTTCCTTTTTTCACTTCAGACCGTTGAGAGACACATGGGTGATTTATTGATTGATTGATTTCTGCCCCTAAAGAAGCCATGTTATTTTCATAACACCAGCCTTGGATGCCTATCAATAGAGATACTGTATATGTTGGGAACTCCTACCCAGTATACAAGTCAGTTTCTTTGGCTAAGTTTGAAAACAAGCTGAATTGTAAGATGCTGTATGAAAGCAAATAACAAAAGATTTTATTTTTAGTTTTAAATTGGCCAAAATTCTGCTTCTTTTTAGAAATAACTGTGATAAATGATTTTATCATCCAGTTAAACAAGCGCACTCAAGCTCAAAAGGAAAAAAGCTAAATGAACAGCTGGACAGTGAGTATAGAAAAACACGCAAAAATATTTCTTTCAGCTGAATTGACTCCAAGCAAACTTATAATTGCCAAGTGAACAGTATGAAAGCAACAATTCAGAAAAAAACCCAGAATCAGTGAGCTGGACATCACCTGGTCCCATGTCAATACTTAGTGAAACCACGTCCTTCATGAAAATACCTCATTTTAATATAACTGTTTTTTAGAGTGGGGCACATTTAGTTATGTTCAATAGAAACTGTTCAATTGTGCTGTGTGTGTGTGTGTGTGTGTGTGTGTGTGTGTGTGTATGAGTGTATGAGTGAGTTTTGTGCTCCAGTGCATCTGCACCATTATCGGGTGTAGCTGCTCCTGCTCAGGTGTGATGGCTGAACAGGTTAATAATTCAGCACCTGAACCTGGATCAAATATTTTTTTCTGTCTTTCTCTCTTTCTGCACCAGGTGATAGCAGCTTCTTGAAGAGACCAATTACAGACGTGTCCGCGTGCGCACACACACGCACAATAAACAGTGAACCAGTGTGTTTTGGACCGAGATCCACAGTCCAGAGGCTTTAAAGAGGTGATTACACAGGTAGTGTTCGTTTTAGAACTTTTAATACTTTAAATGTATTTTCATGTTTATTTTTCTGAGTAAATATGACTCTCTCTGTGTATGTGTGTGTGTGTGTGTGTGTGTGTGTGTGGTTTGTGATTATGGTCAGTTACACAATGTCTGGAGCTAATAGTGACCAGCTACACCGGTCCACTCTCAGCATCTATTCAGTAAGAGTGTGTGTGTGTGTGTGTGTGTGTGTGTGTGTGTGTGTGTGAGAGAGAGGGAGAGAGAGAGAGTGTGTCTGTGTGTAAATGTACATGTAATTTTATACCTTTTGAAAAGGCCAAATGTAGCCATTTTTTATAAAATTGTGTGTGTGTGTGTGTGTGTGTGTGTGTGTGTGTGTGTGTGTGTGTGTGTGAACATGTCAGCATCTGATGGAACAGTTTAACCCCAGCCTACAACATCTGGTCACTTTAGGTACCAGCTACGTCAAAGCTTTTCAAAGTGAGTGTTTTAGTGTGTGTATTAGACTAATGTGCCTACACACACACACACACACACACACACACACACACACACGCGCGTGCAAACGCCATCCGAACATCATTGTCCACACCCAGAACAGTGCAGTGCCAAAGCCGAGAGCTATTTCTGTCCCAAACATAAGGTGTGTGTGTGTGTGTGTGTGTGTGTGTGTGTGTGTGTGTGTGTGTGTGTTCCAGCATTGGCATTGACAAGTGAGGCCTACTTTAGTGCACTGACAAAAATGGGAGAGCGGGCTCTCCACACACTTTCATCCCGCTCACTTGGTAAGTGACTGTGTGTGTGTGTGTGTGTGTGTGTGTGTGTGTGTGTGCGCGCACGCACATGTGCATGTGTGTCCCAGTGAAAGCGTTCAACACGCACCACAATTCACTACGCAGATGTGACTTTTGTTGCATCAGTCTATCACAAGTTGTATCAGTTTGAGTTACAGGATTAGTGGTGTGTGTGTGTGTGTGTGTGTGTGTGTGTGTGTGTGTGTGTGTGTGTGTGTGTGTGTGTGTGGACTGACAGAGATCAGGTGACGGCTTTGCCTTTTTGGTTGAATAATTCAGACACCTTCACACACACACACACACACACCTCAGTAGACTGAGAATCGAAAAGAACCATTTATATATTGATTTATTAATAAAAAAATTAGATACAGTATACGTATGCTCGATTAATTTTATAAAGCAACACAATACTGAGGTTTAATTGATTTGAATAATTGATTCATATTTCGGGCTTCCAGTAGGGTTTAGGAATCATCACGGAGTCTCTTGGTCAATTGATTCATTCTGTAACTGATTCATTGATTTGTTGTTTGACTGAATCATTAAATATTTCATTCAGTGTGTGTTTGATTCATTGATTTGTTGGGTCAGTAGTTGTTTAATTCTTTGATTCATTTATGCTTCTTGATTCCCTGGTTGTTTGATTCATTGAAAAATGTATTGACAAATTGTTTTTGATTCACTGATCATTCACTGGGCAGCAAGAAGGTCTTGGGTTTGATTACCAGTCTGGGACGTTTCTGTGTGGAATTTGCATCTCCTCCCTGTGCTTGATTGGGCATTCTCCAGGTACTCTAGTTTCTTCCCACAGTCCATCGGCATGTACATTAGGCTGATGGTGGCAAGTTGTTCAGGGTGTACCCAGCCTTCGCCAGAGTCAGCTTAGATAGGTACAAGCATTCACTCCTCAGTAATAGTAGAATTAAACAGTTTATTGAGTGATTATTTTTTCACTGCTTGTTTGCATCTCGATTCATTGATTGGTTGGCTTTGATTCAGTGAACAATTTAATTAACTACATAATTATTTTCTTGTAATTTGTCTGATTGCTTCATGATAGATTAATTTTTGTTCATTGATTCATTCATTTGTTGTCTGCTTGGTTCATTGAATGATTATTTGAGTCATTCATTCAGTGCTTGTCTGATTAATTTTACTTGATTGATTATCAATTCACTGTTGTATGTTCATTGATTGAAAATATTGCTGGGTTGCTCACTGATGTAGGCATTGATTCAGTGCCTGTTTGATTTGTTGATTTATTTTATTGAATGAGTTCCTGTTTGAATCATTGATTAATTTGTTGATTCAAATGATCTTTGAATTATTGATTCATTTGTTGATTCAATGCCTGCTTGATTCATTGACACTAATTGATTGTGGGATGAATGTTTTGATTGATTGATTCTAATTTTTTTGACTCACTGATGGATCAATTGCTCGACAGGCGATGTGCTGATCCAGATCTCAGAAACCCAGAAGAAGCTTATTTCAGAAGTTGAGGGAGTGGTGAGTGACATTTCACACTTTTCTGTCCTGCTCCTGGGTGCAACTTGACATGATTGAATCAGCTGAATTAAAACTGATTCTTAAATGATTTGGTGAAATGATTCATACTTATACAGTTATATATATATACATATATATATATATATATATATATATATATATATATATATATATATATATATATATACATATATATATATATATATATATAATAAAATCTTCTTTTCCTTTCGGCTTTTCCCTTCAGGGATCGCTACAGCGAATCATCTGCCTCCATCTCATCCTATTCTTTGCATTTTCTTCTGTTACATCAACTTCCTTCATGTCCTCCTTCACCACATCCATGAATCGTCTCTTTGGTCTTCCTCTAGGCCTTCTGCCTGGTAGTTCATCAGCATCCTACTACCAATATACTCACTATCCCTCCTCTGTACATGTTCAAACCATCTCAATCTAGCATCTCTGACTTTGTCTCTAAAATGTCTTACATGTGCTGTCCCTCTGATGTGCTCATTCCTGATCCTATCCATCCTCGTTACTCCCAAAGAGAACCTCAACATTTTAATCTCTGCTACCTCCAGCTCTGCCTCCTGTCTTTTTCCCAGGGCCACTGTTTCTAAACCATACATCACTGGCCTCAACACCGTCTTGTACACTTTTCCTTTCATTCTTGCCGATACCTTCCTATCACACATTACACCGGACACTTTTCCCCAACCATTCCAACCTGCCTGCACACACTTCTTCACCTCTTTTCCACACTCTCCACTGCTCTGGATTGTTGAGCCGAAGTACTTAAAATCCTCCACCTTCTTTATCTCTGCCCCCTGTAACCTCACCGTTCCTCTTGGGTCCTTGTCGTTCACACACATGTATTCTGTCTTACTGAGGCTAACCTTCATTTCCCTCCTTTCCAGGTCATACCTCCTCCTCTCGAGATTTTCCTGCACTTGTTCTCTGCTCTCACTACAGATCACAATGTCATCTGCAAACATCATAGTCCATGGGGAATCTTGTCTCACCTCGTCTGTCCATCACCATAGCAAACAAGAAGGGGCTCAGAGTTGACCCTTGATGCAGTACTACCTCCACTTTGACCTCTTCTGTCACACCGACAGCACACCTCACCACTGTCTTACATCTCTTATACATGTCCTGCACCACTCTAACATACTTCTCTGCCACTCCAGACTTCCTCACGCAATACCATAGTTCCTCTCTCGGCACCCTGTCATATGTTTTTTTCAGATCCACAAAGGCACAATGCAACTCCGTCTGACCTTCGCTGTACTTCTCTATTAACATCCTCAAGGCAAACACTGTATCTGTGGTGCTCTTTCTTGGAATGAAACGAAATATACTAGTCCTTCTCAAAAAATTAGCATATTGTGATAAATGTCATTATTTTCTGTAATGTACTGATAAAAATTTAACTTTCATATATTTTAGATTCATTGCACACCAACT
>CM045748.1:4757500-4802500 GCA_024760905.1 Plotosus lineatus
CACAGATCCAGTAAAAAGAGCAACCCTACCTAAATTCCTCCTACTGTTCAGCACAGGAAGGATGCCTATGTACAGGTTATTTACAAAATAACCCATATAGGCGAAGCTGGCAGCCTCATACTAGCTATAGGGGAGGAACCTACCCTACTACGGTCAGTCGAGCTGCTGCGAACCTGGTCGACGAGAGCACCCGCCATCGACAACGGACCGAGAGAAAACAACAAGTCCGCATGAACCGCCAACGAGCGGAGATAAAAGTCTGTATAGGTGGTCTGACATGACCAGGAACAGGCAGTCATGATATCCTCAGTAGAAACATGATTGGCCTTCGCTAGACTAGATGCCAAAAGCCAAATTTGATGGGGATGAATCCGAAATTCTGGATGGAACGACAGATCTAGAGCTTGATAGGCCTCCATGACGGCGTACTTAATAAACTTAGCAAAACCATCTAGAGTAATCTCGTTAACAGAATGAGAAGAAAGGGGAAGAAAAAGTTTCACCCTGCCCTGAGAAACCGACACAGGCGATGTACGATCCAGGTTGAACTGAATAGCGTGAACAGGTCACAATTTGTAGTCCAGAGACTCATGGCCAGCAAAATTCTTCAAGGATTTAACCACAACAGGCTCAGGCACAAGGTTGGACTTCTGAGTCTTAGGCACCAACTGAGGATCTGGATAAAACCAGATTAATGACCAGTCCCGAGCAGGACGGAAGTAACCCTGATCACGGCGAAGAGCACAAAGCTCACTTCGACGCTTACCAGTAGCTAACACAACTAATAGAGCCGTCTTGTACATGAGAAGCTCTCTAGAACAAGACCCCATAGGCTCAAAAGGAGTATGAACCAGACTACGCAAAACCAGCCCTAAATACCACTGAGGAACAGGTTGGCGCACCACAGGGTGCAAATAACCAATCCCCTTGAAGAACTGGACCAAAACCCTCAAGAACCCGGGCTAAAGGACTTGCAATAATCCAGAATATGGAAGATTGCAGCCCAATAGCCTCTAGCAGTACTATAGGCCAAGCCGGAATCTGACAAAAAGGTAAAGAAACCTAGGAGATCAGATTCAGAGGGAACGAGAGGATCTATCTGCCTCTGATGACACCAACTGGAGTAATGTCATCACTTGGACTCATAGACCTCCAAGGTGGAGGATCTGACAGCAGCTGTAAGGATTGAGGAAGATCCCTCTGGAATTCCTCGTCTGGCCAAGACCTGCCGGAGAGAATCCAACCAGGAAGCCGAAACAACTGGGGATTCTCGTGAAGTAGACGCCCCTGAGACAGGAGCTCCAGAACTAGGGGCAGTTGAACTGGATGAGCTACTGACAGTTCCAAGAGGTCCGCAATACATGACTGGCGAGACCACAGAGGAGCTATGAGAAGCAGGCGAGCCTGCTCGGACCGTATTTTGGACAGAACAGCCCGAAGTAACAGGGTTGGAGGAAAGGCATACAACAGGGGCAAATGAGACCAACTCATCGACATAGCGTCCACAGAGAATGCCTGAGTGTCCAGAAATGGACTGACAAACAAAGGATACTGATTGTTGAGAAAAGTCGCAAACAGATCCAGATGGAAGGCCCCCAGCAGGGAGGACAGGTGCACCTGAAGAACATTCTGCTTCGACGCAATGTGACGGACCTGTGGAGTGATGGAGTGATCGCGAAAAAACATCAATCTGCCAAACAAGACCGCAAAGGGTGGACGAGTGAGTGCCTCCTTGGTGGCGAATGTAAGACACATCTGTGGAATTGTCACAAAGCTGGATGACAAGCTTACCCTGAAGGAGCGAACAAAAATGCCTGATGCCCATTAAAACAGCATGTGCTTCCAGAACATTGATGTGGAAGGCCTGGAAGGTAGGTGACCAAGAGCCTTGAATGCGATTGACTCCAAGTACAGCCCCCCAACCCTTCAAGGATGCATCCGTCATGAGATGCAGGGAGGGAAAGGGAAGCGACAGGGGACACTCGCAGTCAACCAAGTCTCCTGACTCTTCTCCCGGACGAAGGAAAAGACGAAAGTCGTCGTCCAGGAGAAGAGAGTGGTCCACAAAGTCTCGAAGGGGACGCCAACGAGACAGGAGCCAGATCTGAAGAGGACGCAAATACAGACGACCCAGAACAAGAAAGTCCGCAAGACCGTTCAGCAGACCGAGCAGAGATGGCAGGGTCCGAGCAGAACAGGAATGCATTGCCAACAGATGGGGAACGACCACCAGAGCCTTGGAGACATTGTGACGAGCGGGAGCGACCAGACTTAGACGACTGCGGCAAAGAACCCTGAGATACTCGAACTCCTGAGAAGGTATGAGATTGGACTTCTTTAGGTTGAGTATCTACCTGAGGCCTTCGAGGAACGGAAGAACCCACTGCAACTGATCGAGGAGGCACTGATTATTTTGGTGAAAGAGGATTCAGTCTTCTAAGTAGATGTGAAGACAAAAGCCGAGACCTTGAAGATGAGCTGCAACCGTCTCCACGATTCGTGTGAAGATGAGAGGAGCAGTGCATAGTCCGAAGAGGAGCGAGATGCACTGGTAGACCTTCGTGACGGACCAAATGATGCACAGGAAGGTCAGATACATATTTGTTAAGGCATTTTGCGTTCTTAATAAGACAGAAGCCTCCGTCCCACTTCAGAACGAGAAGCATGCTGGAGTAAAACACCTGTTGAGAAAGTTCCGATGGAGGAATGAGCTCGAGGGCATTTTTGGCCAGCATCTGCTGAATCTTGGTATACAACGCCTCCTGTTGGACAGGAGATAAAGGACACCGAAACGGTTGAACAGATGTGGTTGGAGAGGGAGGGGTGATAAAGGGTAAAACGTACCCGTTTACTACCCACGACCAAACCTGAGCACGAGATCAGTTCAATCAAAGATCTGGGCGTGTCACCAGTTACCCAAGCCGGAAGACTAGTGGATAACACTCTCGCCGATGAGACACTCGCTACACCACTAGCCGGAGGAAAGACAGACCAATCTCGTGTTGTAGCCCTAAGCTGGCTAGCACGGAGCAAGCCAGTTGATGGAGTTGAAGCTACTGCCCTCCTGCTACCACCCGGTGTCCGGTGAGTAGGGGGAGCACGCATGTAGTACGACAAACGATCGTGATGACGTGAGGAATTGGAACTAACCCCCCCACCCCCCCCGAGAATTGCGCATAGTATCAACGAAGCCGAAAGTCCTAATGGACTGAGGTCGCAACGAGCGTGAGTGGAAGTATTGAACTCAGATGGAGAGATATGCGACCTGGGACGCGAGAGATGACGAGACTGAGACCCATCGATTGTGCCTTGACAAAAGCCAGAAACCGACGAACCATCGTGGGAGGCCATGTCAAACCTAGAGACCTAATAAGTATCAAAAGGTAAACAATGACTTCTTCTTCTTCTTTCGGCTGCTCCTTTCATGGGTCGCCACAGCAAATGATCTGCCTCCATCTCTCCCTATCCTCTGCATCTTCTACTCTTACTCCAACGACCTTCATGTCCGCCTTCACCACATCCATAAATCTTCTCTTTGGTCTTCCTCTGGGCCTTCTGCCTGGTAGTTCCAACCTCAGCATCCTACTACCAATATACTCACTATCCCTCCTCTGTACATATCCAAACCATCTCCATCTAGCCTCTCTGACTTTGTCTGCAAAACATCTAACATGTGCTGTCCCTCTGATGTACTCGTTTCTGATCCTATCCATCCTTGTTACTCCCAAAGAGAACCTCAACATTTTCATCTCTGCTACCTCCAACTCTGACTCCTGTCTTTTCCCCACGGCCACTGTCTCTAAACCATACAACATCGCTGGCCTCTACACCGTCTTGTACACTTTTCCCTTCATTCTTGCCGATACTCTCCTATCACACATCACACCGGACACTTTTCTCCATCCATTCCAACCTGCCTGCACGCGCTTCTTCACCTCTTTTCCACACTCTCCATTGCTCTGGATTGTTGATCCTAAGTACTTAAAATCCTGCACCTTCTTTATCTCTGCCCCCTGTAACCTCACCGTTCCTCTTGGGTCCTTGTCGTTCACACACATGTATTCTGTCTTACTGAGACTAACCTTCATTCCCTCCTTTCCAGGGCATACCTCCACCTCTCTAGATTTTCCTCCACTTCACGTCATCTGCAAACATCATAGTCCATGGAGATTCTTGTCTCACCTCGTCTGTCAGCCTGTCCATCACCATAGCAAACAAGAAGGGGCTGAGAGCTGACCCTTGATGCAGTCCCACCTCCACCTTGAACTCTTCTGTCACACCGACAGCACACCTCACCACTGTCTTACATCTCTCATACATGTCCTGCACCACTCTAACATACTTCTCTGCCACTCCAGACTTCCTCATACAATACCACAGTTCTTCTCTCGGCACCCTGTCATATGCTTTCTCCAGATCCACAAAGGCACAATGCAGCTCCTTCTGACCTTCTCTGTACTTCTCTGTTAACATCCTCAAAGCAAACACTGCATCTGTGGTGCTCTTTCTTGGCATGAAGCCAAACTGTTGTTCACAAATGCTTACCTCTGCCCTTAGTCTTGCTTCCACTATTCTTTCCCATAACTTCATTGTATGGCTTATCAACTTTATCCCTCTGTAGTTGCCACAACTCTGTACATCTCCCTTGTTCTAAAAAATGGGCACAAGCACACTTCTCCTCCATTCCTCCGGCATCTGCTCACTTTCTAAGACCTTGTTGAATATTCTTGTCAGAAAATCTACTGCTACCTCCCCTAGACACTTCCATACCTAAACTGGTATGTCATCAGGGCCAACTGCCTTTCCACTCTTCATCCTCTTCAATGCCCTCCTCACTTCTCCCTTACTAATCTTTCCTGCTTCCTGGTCCTCAACGGTCACCCATTCTACTCTTTTTTTATCTCTCATTTTCCTCATTCATCAGCTCTTCAAAGTACTCTTTCCATCTTCCCAGCACACTTCTGTCATCAGTCAATACATTTCCCTCTCTGTCCTTTATCACTCGAACTTGCTGCACGTCTTTCCCATCTCTATTTCTCTGCTGTGCTAACCTGTATAAATCATTTTCTCCCTCCTTACTGTCCAACCTATCATACAAGTCGTCATACGTCCTCTGTTTGGCCTTTGACACCGCTACCTTCGCCTTACGCTGTGTCTCCCTGTACTCCTGTTTACTCTCTTTGGTCCTCTCAATGTCCCACTTCTTCTTAGCTAACCTCTTCTTTTGTACACACTCCTGCACTTCCTCATTCCACCACCAAGTTTCCTTATCTACTTTCCTTCCAGAGGACACACCAAGTACTCTCCGACCGGTCTCCCTGATCACATTGGCTGTGGTTGTCCAGTCATCTGGAAGCACTTCCTGACTACCCAAAGCCTGTTTCAACTCCTCCTTGAAGACAACACGACACTCTTCCTTTTTCAGCTTCCACCACTTTGTCTTCTGCTCTGCCTTTGCCTTTTTCACCTTTCTCACTATCAGCGTCATCCTGCACACCACCATCCTATGCTGTTTTGCAACACTCTCACCCACTACTACTTTGCAGTCACTGACTTCCTTCAAATTACATCGCCTACACAAGATGTAGTCTACCTGTGTGCTCTTACCTCCGCTTTCATAAGTCACCCTATGCTCCTGTTTCTTCTTGAAGAAAGTATTCACCACAGCCATTTCCATCCTTTTTGCAAAATCGGTCAACATCTGTCCTTCTGTGTTCCTGTCCTGGATACCAAACTTGCCCATCACTTCCTCATCCCCTCTGTTGCCCGCACCAACATGTCCATTGAAGTCTGCCCCAATGACTACTCTTTCACCTCTGGGGGTACGCTGCATCACTTCATCTAAGTCACTCCAGAATCTCTCCTTCTCTTCTAGCTTACATCCTGCCTATGGGGCATAAGCACTAACACCATTGACCATCACGCCTTCAATTTCTAACTTGAGACTCATCACTCTGTCTAACACTCTTTTCACTTCTAGAACATTCCTGACAAACTCCTCCTTCAAGATGACTCTTACTCCATTTCTCTTCCCATCCACACCGTGATAAAACAGCTTAAACCCTGCTCCTAAGCTTTTAGCTTTGCTACCTTTCCAGCTGGTCTCCTGAACACATAGTATGTCCACCTTCCTCCTCTGCATCATGTCAGCCAGCTCTCTACCTTTTCTTTGCATAGTTCCAACATTCAAAGTCCCTACTCTCAGTCCTAGGCTCATGCCTTTCCTCTTCTCTCTCTGCCTACGGACACGCCTCCCGCCTCTCCTTATTCGATGTCTTCGACCAACAGTAGTCCAATTTCCATCAGCACCCTGTTGGTTGACAGCACTGATGGTGGTCATTGTTAACCTGGGCCTCGACCGATCCGGTATGAATTTTGTTTTGACCATTTGCATTTTTAATGTGGCAGAAGTTTTACGCCGGATGCCCTTCCTGTTGCAACCCTCTGCATTTATCCGGGCTTGGGACCGGCATAAGGGGGAGAGACACTGGTTAGTCCCCCCCCGCCTCATGGTTGCATTCAAAAAGTAAACAATGACCAAAGTGGCAAAATGGTGCGAACGGTAAACAAAGGCTATCTCAGTGAACCAGGTCGCGCACTGCCAGTTTAGTCAGACTGAAAACTTTGTAGAACGTCAAAAACTAAACTAAGCAAACAATAGCGTGTCGAAATTGGCCGATCTAGTAGAAATCACCGTGTAGCACGCTAAGCAAAACAGGCTAGACAACACTCACGCTAAATTAGACTGACAAAACCAAGTCCAAAAATGCCGAAAATAACGTGAAACCAGACCTCATATTGCACTGCAAAAGTCCGTAAATGCAAACCAGAAAGTTTAAATGTTATCCTTTAGGCTGAGCAATGACAATGAACACCAAATCCAAGAGCCTTGAGGAATAATGTCCAGCTTCACGGCATTATCTAAAAAAAAAGGCGTTTCCCTGTGAGCGTCTTCCTGATATAGCGTGATCATGCGACCTCGAGTGGGGATTCTGAGAGAGGTATAAAGGCGCTATATGGATATAGTCTAACGTACGAAGGAAAAAGGAGGAACACAGATGGGATAAAAAGTGCTTTCAGATAATTCAGTGGTAGGTGTGTTTCAATGTTCCGTGATAATAAGACCAGAGGTGAGTTTATGAGTAAAACACTGAACTACCACTGCAGTCACACTGAATTAACATTACATAAACACAGTAAACTAATACCACAGTAACACTGAATTAACACTATACAAACACACTGAATTAACAGTAAATAAAAACGCTGACATAACACTGCAATAACACAGTGAATTAACACTACATTAAAACACTGAATTAACATTACTGGTATATAAACATGCTGAATTAGCACTGCAATAACATACTGAAATAACATTATATTAACAGCTGATGGGGGAAGTGTTGGCCTGGTAGATATGTGCCAGATTGCTGATCCCAAGTTTGGGAGTTCAAGTCCCACTATCGGTGGGTTGTCAGTGCTGTCCCCCCCAGTGCAGCTAATTGGGTTATGAAAGGCCGGCCATGTCTCCCACTGTCTATGGTGAGATGTTCATGTAAAAGAACCATTGCTGACTTTCGACAAGTGGAGCTGCATAGCCGTCAATGTTCTCCCCGTGATGGCTTGGATTGTTCTCTACCCTTGCCCAGAGTGGGCTGAGATAGGTGACAGCCTCACTGTGAACCTAATTAGGCTTAAGCGATTCAGAACATGAATGAATGGATGAATGAATTAACACTGCAGTAACACACTAAATTCACAGTGCAGGAACACACCGAATTAACACTACATAAACACACTGAACTAACACTGCCGGAAAACATAGAGGTAAGACTACATAAGCGCACTAAATTCATACTGCCTTAACACACTTAATAAATACTAAATAAATTAAAAAATGCCCGAATACAGTCAATTTACGCTACATTAACACACAATTAACACTACAGGAACACATTGAATTAACATTACATGAACATGAAACTAACACCAATACACTGATATAACACTACATGAACAGCATTTATCAAACACTCTTATCAAGAGTGACGTACAATTATCATTTATATATATCTGAGCAATTGAAGGTTAAGGGCTTTGCTCAAGGGGCCAACAGTAGGGATTGAACCTCTGACCTACAGATCAGTAACCCATCGCTTGATCCACTAAGTCACCTAACACCATCAACAAACTGAACTAACCCTAAATTAACACCATCAACACACTGAACTCACACTACATTAACACCATCAACACGCTGAACTCACACTACATTAACACCATCAACAAGCTGAACTAACACTACAGTAACACCATCAAGACACTGATCTCACACTACATTAACATCATCAACACTCTGAACGAACAATATTAACACCATCAACACGCTGAACTCACACTACATTAACACCGTCATCAAACTGAACTAACACTACATTAATACCATCAACACACTGATCTCACACTACATTAACATCATCAACACTCTGAACTAACACTATTAACACCATCAACACACTGAACTCACACTACATTAACACCATCAACACACTGAACTCACACTACATTAACACCATCAACACACTGAACTCACACTACATTAACCCCATCAACACACTGAACTCGCACTACATTAACACCATCAGCAAACTGAACTAACCCTAATGTAACACCATCAGCACACTGAACTAACGCTACATTAACACCATCAACACTCCGAACTCACACTACATTACACCATCAACAAACTGAACTAACCCGAAATTAACACCATCAGCACCCTGAACTTATGCACATTAACACCATCAACACTCTGAACTAACACTATTAACACCATCAACACGCTAAACTCACACTACATTAACACCAACACACTGAACTAACCCTAAATTAACACCATCAACGCACTGAACTGATATTACATTTAACATCATCATTGTACTGAACTGAAACTGCATAAACATCATCAACACACTGATCTAACACTGTCAACACAGTACACTAATTAATTAATTAACACATAAACTACCACTGGATCAACACACTGAACGCACGGTGCATGAGTATCAACATACTGAATTAACACTACCTAAACACAATCAGCTCACTTAGCTAACACATTACACAACATTAATGATAGAAATTATATCATAACATTAATGATAATAATTACATTAACACTATGCTATTTTGTGTAACACATAAGTAATCCCACTAACACATCTCTCTCTCTCTCTGTCACCCCCCCCCCCCCCAATCCAGTTAAGGTCTGCTGTGAGTTCCCTGCTTCAGCCTGGGGACAAGGACGAGGGCTGGCATGGCTCAGACCACCAGTTGGGCAAGGTGCCTTCTAGAGGTAAACACAACCATTCTTCTTACTCTACCATCACGAACAAGCTTTTTCTTCTACTGAGAACAGACAGAGTGTAAATTTGGCAGTGAACCTGTCCAGTCTGTGAGTCTTGATGCAGGTCACACGGTTTAATGGTCTTATCATTTCAGCTGTCTCTCTGTCTCTCTCTGTCTCTCTGTCTCTCTCTCTCTCTCTCTCTCTCTCTCTCTCTCTCTCTCTCTCTCTCTCTCTCTCTCTCTCTAGCCCCCTCTCCCCACCAAATGCGTTCCCGTTCTGGCTCAGTGAGTGAGTCGCTGGGCAGCAGCGGAGGTCAATCGGTCAGAGCTCTCGTCTCTCATCCTGCCTCAACAAACCCAGTGCTTCTCTCATTCTCACGTGGTGATACACTCACTCTGCTTGTACCTGAGCCACGCAATGGCTGGATGTATGGTCGCCATGACACCAACCTGCGGTAAGAGATTCAGACTACAGTACTGGAATGCGAAAATAAAAACCACCCAGATTTACACCGTCATTAAGTTGATTAAATTATTGATAAAATTAATTATAAACTCCTGCTGTTCTACATACACGAAGAATATTTTTATGTATATTATATTCAGTGTGTGTTCTTTATGTCATCTCTTGTTATTAAATGTGAACGGTGGCTTGTCGCTGTCTTGCAGGCAGGGCTGGTTTCCAGCATCGTACATTACTCCTGTGGAAGATCTCTCCTCCTTTAGCTCAAGGTGTGAATCAGTCCATCAGACTGCATATGCGCTCATATTTTTAGGATATCATGACAGGCTGACCTTTTGACCTGCTGATCCTGTGTTCTTTTAAAGCGGTGCATTGCTCCGAAACCACAGCATGAACAACCTCTTAGAACCGTCGAGCCATTCAGAAGCCACCAATAACAGATATTCTGGTGAAATCCCACTCCCAGCCTCACCCCTTCCAAGAGGCTCACCCCATCTTGACAGGAAGGCCGAATCTGCATATGAGGCAAAAGCGAATCAAAGCTACAGTGAGATTCCATCCCCGGCACCACCCATTCGAAGAGTGTCAGGGGAATTTCGGCCGGTTTCACCACTCCTCGACAGGAGGGCGGAGTCTCACTTTGAGAGCATGACTGGTTATTCTGTTCCTGGGAGAAAGGCAGAGCCGACTGTAGAGGTGTGTGCCATGTGTCCATCTTCAACTTTTAACATGTTTTGTTGTGCGATTCTACTTTATGTCATTTTGTTTTTTTTTATTGCTGTTGTGCTTCCTCAGAGGCCGAACCCTCACAGGCATCTACCAGAGCATCCTCTCTTTCCCAGGTAGACTTTAATGTTCCATGGACAACTGATACAGGTTTCTCAGTGGCTTTTTATTATTTAACACTTTGCGAGCTAGTTATTCAGTGCTGCCATTTGTTTTCAGGTAAACGCTGGCGTGTTTCATTACATATAAAGGCATTATGAGAAGGCTGAGGCAGACGGAAAAGAAGGAACTCAAGCCCTTTTCTTAATCACCTATGCTGATCAATTTACCTTCAAATGCTTTGATCATGCTAATGGTGTTACCATTTTAAAATGTCTTTGCCTGTCTTATTCTACCTGTCTGTCTGTGTATCTGTCTCTACCTGTCTATTACTGTGTAACTTTCTCTGTCTCGTGACTACTTCTCTGTGTCTACCTCGCTGTCTCTTTTGGTCTGTCTCTGTCTCTTTCGTTCCACTTGTCTCTGTGTCTGTATCTCTCTCTCTTTCTCTGTCTACCTGTCTGTCCTTAACTCATTCAGTCTTTTCAACCCTGTGTGTCTGTTTCTATCTATATTTCTCTCTACCTGTCTGCCTCTTTCTGTCTGACTCTATGTATGCTTTGACTCTTCTGTTTCTTTTTCACTCGACTGTATTTCTGTCTGTATGTTTTTAACTGTTTTTCTCTCTCTCTTTCTAAACCTGTTCATTCCTTCGTGTTTGTTTTCTGTCTCTTTGTCAGTGTCTATGTCAGGGGTCGGGAACCTTTTTGACTATCTATCTATCGAGTGCCTGAGTCGTAGGACTACCATTGGTGACCCGCCATGAAGGATAACGCCCTGGTTATCATCTTCATGGAGGTTTTCTTGGCAGGATTAGTGCAGTGGTTTGGCATTGCCTTCTGCATGATGCGAATCTACAGGCAATTTAGAACGGCCAATTAACCTACTGTGCATGTCTTTTGATTGTGGGAGGAAACTGGAGCACCCGGAGGAAACCCACACAAGCACGGGGAGAACATGCAAACACCACACAGAAACGCCCAGGCCGGGAATCGAACCCAGGCCTTTTTGCTGTGAGGCGGACGTGCTAATCACTACGCCACCATGCCGCCCCTTTTCTGACTAAGAGAGCTAAAAAAAATATGTATTTCAAAATCTATTCCTCTGAGAGCTATATATATATATATATATATATATATATATATATATATATATATATATATATATATATATATATAAAACGAGTATATTAATACTGAATACAACTAAATTAAAAAAAGAAAAAAAGAAGACTAAGAATTTGAGAGTATAATAAGACTGAATTTATTTTAAACAACAATGTTATAACGAACTTATTTATTAATAAGAAAAATACTTTCCACTATTAACTTGACTTCTGGTGCTGCATGGTTTTGCTGATGGCTTTGTAGTCTGGCTGATACGTGCTGAGGTTCAGCTTCATGCAGGCGTTTAGGCTTCCTTCTATTACGCGTGACCGCAGGTTGGTCTTGATGTTTTTCAGGTGAGAAGGACCACTCGCGTGCACATGTGGAGTCAAACATGGTCAATACGACAGGACTCACACGCTGCAGTGTTTATGTGACAGGAAGCGCGCCCCAAGTTTTGGCAATCAGCTGGTCTGCGGGTTGACGTTTTCCATGTCTGTCCATTTGTGTTTGCTTGTCAGCTGTGCTTTGCTTCGTGCAAATGAGCCGATCAAAAACGAGGGAAATTTACCTCTTTACTCAAAAACAACACGTGCAGTCTGTGGCTGTTGCTATAATCCAATAAAATTAGACTTTCAAGGTATCGGACCCGCCCCCCCCCCATACTGGTGTACAGAAAGGATTGGCTCGCCGCTGCGCGCCACAATGACATTTTGCATTGAAAATAGATGTATCGATTTAAATTCACGAGATTTATTCATCTGTTTTTGTTTTATTTGACGGCTTTTTTTTTGTATTTTTATTTAAATGACAGTGAAATTATGTATTCGTTATTCTGTTAAGAAAGGCCACCTGATTTATCTGAGAGCCAGATACAGTCATCAAAAGAGCCACATCTGGCTCGCAAGCCATAGGTTCCCGACCCCTGGTCTATGTGTTTGTCTGTTTCTTTACATTACATATAAAGGCATTATGCTTAGGCTGAGGCAAGCAAAAAAGAAGGACCTTGAGCCCTCTTCTTTTTCACTCATGCTGATCAGTTTACCTTCAAATTCTTTGAGCATGCTAATGATGTGACTAGATTGTTCTTAAAAGGTCTTAATTTTTCCATGAGTAGTAGTCTGGGTTGTCCTGAGTGCTTGTTTGTCTCGTTGTGCTTCCAGGGGAACGAATCCTTTTGCCACAGTAAAGCTCCGCCCCACAATAACCAATGACCGATCAGCACCGAGAATCCACTGACCAATAGCAGCAGGGGAAACCTGGCACTCTGATTCAACACAAAATGAACCAGAAAATCATATTACGGATTTTTTTTTTGTTGTTGTTGTTGAAATGTTTTTTATTTCTCTGAATTCCACGCTACGCAATCAAACAAACACCTCAAAACCTAAAAGGGCATGTTCAGGCTGACAGTAATTTTTCAGCACTTCTTACATTTTTCTTGTGCTTGTTTACACTTGTGGGCGTGGCCTAACATCATAATGAGGATTGTTTGATATTACAGCTGATCCAAAAATATAATTAACATAGTATGTTTTGTTTTTGCTTGTTAGTTAGCATTCTCTTTTAGTAAAGTTGCAAAATTACTTTATCTTCTGAGTTTGGTTATATATTGTATTTGTCTTCCATGATTAGTGTTACCTTTCATGAATTAATTTAGCTTTAACTACCTACAATATCTCTCTGTAACTAAATTACACTTTAGTTTAACCAAGCTGTATTGAAGGGATAAGTGATATCAGCCTTGTAATGGGTGGGGGCGAGACAAGATTAGCCACACTCTTTATATTCCATGGGGTGATTTTTTTTTTAGTGATGTACAGTACCTTGCAAAGGTTTCACCTCCCCTGGCATTTTACATATTCTGTTACATTACAACCTGTAATTTAAGTGTTTTTAATCTGAATTTTATGTGATGAATCTGCACAAAATAGTCTAAGTTGGTAAAGTACAATGAGGAAAAATATATTTTGAAAAATAAAACTCTGAAAATTGGCAAGTGCATATAGATTCACCCCCACTGATATGAAGCCTATCAAAAAATTTTGGTGCAATCGAATACCTTCAGAAGTCAAATAATTAGTGAAATAAAGTCCTCCAGTGTGCGATATAAGTGTCACATGATCCGTTAGTATGAGGCTACCTTTTCTGAAAGGCCCCAGAGTCTGCAACACCACAAAAAAAGAAACATCACACCATGAAAACCAAGAAGTGATCCAAAACAAGTCAGAGACAATATTGTTGAGAAGTACAAGTCAGGGTTGGGTTTAAAAAAATCCAAATCCTTGATGATCCCTGGAGCAACAACAAATCCATCTTTAAAAGAAAAGAACATGGTACTAAAACAAACCTTCCAAGAAAGGGCTGTCCACCAAAATCTCACAGACTGGGCAAGGAGGGCATTAATCAGAGAGGCAGCACAGAGACAAAAGGTAACCCTGAAGGAGTTGCAGAGTTCCATAGCAGAGACTGGAGTATCTGTGCATGGAACCACAATAAACTGTGTACTCCATAGAGCTAGGCTTTATGAAAGGGTGGCCGGAAAAAAGCCATGACTTAGCGTTAAAAATAACAAATTATCAGTTTGCCAAAAGGCATGTGAGTGGCTCCACAAATGTATGGGAAAGGTGCACTGGTCATATGAGACTAAAATTGAACTCGGCCAGCAAGGGAAAGGCTATATCTTGCCCAAACCCAACACATCCCATTGTCCCAAGAACACAATGGTGGTGGCAGCATCATGCCGTGAGGGTGTTTTTCAGCAGCGGGGACTGGGAAACTGATCCGAGTTGAGGAAAAGTGGATGATGCTTAATACAGGGACATTTTTGTGATTTGAGAGGTTCATCTTCAGGCAGGACAATGACCCAAAACATACTGCTAAACAACACTTGGGGAAAACATTTAAATGTGTTGGAATGTCTGTCTTCCTTTCGGCTTTTTCCCTTTTTCTCGGGAGTCGCCACAGTGAATCATCTGATTCGCACGTTTGATTTGGCAGAGGTTTTTTTTACGTCGGATGCCCTTCCTGTCACAACCCTTTTTAGCAAGGGACAGAAACACGCTGACGACTTTGCAGCTACTCTTTACGAAAGTCAGCAATGGTTCTTTTACATGAACCTCTCACCATAGACAGTGACAGACATGGCTCACCTTTCATAACCCAGTTAGCTGCACTGGGGGGGACAGTGACGACCTTGCGGAGAGTGGGACTCGAACCCCCAACCTTTGGAGCAGTGATCCAGCGCCCTACACCACTAGACCACCACTGCCCTCATTTAAATGTGTTGGAATGGCCCAGTCAAAACCGAGACCTCAATCCAACTGAGAATCTGTGGTCAGACTTGATGATTGCTGTTAACAAGCGGAAACGATCCAACGTGAAAGAGCTGGAGTAGTTTTGTCATGAGGATTGGGCAAAGAATTCCAGTGGAAAAATGTGGTGACCTCAGCGAGACCGATCCAAAGCGACTCGCAGCTAAAATTGCAGAAAAAGGTGGCTCTACAATGCACCTCATTTAGCGGTGAATAGTTCTGCAGGCTGAAGTTTCCTGTTATTTTTTCCTATTTGTTGTTTGATTCACAATACAACGGGTCATATCTTCAGAGTTGTATTTATGTTCTGTCAAAAAAATGATGCAAACCTTCAAGCAATCTATTTTAATTCCAGGTTGTGAGGCAACAAAACATGAAAAACTGAAAAGTGTGAGGCACTGGAGATTAGGTGCGGCGTGTTCTCTTGTGCTATTATTACACCAATACATTTCAGGGAGTTTATCTCCAGGTGGAGTTTAAGGTCAACCTGTTCATGTTATCAATGTTGTAAGATAAATACATTGTGACATAAAATGTATTATATATTCACCTATATTATTACATGCTAATTATAATGTGCTTATTAATGATTAATAATAATAATAATAATAATAATAATACAGTAATAAGGAGAAGAAGAAGCAGAAATACATACTTGCTCACCTGTGTGTAAACGCTCCTTTTTGTTTTGAAGTTGGTCTGGTTTGCGAGTTCGAGCGGCGATAACTCACCTGAGCGTTTCCTCTCTACGTTAGTTACTTGCCAGTTTGTGTTTGCTCTTTGTAAGTCATCTTTGTTTCATAGATTTGCCACGATTTGAATATTATTTTAATATATTTAATAAATTATAATTAGATTTGCAGTTATTCGGATATATTTGATTTGATTTAAACTGTGTATAATTTAAAATATTATAAATAATGTACCTTTCTATCTCCATCATTCACTTTTACTTTCTGTGCTTTTTAAAAATAGTTTTAGTGATCAGATTAGCCATGACTTGATAAGTAGGCTGTCTAGTCAATTATTTTGTACAGTACGTATACAGTGTATCACTTCTACAGCTCCGCCTACAAATTTAAGCCACACCCAGTCTCCTATCTTGATGTCAGGAAAAAAGGAACTGTTTAGTTGTTGCTGTTTAACTTAAGAATTAATCTTTAGTTTGCTTAATTGGTAGTTTAGTCAAGTGTATGCAAAAAATATATAAAATGCAAAATAAAGTAATTGTTAACACTAAATATCTCAAAACTCAAAAACTCAAAACACACTTACGTTCAAGGCAAGACTTCAGTTTATTTATCTTTCAAGTTTACATTCTCTTTTCTTTTTTCACAGCTCATTATCACGTGTTATTGGTTATTGTCTTTGATTTTATTTTTTTGCGCACTGGCGTTTTACCAACTCTATCTGAGGGGCGGAGTGGGGGTTGGGTGATGCTGGATGAAGTGATTGGAGAAAGTGAAGTTGGAACAGAGAGAGAGAGAGAGAGAGAGAGAGAGAGAGAGAGAGAAGAAAGGTGAGAAAAACAGAAAGCAGGATTCCCGACAGGTGATGTGGGTGTTTTCTGTATAAAAAGATGTAACTAAGTAGAGGGACAGTGAGGCAGAGTGGAGGACGGAGGACATGGTTCGGTTTGCCAGGTACTTTGTTGTTTACTTGTGCACAACAGCCTCAAACTCTGAAATAGAGCAGATCACACACACAGCTGAGAAATACAACAACCTTTTTATGATTTAATTTTGTTGGTGCTAATTTTCTGTATGTTATATTTCTTATGGTCCTTTTCCATCCGTCTCATTATCTGTTTTTCATGCTGTCCCAGTGCCTGACTGCCTCTAGTCTGCTTGTGTGCCTCATGCAATTTGTCTGTTTCTACCTCTTTGTCTCTGCGTGTCTCTGTGTGTTTATCTATATCGCTTTGTCTCTGCATGTCCTGTCTCTGCGTGTTTATCCCAACCTCTTTGTCTCTGCGTTTCTCTGTGTGTTTATCCCAACCTCTTTGTCTCTACATGTCCTGTCTCTGTGTGTTTATCTATACCTCTTTGTCGCTGCATGTCCTGTCTCTGTTTGTCTGTTTCTACCTGCTTGTGTTTGTCTAACCTCTGTCTTTTCTACCACTATGTCTTTGAGTGACTGTCTCCTCCTGTCTTTCATCTCTCTCTCTCTCTCTCTCTCTCTCTCTCTCTCTCTCTCTATCCTTCACTGTCTGTGTTTCTGTCTGTCTGTTTATCTCTTTTAGTCTATTTAGCCCTATGTGTCTGCTTTTGTATATTTTTCTCTCTATCTGTCTGTCTTTTTCTGTCTGTCTCCATGTGCCAGTCTCTGCCTGTCTGTCTCTTTCTTTCTTTCTTTCTTTTTTGCTGTATTTCTGTCTGTATTTTTTTGGTTGTCCCTGTCTGTCTCTGCCTGTTCATCTCTTTGTGTTTGCTGCTTTGTCTTTCTCTGTTACTGTCTGTTTGTCACTTTTTGTTGGTCTGTAATGATCTGTCTCTGCCCCGATTTGTGTATGGCTGTTCTTGCCTGTCTGTCACTCCCTGTCTGTTTTTCATCGTTTCTGTCTGTCATCCTATCTGCCTCGTTTTGTGAATGTGACTGTTTAAGTACTATATCTCTGCTTCTGTCTGATGAGTCTAAATTTGTGTGCATGTTATTGTCTGTCTCTCTCTGACTTTATTATTCTTTTTGTCTGTCTGTTTGTCTGTATGTCTGTCTGTCTGTCTGTTTGTCTCTGTCTTTCTCTGTGTGTATTTCTGTCTCTCACCATCGATGCCGATCTTGCCATCTCCATCCTTGTCAGCATCTTGGAGGAAAGCTTTGGTCTCCTTATCGGTCAAATCTCTGCCGTCTTTGGAAAAGCCCTTTAGCACGAACCTAACACACAACCACAGCATTTAGAGTGTGTGTGTGTGTGTGTGTGTGTGTGTGTGTGTGTGTGTGTGTGTCTGTGAATGTGTGTGTGTGTGTGTGTGTGTGTGTGTGTGTGTATGTCTGTCTGTGCCTCTGTGTGTGTGTGTGTGTGTGTGTGTGTGTGTCTGTGAATGTGTGTGTGTGTGTGTGTGTGTGTGTGTATGTCTGTCTGTGCCTCTGTGTGTGTGTGTGTGTGTGTGTGTGTGTGTGTGTGTATGTCTGTCTGTGCCTCTGTGTGTGTGTGTGTGTGTCTGTGAATGTGTGTGTGTGTAGTGTTTGTGTATGAATCTGTGAGTCTTACTTCAGCTCATCTTCCTCAATAAAGCCACTCTCATCGACATCCAGGACTTGAAAAACCTTCTTAACATTCTCTGCAGACATGGTTTTCAGACCAACCAGCTCAAAGAACTTAACGTGGTCAAAGGATTCAGCAACTAGGCCACACACACACACACACACACACACACACACACACACACACACATACACACACACACACAATATTAAAATTGGTGTCATTAAACACATCATATCACCCCATTGTTCAAATTTTGCAAATGGTGTTGCCAGGCAACAGGTCACTATACTTGAAATCCGCTAATGAGTGTAGCTGATGATATAACTCGCTATCTTGCTTTTCATTCAGAGGTAGAGACAATGTGACAGTGGAACTGTAAGCCATCAGAAATATCAACTTTTCCCTCCAATGGCATAACATCATGGTATAACTTCATCAAGCACCAACTTCCACCATACTGATCAATCACGTCATCACACAACTCATGAACTTGTGATTCTCATAATGATCAACATACAACCTGAATAAAACATAAACAAGCAAAGTAACAGTGGGGCCGGTGGTATAGTGGTTAGGGTGCTGCGTGCATGATAAGGAGGTTGTGTGTTCAAATCCCAGTTTAACCCCCACTGTGCTAAGACCCCTGGGCAAGCTCTTAACCTCAAGTGTGCCTCTGTTGACCCAGCAGTATAAATGGGTACCAGTAAAATATACTGGGAAGGTAACCTGCGATGAACTAGCGTCCCATCCAGGAGGAGTTCAACTGCTGGTTGTTTCACGCTACAGAAACCGGGGATAAGCACCGCCCTGATGAGCCGCTAGTCTCGGGGTATAAAAATTCAAAAGCAAAGTAACAACCTTTGAATGTGTCCAGGGCCTTCTTGATGTCATCAGCCTTGAGTAAGTCTTGCATCGCCATCTTGGCTGTTGAAGAAAAAGACAAGAAAAAAAAAAATATTAAGCTTCACTGACCAATGAATTGTTAACTAAATGTCACAACTAATATTTGTTCATTTATCCCAACAGCCAACAAGCTTAATTTAACAAGTTGGGGATTCTTTGGTATTCTTTAAGTTGTACGATAACATGTAAATGGCAGTGTCCAACCATTCGCTAGACTTTCCTCTGCACTAACGTCTCAGTTGTTTGTGAATGGTTTTTACATATCCTCTCCACATTTCCTGATGAAACTGTTATGAAACCTGTCTGAAGTAGGTGTGGCTTAAAATTCAAATAACCAAGTGTGAATGACCCATCCTCTGGCTGAGACTCCCAGCACCGCTACACTGCTGGAATCACTAAACAAAGCATTCTTCAACTCTTCAGCCGAACCAAAATAAAGTCGACTGAGCGGGGATACACTTGCTAGGTTGTGTGTATGTGTATATGTGGGTTTATCAAAAGGGAATGATGGGGGGTTTGGGGGTGGGGGTGTTGAGGTTACATGTCTTAGGTTTACACCTGAAAGGAGGAGCAAAAGGATTCCTGAGAGACTAACTGATCTACTGCACGCACACCTAAAATGTCACCTCGCTTTATAGCTGTGATCTCACACAGTAGTGCAGCAGTGTAGAATTTCATGTGAGGTCTCCACGTTCAGGAGGGCTCCGTTATCAGACACTCAAGAATGTATGTACATGCACAGAGTTAGAATTGAGACAAATCCTGCTATGATACAGAAATATATCGAAAGGAATCTCGATCAGGTTCCACTGCTGTGACACAAGAAAAGGAACCTGAGACTACACTGGGTTCCCTCTCAGCCCCACTGGGGAATTTTAGACGAGAAACCCCTGATGGGAGAATGGCACCAGCCACTGTGTATCCAATATGAGAAATGGGCGTCCATTTTGAGGTTGAACGTGACCTTCAATGATGTTTCAGCATTTGGTCCCAAGTTGCCACATTGAAAACTTGATGGCAATATATCAAATAGTTCTTGAGAGAGGGAGAGGTAGCCACAGATTTAATTTAAAAATAGAAGCATACAAACTGACAAACGTGAACAGAATAGCAGCTGCGTTATTGCAGCTATCAAAAAGGTTCCATCTGTCTCAACGCTGAAGGTATTGTGTGTTCTGTGATGCTTTTCTGCTCACCACGATAACAAAAAGTGGGTACCTCAGTGTTTCTAATCTTCAACCGTTCATCCATCTATCAATTGTCTCCACCATCTGTTAGGATCTCAGGCAGGCTGGAGCCAATACCAGCTAACTTTGGAAAGAGGAAAGGTTTGATCCTAACCAGGTCCCCAATCTACTGCAGGACTAACATAGACCTAAACGACCATTCACATCCACATTCACACCGAAACGCAATTTAGACTAACCAGTTCACGTCATGTGCATCTCTTCAGACTGTGGGAGAAAACCAGACAACCCAGAGGAAACCCATTCAAGCACGGCAGAACATGGGACCTCTCCACACAAAAGCCCCAATCAGGTTCAGGTAAAAAAAAAAAAAAAAAAATTCTTGCTATGTTGAAGCCACTAACTCGACCCCACTGCACCACCAGACTGCCACAAGTATTTCTTGAGAATCGACCTCTCGAGATTGTTGTACATGGAAATCCAAGGAGAGCACTGTCTTCTAAAATTCTCAAACCTAAAATTCTTGGATATGGACCCAGCAGCCATGGCTTGGTCAAAGCGTCTGGTCTAAAAGAAACCCGCAAGCAACTTTTGAATGGGAGGAGTTACTGGTCTACAACAATGAAATAGCTTGATTGGTTAAATTGACAGTTATTGATTGGTTAAATGTTTGTCACGAGAATGTCAATCCTTGAACATATTAGCATGTGTCATGATCAGAACTCTATGAAACATGAGGTCACAATACATTGGCATGATGTCATACAATCATATAAAGAACTCTGATCTTAATATATATTGGAGGTGGATTTTAAAATTTTGTATAGAGTTGTTTTGTAAGTTTACTAAACAGTAAACTGATATTGTATGTATCCAAACCCAGGGTGTGGGCTTCCCCTCCTCAAGGGTGGTGTATTCAGTGTCGTTTAGGATGCCAAGTCACATACTATTATCAAAGGCATCATGCTTCATAAATGACTCGTTTTTCACGGGCGATGACAGGCACAATGTTGCTCTGTAAACTGAGCTCAACGATTTATGCAGCTGCACCTGTTCAATAAAGATAAATATGACTCGGAGGCTTTTAATAAAGGCCTTCCCATCATTTTATTCTTTTATTCTTCTTTTGTACAGCAAACACTTCATTTTAATTTCTTGATCTTTTTTTTTCAAATTGAGCAATTAGCAAGTTTTCAGTAATGGAATTCTAGGTACAGTATTTTTTGTATAACGGACTACAGATTATGCAGCTAAAATTTTATACACATAGCTGACCATCATACAAATATGGCTTTTATTTAGTTTTTTTTTTTTTGTTAGTTTTTTTTTTGTTTTTAATACCCAGATTTAGTCATGGCCAATTTTCATCCAGCAGACAGATCTCTTCTCTTGTCTGACAACAGCTACCAACCAGGCACCATAAGCCAAACTGCAATTATTAAATCCATTGCTCATGCAAAATCAGGGGTAGAGTACAACTGCCCATCTTTGTATGCCTGAGATCACAGCTGCACACGATTGGTTAGTATCGCTGTGAGCGACATGAAAGTGTCTGCCATCCCTCCCACCCAGAGAGTTCAGTCAGTCAGCTTTCTTGAGCTCCTGGCCACAGATGACTATAGCATCACCTAGGATTCAAACCTGCTAATGATGGGGGCACAATTTTCTGTTGCATTACTTCAGGATCAGCGAATGTGAAACTGTTATAAGCTCCACACACTTTTCTGCAGACACTTCACACTAGGTTTAAGGTGTGGCTGTTGAAGTGTGGCTGTGGTTGGTCATTTGTGCTCATTCGGCAACAAGGGCATTAGTGATGAGAACATCGATGTCTTGACTTGAGGCTCAGTTGGTGGTTGAGTGCATTCCAGAAGTGTTTAGTCAAGTTGAGGTCAGGGTTGGCGCGGGACATTTTTCTTCATGTCTTCATGTCCACAAACTTGAAGAAAGCGAGAGCAAATTAAAGGGCACCTCCCAATTAACCCTCAAGACATGGGATCTTCCTGGACATCCACCATCTTGTAGGTTTAATCTCCAACCAAAATCTCGATGTTTGTATGATTACGGAGCTAGATCCTGAGGAACGGGGCTGGGACCACGGTCAATGGTCAAATTAATATATCAACAACAGTCTCAGACCAAGATGTCTGCCAAGAGTCTGATCTTAATTAAAACTTTTCCCGGCTACAAGTGTCAGAATCTTTACTGGCTCTGCACATGAGAAATTATTTATGTAAACTACTAGTATATGCTGAGTTTAAAGTAACTCTGCGGTGGGAAAAGATCATTGGTTACTGTTGACATTTAAAGCAGCCATGCAGAAACGTTAATCAATTACGGAATTCTCATCAGAAACAGCGTGTTAAAAGATGCTGATATGATGTTTACATTAGTATACACCACGAGGGAATGGTGTTATCTGATTGGTCCACTATCTCGGGATCATAAATCATTATTCAGAGTGGATAATGAGAGAATCAAACTGACACGAACAGTTTTCCACGTGAGTGGACATCATCATCATCATCATCATCATCATCATCATCCTGCTTTAAAATGGAAAAATAAACCATATAAACCATGTTTTTGTGTTTCCTCCATACTGTATACATTACCAAAACACCTTTAGGGAGCGCTCACTCCTTTTATCATGAAAGATAAGAACAAACAGAACAGACACTGTTTATCTGGCTAAAAACTCAACCGTGAACTGGATAATAATACAAAAAATAATTTTGTTTTATTTATTTATTTTTTTTTTTACTGGCAGTAGGTATTAAAACACCTTTCTGAAGCACAGGTTATATCCATTTCTTTACTTTTGTTTAAGAAGAGACGCATTTAGCAAAACAGAAATATTTGCATAGCGATCCAGTAGGCAGGTGATTACCTAATTTGTCCCTGAGGAAATTTTGATTTAGGGCAAACCCCTCCTTCAGTAAGTGTCAGCTCCAACTTACATACTACATTAAGCAGGATAAATCGCTGCTCAGAGGGTGACATGGAGCGTTTAAGGTGAACACAACACATGCAATTCACCTCACTTACCTCACTGCCATGATTTGAATATGGAATTATAAATGATAAAATATGGATTTATTGTATTTTGTATACTTGCATAAACACCTTTACAGAGCAATGTGTACAGATGAGACCAGACACCATCCGAGTCTCTGAGCTATCAGCTAATTCAAGTGTGGATCACCTGACCTACCTCAGTGTCATGGGCAAAATATGTTAGTCTTCTTCTTCATCTCCTTTCGGCTGTTCCCTTCAGGGGTCACCACAGCAAATGATCTGCCTCCATCTCACCATATCCTCTGCATCTTCTACTCTTACTCCAACTACCTTCATGTCCTCCTTCACCACATCCATAAATCTTCTCTTTTGTCTTCCTCTCGGCCTTCTGCCTGGTAGTTCCAACCTCAGCATCCTACTACCAATATACTCACTATCCCTCCTCTGTACATGTCCAAACCATCTCAATCTAGCCGCTCTGACTTTGTCTCCAAAACATCTAATATGTGCTGTCCCTCTGATGTACTCGTTTCTGATCCTATCCATCCTCGTTACTCCCAAAGAGAACCTCAACATTTTCATCTCTGCTACCTCCAACTCTGACTCCTGTCTTTTCCCCAGGGCCACTGTCTCTAAACCATACGACATCGCTGGCCTCATCACCGTCTTGTACACGTTTCCCTTCATTCTTGCCAATACTCTCCTATCACACATCACACCGGACACTTTTCTCCATCCATTCCCACCTGCCTGCACACGCTTCTTCACCTCTTTTCCACACTCTCCATTGCTCTGGACTGTTGAGCCTAAGTACTTAAAATCCTCCACTTTCTTTATCGCTGCCCCCTGTAACCTCACCGTTCCTCTTGGGTCCTTGTCGTTCACACACATGTATTCTGTCTTACTGAGACTAACCTTCATTCCCCTCCTTTCCAGGGCATACCTCCACCTCTCTAGATTTTCCTCCACTTGTTCTCTGCTCTCACTACAGATCACGATGTCATCTGCAAACATCATAGTCCATGGAGATTCTTGTCTAACCTCATCTGTCAGCCTGTCCATCACCATAGCAAACAAGAAGGGGCTGAGAGCTGACCCTTGATGCAGTCCCACCTCCACCTTGAACTCTTCGGTCACACCGACAGCACACCTCACCATTGTCTTACATCTCTCATACATGTCCTGTACCACTCTAACATACTTCTCTGCCACTCCAGACTTCCTCATACAATACCACAGTTCTTCTCTCGGCACCCTGTCATATGCTTTCTCCAGATCCACAAAGGCACAATGCAGCTCCTTCTGACCTTCTCTGTACTTCTCTATTAACATCCTCAAAGCAAACACTGCATCTGTGGTGCTCTTTCTTGGCATGAAACCAAACTGTTGTTCACAAATGCTGACCTCTGCCCTTAGTCTAGCTTCCACTATTCTTTCCCATAACTTCATTGTATGGCTCATCAACTTTATCCCTCTGTAGTTGCCACAACTCTGTACATCTCCCTTGTTCTAAAAAATGGGAACAAGCACACTTCTCCTCCATTCCTCCGGCATCTGCTCACTTTCTAAGACCTTGTTGAATATTCTTATCAGAAAATCTACTGCTACCTCCCCTAGACACTTCCATACCTAAACTGGTATGTCATCAGGGCCAACTGTCTTTCCACTCTTCATCCTCTTCAACGCCCTCCTCATTTCTCCCTTACTAATCTTTCCTACTTCCTGGTCCTCAACGGTCACCCCTTCTACTCTTTTTTCTCTCTCATTTTCCTCATTCATCAGCTCTTCAAAGTACTCTTTCCATCTTCCCAGCACACTTCTGTCATCAGTCAATACATTTCCCACTCTGTCCTTTATCACTCTAACTTGCTGCACATCTTCCCCATCTCTATTTCTCTGCTGTGTCAACTTGTATAAATCATTTTCTCCCTGTTTACTGTCCAACCTATCATGCAAGTCATCATACGCCCTCTGTTTGGCCTTTGTCACCGCTCCCTTCACCTCACGTTGTGTCTCCTTTTACTCCTGTTTACTCTCTTCGGTCCTCTCAATGTCCCACTTCTTCTGAGATAACCTCTTCCTTTGTACACACTCCTGCACTTTCTCATTCCACCACCAAGTCTCCTTGTCTACTGTCCTTCCAGATGACACACCAAGTATTCTCCTACTTGTCTCCCTGATCACATTAGCTGTAGTTGTCCAGTCATCTGGAAGCACTTCCTCACCACCCAAAGCCTGTTTCAACTCCTCCTTGAAGACAACATGACACTCTTCCTTTTTCAGCTTCCACCACTTTGTCTTCTGCTCTGCCTTCGCCTTCTTAACCTTCTTCACCATCAGCGTCATCCTGCACACCACCATCCTATGCTGTTTGGCAACACTCTCACCCACTACTACTTTGCAGTCACTGACTTCCTTCAAATTGCATCGCCTACACAAGATGTAGTCCACCTGTGTGCTCCTACCTCCACTTTTATAAGTCACCCTATGCTCCTGTCTCTTCTGGAAGAAAGTATTCACCACAGCCATTTCCATCCTTTTTGCAAAATCGATCAAAATCTGTCCTTCTGTGTTCCTGTCCTGGATCCCAAACCTGCCCGCCCATCATTTCCTCGTCCCCTCTGTTGCCTGCACCAACATGTCCATTGAAGTCTGCACCAATGACCACTCTTTCACCTCTGGGGGTACTCTGCATCACTTCATCTAACTCACTCCAGAATCTCTACTTCTCTTCTAGCTCACATCCTGCCTGTGAGGCATAAGCACTAACAACATTGAACATTACACCTTCAATTTCTAACTTGAGACTCATCACTCTGTCTGACAGTCTTTCACTTCTAGAACATTCCTGACAAACCTCTCCTTCACGATGACTCCTACAGCATTTCTCGTCCCATCCACACCATGAAAAAACAGCTTAAACCCTGCTCTGAAGCTTCTAGCCTTGCTACCTTTCCACTTGGTCTCTTGGACACACAGTATATCCACCTTCCTCCTCTGCATCATGTCAACCAGCTTTCTACCTTTTCCTATCATAGTTCCAACATTCAAAGTCCCTACTCTCAGTCCTAGACTCATGCCTTTCCTCTTCTGTCTCCGCCTACGGACATGCCTCCCACCTCTCTTCTTCAACCAACAGTAGTCCAATTTCCACAAGCACCTTGTTGGTTAACAGCACTGATGGCGGTTGTGGTTAACCTGGGCCTCGACCGATCCGGTATGAAATTTGTTTTGATCATTTGCATCACAATTTAGGTAAAAGTTTTACGCCAGATGCCCCTCCTGTCACAACCCTTGGCTTGGGACCGGTGTGAGGGTGAACACTGCTTTGTGCCCCCCTCTCCCACGGCTGCATTGGGCGAAATATGTCAGTATAAACAATAAAACATTCATTGTACCCCCTGAATTTCAAGTTGGGGGTTATGTAGGAATCACCATGATGGAATCACGTCCATCCCTCTGTCCATGGAACATTGTAAGCACAACTCCTCTTACATCCCTTGATGGATTTTACAGAAATTTACACAGCAGTAGTAAAGTTTCCACAGATATGCATGAAGTAAAATAAGACATCATTCATTCATTCATTCATTCATTTTCTAAGCCACTTATTTCTAATTCGTGTCCTGTGAAGGCTGAAGCACATCTCAGCCAAGTCTGGGCAAAGGTGGGGTAAAACCTTAACATTTTACCAGACCATTGTGCAACCAATAAACATAAAACCATTCACATTCATGGAACAGCCAATCGGTCTACTGTACATGTTTTTTCACCATGGGAGAAAATAGCAGTACCTGGGGAAACCATGCAAGCACAGGGAGAACCTGCAAACTCCACACAGAAATACCCACAGCCTGGGAATTGAACTGGTGATATGTTTATAAGTGCAACTCTCCCCAAACTGTTGGGTGGATTTTGATGACATTGCAAGATAGTAATGCAAAGCGATTAGATCGTGTTACAGGAGGGGGACATTCTGCAGTAAGTTTCCTTACAATTCTGGTTCAAAAATGAATATTCCCCTATGTATGTTTCTTCAGTGCATAATTGGTAATTACCATTCAGGATTTCCCATCTTGAATGTTGCATGTAATGTTAAATGCTGGGATAATTTTTTTCAAAGAATTAAAAAAAAATTCAACTGCATAATTAGTGTTTTTAAGGAGCTTTAAATCCATCCAGTCGTTCATTGGCCGAAACACTTTATCTTTCTATAGGGACAGAGAGGCTAGACTCTATCCCAGACGACTCTGAACCAAAGGCAGGGTACACCCTGAAGAATCAATGTCAGAGCCAGCGCATGAACAAGCACTCACATTCCCATCCAAGGGCAATTTGGAACCACCAATTAACTTATTGTGGACACCTGTAGGAAACCAGAGTACCAGGAGGAAACCCCCACAAGAACAGGTGAACATGCAAGCTTTAGACAGAAACACCCTTGCCAAGTACAGGACTTGATTCCAGGACCATCATGCTGTGATGCGGATGTGCTAACCTTTACACCACCATGATGCCCCTCTTTACACCTTTCATGTGGATTAATTATCTTTTAAAACCTTACTGAATATGTTGCTTAATAAAAAAAAAGTTAGTGCACCCTTGGCTTACCTGTGTAAAGAAGGGACAAAGGAATAAGGTTGCGTCAGAAAAAGAAAGAGATGGATGAAAGGAGTGTGAGAGATGAGAGAGGGGGACGAAGGTAAGAAACAGTGATTGGCTTTGAGTCTTATATATGGAGTCTATTTCAGGAGAAGTTAGATCGGAGCATAACGTAGGAGGAAGTGTGTGTGTGTGTGTGTGTGTGTGTGTGTGTGTGTGTGTGTGTGTGTGTGTGTGGGATTAGATCTCTCCTCACAAAGTGATCTATTAATAATCAGCTACTGCTTGACCTCCTTCTCTGACCATCTGGGCGGTTTCTTCAGTTTTTCACAGTTTATTTCATTGTTCATGAAAGGATTCCTTCATGCTGTTTCAATACACATTAAATATAGAGTGGTTTGTACTCAGAGAAGTCAACGCAGCAATATAGGACCTAACTAGATGAGTGGTGGATAGTAAAGTAATTATTTCTGATATCATCGTCTTCAGCATCTTCATCATCAATACCATCATCAGCGTTATCGTCAGTTAGCGTTTTATCTTTTTTCGGATGACCATGAGTCCAGATCTTGGTAGAGAAATCCAGAGCACAGGGCTGAGGATGCCAGTATAATCATAAATCATCACAAATACATTCACAGGTCTTTAGGGAGGAAACCAGATAACCTGCAGGTATCCCACATTCTGTAGAGACAGAAACCCATGCTCAGGATAAAACTCAAATATTAGATTCTAGTCAACAACAATAAATCATATACAGTGCCTTGCAAAAGAATTCACTCTCTTTTGACAGATTTTGTTACTTTACAAGCTGTAATTTAAATGTTTTTAATCTGAATTTTATGTAATGAATCTGCACAAAATAGTCAAAGTTTTTAAATTGAAATGAAAAATTTGAAAATTCATGTGTGCATATGTATTCACCACCTTTGTGGTGACGAAGCCCCTCAAAAGTTCTGGTGCAACCGATTACCTTCACAAGTCAAATAATTAGTGAAATGAAGTCCTCCAGTGTGCTATATAAGTGTCACATAATCTGTTAGTTTGAACATACTTTTCTGAAGGCCCCAGAGTCTGCAACACCATGAAAAACAAGAAACATCACATCATGAAGAGCAAGAAGTGATCCAAAAAAGTCAGAGACAAAATTGTTGAGAAGTACAAGTCAGATTCGGGGTTTTTTAAAAAAAAAAAATCAAAATCCTTGATGATCCCTGAAGCAACAACAAATACATCATCTTTAAATAAAAAGAACATGGTATCACAACAAACCTGCAAAGAAAGGGCTGCCCAGCAAAATCTCACAGACTGGGCAGGGAGGGCATTAATCAGAGAGGCAGCACAGAGACTAAAGGTAACCCTGAAGGAGTTGCAGAGTTCCATAGCAGAGACTGGAGTATCTGTGCATGGAACCATAATAAACTGTGTACTCCATAGAGCTGGGCTTTATGAAAGGGTGGCCGGAAAAAAGCCATGACTTAATGTTAAAAATAACAAATTATCAGTTTGCCAAAAGGCATGTAGGCGGCTCCACAAATGTATGGGAAAGGTGCACTGGTCATATGAGACTAAAATTGAACTTGTTGGCCAGCAAGGACAAGGCTATATCTCGCACAAACCCAACACATCCCATCGTACCAAGAACACAATCCCCACTGTGAAACATGATGGTGGCAGCATCATGCTGCGAGGATGTTTTTTAGCAGCAGGGACTGGAAAACTGATCCGAGTTGAGGAAAAGTGGATGATGCTAAAAACAGGGACATTTTTGTGATTTCAGCGGTTCACCTTCTGGGAGGACAATGATCCAAGGCATACTGCTAAACAACACTCGGGGGAAACGTGTTGGAATGGCCATTCAAAACCGAGACCTCAATCCAACTGAGAATCTGTGGTCAGACTTGACGATTGCTGTTAACTAGTGAAAACCATCGAACCTGAAAGATCTGGAGTAGTTTTGTCACGAAGAATGGGCAAAGAATTCCAGTGGAAAAATGTGTTGACCTCAGAGAGACCCATCCAAAGCGACTCGCAGCTATAATTGCCACAAAACGTGGCTCTACAGTGCACCTCATTTTACAGAGGTGTGTCGTTATGCACCCTGAGGTTTGTTTGTTATTTTTTTTCTATTTTCTGTTTCCGTCACAATTTTACAAAATCACATTTTCAAGGTTCTGTAAATGAAACGATGCAAACCTTCAAACAATCCATTTTAATTCCAGGTTGTGTGGCAACAAAACATAAAAAATGCTGGGGAGGGTCAGTGCTTTTGCACGACACTGTACATTAGGATTTTAACATGCCAAAATGAAAAGATTTAAAGGGGAAGCAGGTGTTGAAAGTTAATCTCAATCAAAACTCAGACTTTAGATTGACGGTTGCTATTTTGATGATTTTCTGTGAGGTTATTTGAAGAGTAATTTCTGTGTGTCGCTGTCATTCATGTAAGTCGTATAGATGTAACCTAAAAATCTTCACTTTATAACATAATCAATATTGTTAACCATAATCATTTTCCAAGTCAGAATAGTTTAAAGTATGGAGGATAACATATTGTGATAGTGTGAGAATTCTGTAGTTATAACAATAAACATTTCACATTATAACGTGATCTTCTTTCCTTTTACCTTGGTAACAATCCGCTGCTGTGAAATCTGAACCTTAGAATGATGACCTCATTAGAACTCAAGCTAACATGGAGGAGCATGGCTTTAAATATAACTTATTTTGGGATTTGAGGTGTTATATATATAAATATACTACTCCTGGTACATATAGAGTTTCCCACTGCTGAGGAAATGATTTTACACCTACAACACAAATCTGTCAATAAAAGGCACAGATGTATCAAAATAATACTTATACGTGTTAACTTGACAAATGATGACATCATCATTCATCATTCTAAAATCATTGAAACAGAAGCTATCAGCCTGAAATTGTACACGCACAGAGAAAAAAATGTGACGAGAGACTTGAATCAGATTCATTTTTAACACGTGCTGTGTTCATCCTTAAACTGGGCAATCTGATAGATTTAGGGTTAGCTGGTTCAGGGGCCACACATAGTGTGAGTGTTAAGTGTACGTGTGAATGAGAGAATGTGATGATGTATAGAGTTGAAGCATGAGGCTAACATGTATCATGTCTCTCGTTGGTACTTAACACCTCTGTTGACAGCCTGAAAAGATGACATTGAAACTTGTAGACAAACAAAACCTACAGTTTATATCGAGTGTATATGTAGAGGGTTTTTACACACTGAGTATTTTCATGGAGGTTTTGTAATCACTGGTGTTTGTTCTGTTCATCTCTTTGCCTGTTTGTCAGTTTGTCTGGGAACCAAATCCTGACCACAACCATCCACAGATTTTCACCAATCACAGTGGGGACAGTACCCTCCTTCCTCAGTCACAGGGATGATCTGATTTCAGAATGTCAAGGTGAAAGTTTTGGACAGAGTCTTTATAACTTTGAAACGAGTGCCGATAGACATGCTGTTACAGTGCAACTCTGAAAAAACTAATAAAAGGGATACAGGGATCTCTCGCTACTTATTGCTTCAGTTTTCGCGGCTTCCGTGCATCGCGGGTTTTAAAAATATTCATCGAAAAATAAAAAATAAGGACATTAAGGAAAAACAGGGGAAAAGTTCAGGAAAATGCTGCAAAACAAGGCCAATTATGCAAAAAAACAAACAAACAAAAAAAAACAAAAACAAAAACAAACAAACAAAAAAACCCCAAACAAACAAAAACAACCCCCCCAACAAAACTACAGTAGGCCCTCGACATTCATGCGGGTTCGGTTCCGAGCCCTCCCGCGAATCGAGATAATCCGCGAGTTCTGTACCCGGAAGTAAAACAACATGTATCACGTCACATGCGCGGATGAGCAGCCGGAAGTAAAATACTATGTATCTATTACATGCGCTAAAATATGCTTCTTAAACACATTCTATAGACAGTCTTACTCATTAATACAGTATTAATGTCGTAACATATGGTAATGATTAAGAAAATTTTTCAATTTTTACTCGTATTTTTATTGATGATAAAATATAAACATTATACAGCATATACTGTTGTAAAGCACTCGTTTTAATGTCTTTTTCAATTATTATTCCAGTACAGCACCTCAGTTAATTCTTAGAAAGTTTGTGCTCAAAACGACGGGTTTGGCTGCAGCGCGTCATCAGTCTCCGGATCGGAGCCCTGATTCTTCCAAGGACGGCGTAAGTGTTTTGCGTCCTGTTGTTGGTTTCCATAACAAAGCTTGTTTTCCATGAGTAGGGTGTTAACCAATAGCACAACCCCCAACCTGGAGGACCAGGGGAATGTTGAATTCGGAGGAACCTGATTCCTAGATGGATTGTCTACCACGACTGACGAGCTCGATCTACCCGGGGGAGTGCACTTCGTGTGGTCTCTACCCTTCGACCTGTGTGACATGGGTGACCCTACCAGGAGACGAATCTCCCGTCACCATAGCTCTCGGGGTCATCGAGACATGCAAGCCCCCCAACCACGACAAGGTGGCACTCACTGGGGAGAATCCCTCAAGAAAAAACACGGAAAAATTTCTAACAGGAACGAAGTCAGAGGTGGAGAGAGACGGAGATATTAAGACATTAGTAAGTTGAATGAGTTTAAAGGATTTTTTTTTTATTTCAGGCACATTGGTGCACTTTAAATCTCTTCTGTTACAGATTAAAAAACAATGTTTCTGAAGTTTTTCTTCATTGTAAGTTGAACTATATTTCTTTGTTTTTAATGTTTATAAAGATACAATATTTTGCAGATGTGTACTAATAACAATTTTATCGACAAATAATACTATTTACGGGGTGGTGGAGGGGACGTGAAATGTTTTTTTTCTTTCTAGGGGAGGCACCACAGAAAATAATTGAGAAGCACTGATTTAACTTTATACTTGGGTTATACACAGCCATAACTCATTAAAGTCAAGGGATTTATAGGCCTTAATTCACATACTGTACTGACTAATGTAAAGTCTTAGCTTAGGTTCCATCAGACACTCGAGACAATGGCGACATAATCCATCATTTCGATAACTAAACACATTAACGTTAACTCACTAGAAAAACTAATAATAATGCTAGGTTGTGATCTTACATACAGGTATCCTAACATGAGATGCAAAGACTGTAGCTCGCTCAGCGGATTGAATTGGGGACAGACCTATGTTCGGACATTGATCCAACAGGTACAGCTCATTGGTCCATAACTGTTGGATCAATGGATTATAACTGTTGGATCAATAGACTGTTACTATTGGACCAACGGACCGTACCTGTCGGATCAATGAGCTGGAACTGTCGGCTCAATGGATTGTAACTATTGGATCGGTGGACTGTACCTGTCAAACCAATGGGCTGATGGAAAATAGAACGGTAACTGTTTTAATGCTAGCTAGCAAACAGGGTAAACAAACAAAGCAAGCTGTTAGCTATAAGTTAGCAACATAATACTTATTCATTCATGGTGTGAACTTTCTTGCACAATAAGGTAATAAAGTTATGCTATCTATCTATCTATCTATCTATCTATCTATCTATCTATCTATCTATCTATCTATCTATCTATCTGTCTGTCTGTCTGTCTGTCTGTCTGTCTATCTATCTATCTATCTATCCATCCATCCATCATCCATCTATCTATCCATCGATCTGAAATCTTTTACTTTTTTAGTATTTCAAATTTTATGAAATTCAGTTGATATGACAAAGCAATGAAAAATCAACGATGGTGACCAAGGTGAAATATTGAGGGAGTGTTAAAAACAGAATTTGTAAGATTTCTCTCGCTCTCTCTCTCTCTCTCTCTCTCTCTCTCTCTCTCTGTTTGTGTGTGTGTGTGTGTGTGTGTGTGTGTGTGTGTGTGTTTCAGTGTGTCTCTCTTTCACTCTTGTAAGCTCCAGCTTGCTGTGGTTACTTTGAGTGCTAGTTCTCTTACTTCTATTGCATTATGTTCTCTCAGCACTTATTACTCTAAACAAACACACGCACACACACACACACACACACACACACACACACACACACACACACACACACACACACACACAAACACACACACACACACGCACACACACACAGTAAAGGCTAAATGAAAGAGAGACCAAAGAAGATGGAAGGGATCCACAAAGCAGCAGAAGTCCACCAAATAAATAAGGATATGTAATTAGAGGGACAGCTACAGGACAGACAGACACACACACACACACACACACACACACACACACACACACACACACACAGTGGAGGCAGTGCTAAAGAAACCAAGGTTAGCTATGCTAATCAATGCTAATCAGTGTTACCTATTAAACACCTAAATCTGAATGCTATTTTAGCATGATGCTAATTTTAAGAATAAACTTGATTAGTGAACCTCATCTAGAATGCCAGTGCACACGGCCATCTGTATAACATCAGACGAAACACGTGGTGAATTTAATGCTAGCTAAGCTAATCATTTAACTGGCTCACGCTGCTGTTCTGAAAACACTCATTTACATTTAGTGATCTGATACAGGCTTAAATCTTTGTGCTTAACACTTTATGGATGTGCATTGCATGTCGCAATTGTTTCAAAATGTATGCTTTAAGTGAAAGTATTTCGCTGTGTCTCCACAAATGTGGCATCATATTGCACAGTCCAGACCAGGACGTATGCACATATTGATCGGTTTAGGCGTGCGAGATAAGGCTCGTGTAGCATAATGCAGTGCGAATGCAAGAAAATTTCCTGTTAGAGACTGAAACCTAAAACACTGCACAACCCCGAGGAGTAAAAAACAAAAGCACTAGTTTATTACAGACAAGATTTTTATAGACATTTATTTCTAAAAATGCAATATTCTCTGTATTGAGAAATAGATAAGTGACTTCACTAAAGTTATCTAGGTCGCCAGCTGTAATGTTTTTACATAGCTAGTTAACTATAACAAGAAAATCACAACGTCTACATCTAAAGCTTGCTACAATTCATTCATTGTCCAAAACACCTTCTCCTATTAGGGTTGCGCAGAGGAGGAGCCTATCTCAGCCAACACTGAGCAAAGGCAGGGTACACCATGAACAGCTCACCAGTCCATCACTATGTAGCACACACAGCCATTTACAGTCAGACAGACCTAGGGGCAATTTGAAACATACATTTAGTCTATCATGCATGCAGCCATGAGGGAGGGGCACAAGCCAGTGTCTCTCCCTCATGCCGGTCCCAAGCCCGGATAAATGCAGAGGGTTGCATCAGGAAGGGCATCTGGTGTAAATGCCAAATAAAACATGTGAGTCATATCAAGAAAATTCATACCGGATCGGTCATCAGTGCTGTTAACCAACAGGGTGCTGGTGAAAATTGGACTACTGTTGGTTGAAGACGTCGAAGAAGGAGAGGCGGGAGGCGTGTCTGTAGGCAGAGAGAGAGGAGGAAAGGCAGGAGTCTAGAACTGAAAGTAGGGACTTTGAATGTTGGAACTATGACAGGAAAAGGTAGAGAGCTGGCTGACATGATGCAGAGGAGGAAGGTGGACATACTGTGTGTTCAGGAGACCAGGTGGAAATGTAGCAAGGCTAGAAGCTTAGGAGCAGGGTTTAAGCTGTTTTTTCATGGTGTGGATGGGAAGAGAAATGGAGTCGGAGTCATCTTGAAGGAGGGGTTTGTCAGGAATGTTCTAGAAGTGAAAAGCGTGTCAGACAGAGTGCTGAGTCTCAAATTAGAAATCGAAGGTGTGATGTTCGATGTTGTTAGTGCTTATGCCCCACAGGCAGGATGTGAGCTAGAAGAGAAGGAGAGATTCTGGAGTGAGTTCGATGAAGTGATGCAGAATACCCACAAAGATGAAATAGTGGTCATTGGGACAGACTTCAATGGACATGTTGGTGCAGGCAACAGAGGGGACGAGGAAGTGATGGGCAGGTTTGGTATCCAGGACAGGAACGCAGGACAGATGTTGGTCGATTTTGCAAAAAGGATGGAAATGGCTGTGGTAAATACTTTCTTCCAGAATAGAGAGGAGCATAGGGTGACTTATAAAAGCGGAGGTAGGAGCACACAGGTAGACTACATCTTGTGTAGGCGATGTAATTTGAAGGAAGTCAGTGACTGCAAAGTAGTAGTGGGTGAGAGGGTTGCCTAACAGCATAGGATGGTGGTGTACAGGTTGACGCTGATGGTGAGGAAGGTGAAGAACACAAAGGCAGAGCAGAAGACAAAGTGGTGGAAGCTGAAAAAGGAGGAGTGTTGTGTTGTCTTCAAGGAGGAGTTGAAACAGGCTTTGGGTAGTCAGGAAGTGCTTCCAGATGACTGAACAACTACAGCTAATGTGATCAGGGAGACAGGTAGGAGAATACTTGGTGTGTCATCTGGAAGGACAGGAGATAAGGAGACTTGGTGGTGGAATGAGGAAGTGCAGGGGTGTGTACAAAAGAAGAGGTTATCTCAGAAGAAGTGGGACATAGAGAGGACCAAAGAGAGTAAACAGTAGTACAGGGAGACACAGCGTAAGGCAAAGGTAGTGGTGTCAAAGGCCAAACAGAGGGTGTATGATGACTTGTATGCTCGATTGGAAAGTAAAGAGGGAGAAAATGATTTATACAGGTTGGCACAGCAGAGAAATAGAGATTGGAAGGATGTGCAGCAAGTTAGAGTGATTAAGGACAGAGAAGGAAATGTATTGACTGATGACAGAAGTGATGACAGAAGTACCGGTGGAGGTATGGAAGTGTCTAGGAGAGGAAGCAGTAGATTTCCTGACAAGAACATTCAACAAGGTCTTAGAGAGTGAGAGGAACCAGAGGAATGGAGGAGAAGTGTGCTAGTGCCCATTTTTAAGAACAAGGGAGATGTGCAGAGTTGTAGCAACTACAGAGGGATAAAGTTGATGAGCCATACGATGAAGTTATGGGAAAGAATAGTGGAAGCAAGACTAAGGGCAGAGGTCAGCATTTGTGAACAACAGTTTGGTTTCATGCCAAGAAAGAGCACCACAGATGCAGTGTTTGCCTTGAGGATGTTAATAGAGAAGTACAGAGAAGGTCAGAAGGAGCTGCATTGTGCCTTTGTGGACCTGGAGAAAGCATATGACAGGGTGCCGAGAGAGGAACTGTGGTATTGCATGAGAAAGTCTGGAATGGCAGAGAAGTATGTTAGAGTGGTGCAGGAGATGTATGAGAGATGTAAGACAGTGGTGAGGTGTGCTGTCGGTGTGACAGAAGAGTTCAAGGTTTAGGTGGAACTGCATCAAGGGTCAACTCTGAGCCCCTTCTTGTTTGCTATGGTGATGGACAGGCTGACAGACGAGGTTAGGCAAGAATCTCCATGGACTATGATGTTTGTAGATGACATTGTGATCTGCAGTGAGAGCAGAGAACAAGTGCGGGAAAACCTAGAGAGGTGGAGGTATGCCCTGGAAAGGAGGGGAATGAAGGTTAGCCTCAGTAAGACAGAATACATGTGTATGAATGCCAAGGACCCAACAGGAACGGTGAGGTTACAAGGAGCAGAGATAAAGAAGGTGGAGGATTTTAAGTACTTAGGCTAAACAATCCACAGCAATGGAGAGTGTGGAAAAGAGGTGAAGAAGCGTGTGCAGGCTGGTTGGAATAGTTGGAGAAAAGTGTCCGGTGTGATGTGTGATAGGAAGGTATCGGCAAAAATGAAAGGAAAAGTGTACAAGACGGTGTTGAGGCCAGTGATGTTGTATGGTTTAGAAACAGTGGCCCTGGGGAAAAGACAGGAGGCAGAGCTTGGAGGTAGCAGAGATGAAAATGTTGAGGTTCTCTTTGGGAGTAACGAGGATGGATAGGATCAGGAATGAGCACATCAGAGGGACAGCACATGTAAGACGTTTTGGACACAAAGTCAGAGAGGCTAGATTGAGATGGTTTGAACATGTACAGAGGAGGGATAGTGAGTATATTGGTAGTAGCATGTTGAGGTTGGAACTACCAGGCAGAAGGCCGAGAGGAAGACCAAAGAGACGATTCATGGATGTGGTGAAGGAGGACATAAAGGCAGTTGGTGTAAGAGAAAAAGATGCAGAGGATAGGGTGAGATGGAGGCAGATGATTCGCAGTGGCGACCCCTGAAGGGAAAAGCCGAAAGGACAAGAAGAAGAAGAAGAAGCATGGACTTTTGGAGAAAACCATATTACCCAGATAAAACCCATGCAAGCTTGGGGAGAACATGCATGCTCCACACAGAAACGCCCTCATCAAACTCGAGACTCGAACCTAAGAGTTTGTTGCTGTGAGGCAGTCGTGCTAACCGCTAGGCCTCCGTGATATCAATATTACCAAACTGAGTATTTTTGTGATCACATGTCCTCACAAGGATCTGAATTTATCACAGTGCATTCATAAGAATGTCAGTGGAAGGAGAATAATATAAGCATGAGTGTGTTAGAGCGAGTAAGATCATAGTCTGTTCTCTGATTGTGACGCTCATTATTTTATTCTGAAATAGCAATATGAGATCTCACAAATTTAGCATCTCTCTCTCTCTCTCTCTCTCTCTCTCTCTCTCACACACACACACACACACACACACTCGCTCTCTCTCTCTCTCTCACACACACACACACACACACACACACACTCGCTCTCTCTCTCTCTCTCTCTCTCTGTCTCTTTCTCTCTCTCTCTCTCTCTCTCTCTCGTTTCAATCACACATACACTTGTGGAGTTTCAAGCTGTTGTATCCTTCACATCACCTTCATGTGAGAGTTAATCAGTAAATGAGAGATTTTTTTTCCTGGTTTTAGATTCAGTATTTAGATTCAGTATTTCACAATTGATAAAAAAAAATAATAATAACGAGCATGATTTTCATAAAGTTTGTACAGTATTTAATGTTTGATGGATAAATGTATCATCTCTCTGTCCACCAGTTTCAGTGCTGCCCTCTAGTGGAACTGTAAATCAGCTACAGTGTAAATTAGCATTATAAATACTGTAGCGTTATTATGCCATAAATAGTAATTACAGCTTAAGTAATGTCTAAAACATAAGGTTTTAACTGCTGTAACGGTGCAGCTGCAGTGGAACACGTCAATTATTCAGTTAAAGGAACTGCTAGAATAATGTATTAAAATAGAATGATAGTTGTAAAAAAACAACATTGTCTTTGACATTGTATTTGATATGTTGATATTTGATATGCTGACAGTTGATGTTTGATATGTTGATTATTCTGGTTAATAGTTCTGTGAAATGGTCCGTCCAGTTCACAGAATACCTAGAAAAATGCACAAGAGGATAATGAGCAATCATTGCCCGAGGGGAAGTGAATATCTGTATTCAGTGATATCCATTGAACCTGAGGTGAAGAATTGGCATTTTATATTTACATCATTTGGCAGATGCTTTTATCCAGAGTGACTTACATTTTTTTAAATATATACAATTGAGCAAATAAGGGCCTTATTTAACCGCTTAATGGTCCAACAGTGATCCTGTTTGGTGTTTCTGTGGCTTGAACCCCCAGCCTTCAGTCTAGCAAGCCATAGCCGTACCCACTGAGTTGTCGTTGCCCTGACGTCGTTCCCATGTATATGATTGCTGTTAAGCTAGAACACGATTTTTAAATGAGTCACGGTCAATGACCCGTATGTTCTGACGCGATGTTATTCAGCTGCCGACGTGGTGTGAAACGATAGTGATACGATGGTGGTGCGACAGTGCGAAGACAGTGCATTGAACCATCAAACCGTTTAAATGAATCATTATTATTGATAAACTGATGACGTAATTAAAAAACTATCACGATTTTATCAAGACTATTAAACAACGTTAGAATTCTCTTTTGTTAAAAGCACGCAAGGGTCAGAATGTCTGAGAGTTTCTTTGATTTTGTCGTCACAGTGTGGTTTCATGCCCAGAAAGAGCACCACAGATGCAGTGTTTGCCTTGAGGATGTTAATGGAGAAGTACAGAGAAGGTCAGACGGAGCTGCATTGTGCCTTTGTGGATCTGGAGAAAGCATATGACAGGGTGCCGAGAGAAGAACTGTGGTATTGCATGAGGAAGTCTGGAGTGGCAGAGAAGTATGTTAGAGTGGTGCAGGACATGTATGAGAGATGTAAGACAGTGGTGAGGTGTGCTGTCGGTGTGACAGAAGAGTTCAAGGTGGAGGTGGGACTGCATCAAGGGTCAGCTCTCAGCCCCTTCTTGTTCGCTATGGTGATGGACAGGCTGACAGACGAGGTTAGACAAGATTCCCCATGGACTATGATGTTTGCAGATGACATTGTAATCTGTAGTGAGAGCAGAGAACAAGTGCAGGAAAATCTAGAGAGGTGGAGGTATGCCCTGGAAAGGAGGGGAATGAAGATTAGCCTCAGTAAGACAGAGTACATGTGCATGAATGCCAAGGACCAAAGAGGAACGGTGAGATTACAGGGAGCAGAGATAAGAAAGGTGGAGGATTTTAAGTACTTAGGCTCAACAATCCAGAGCAATGGCGAGTGTGGAAAAGAGGTCAAGAAGCGTGTGCAGGCAGGTTGGAATGGTTGGAGAAAAGTGTCCGGTGTGATGTGTGATAGGAGGGTATCGGCAAAAATGAAAGGAAAAGTGTACAAAACGGTGTTGAGGCCAACGATGCTGTATGGGTTAGAAACAGTGGCCCTGGGGAAAAGACAGGAGGCAGAGTTGGAGGTAGCAGAGATGAAAATGTTGAGGTTCTCTTTGGGAGTAACGAGGATGGATAGGATTAGGAATGAGTACGTCAGAGGGACAGCACATGTAAGGCGTTTTGGAGACAAAGTCAGAGAGGCTAGATTGAGATGGTTTGGACATGTACAGAGGAGGGATAGTGAGTATATTGGTAATAGGATGCTGAGGCTGGAACTACCAGGCAAAAGGCCTAGAGGAAGACCAAAGAGACGATTCATGGATGTGGTAAAGGAGGACATGAAGGTCGTTGGTGTAAGAGAAGAAGATGCAAAGGATAGGGTGAGATGGAGGCAGATGATTCGCTGTGGCGACCCCTGAAGGGAAAAGCCGAAAGGAAAAGAAGAAGAAGAAGAAGAAGAAGAAGTGTATCTGTTTTCCCCGCTTCTCCCATTCTGTTCCACATTTTGTACGAAAATCTTATATAATATACTCACTCACACTCCTACTAGAGTTTGAAGGAGGCTGGAGTCTATCTTAACCGTCAGTAAGTGAAGATGGAGTACACCCTGACCATTGCAGAGTCAACTCACATACAACCATTCAGACTCACACTCACGCCTATGGGCAGTTTGGAACAGTTGACTACACTAACGTGCATCACGGGGAATGTTCAGGTGAGCTGCCTCCATGTCTATGTGAACTTTGCTGTGTTTCTCACCACACCCATTTCGTATTTCATTTTTTACACGCATCATATCAGCATCCTGCGATGGTCTGGCGAGCTGACCAGGGTGTACTCTGCCCTTACCCAGAGCTGGTTGAGATGATCACCTACCCCATCATGACCCTGATTGGGATTAAGCAGTTCAGAAAATTAATGAATGAATAGCAGCATCGTAGCGAAAATGTGGCTTGCCATAGGATTTGAGACCAGCACAAAACAGCATGAAATTATTAAGATACCATTCAGGTACACAGCAGCCCCACACCACATATAGGGATTAAGAATACCGCACAATTTTTTTTGCACGGGAAACAATCGTCGCACTCTGTGGGAATGTTAAGAATCATTACAGATGAGCAGAAGGCATCACAAACAGGTTCAAAAGTGAGAAATTTGATAAATTACTTGTGTGTTGACATGTTTCTGGCATCACTGGCCCTCGCATGTATCCGCTCTCTCTTAGTAAGGGCAGAATCCCTACTGGATGGCTCACCGGCCATCACAGGGCGGAAGCACGCTGATGGCTACGTAGCTACTCTTGTTGAAAGTCAGCAATGGTTCTTTTACATGAACCGCTCACCATAGACAGCGAGAGACATGGCCGGCCTTTTATAACCCAGTTCGTGCGCTGAAGGAACAGCGACAACCCGTGGAGAGTGGGGCTTGAACCCCCCAACCCTAAGATCAGCGATCCAGCACCAGCACCAGACTCCCACTGCCCACAATTTGATAAATGGTGCTGTACCGTTGGAACCGCAGCGTAGTATATACTGCACGGACATGTAACGAAACCAAACTGAAATAACTTGCTTTTATGGTTAATTTTTACATTTTAAATGTGACACACGCACCATTGCAAAATTTTCTCTTTCACAATTGCTAAAAAGAGAAAGAAATGTTTCCTTTTTTGTTTTGGATGGTGATTTGTTTCATTTCTGATTTCAGAATTAAGTCAGCCTGACAGACTGTAAGTTTTTGTCGACCTTCCTCATTCAAGTATTATCCAGAGATTAAGAGGTGGATAATGTCTAGGATTATCTATTAGTATATACAATATGGGAATGGCACAGTCTGAATCCTAATTATGGTCGATGTAGAGGCTGGTGCCTATTTCAGCAGACTCTAGGGCCGGGCGAAGGCAAGGTACACCCTGGATAGCTCGCCAGGACATTGCAGGGCTACACTCACACAACCACTCACACAACCATTCAAACTCACACCTAGGCGCGGTTTGGAACGGCCAGTTAGCATGTTTTTGGACTGTGGGAGGAAACCAGAGTACCTGAAGGAAACCCAAGCAAACACAGGCAGAACATTCAACCTCCACACAGAAACGCCCGAGCTAAGAATCATTGGATCTCATCTCTGCTTTTTGCCGATGATGTTGTCCTTTTGACTTCATCAAACCGGGACCTCCAGCTCTCATTGGACCGATTCACAGTTGAGTGCGAAGCGGCCGGGATGAAAATCAGCACCTCCAAGTCCAAGGCCATCGTTCTCAGTCGGACAAGGGTGGAATGCACGCCCCGGGTCTGGAATGAAGTTCTTCCCCAAGTGGAGGAGTTTAAGTATTTTGGGGTCTTGTTCATAAGTGAAGGAAGGATGGAGCAAGAGATCGACAGACCAGTCTGTCATGGTGAAGGAGCTGAGCTGCAAGGCAAAGCTCTCAATTTACCAGTTGATCTACGTTCCAACCCCCACCTATGGTCACGAGCTTTGGGTAGTGACTGAAAGACACAGAAAGTGGCTGAGCGCTCCCTTAGAGATAAGGTGAGAAGCTCTACTATCCGTTGAGAGCTTGGAGTAGAACCGCTGCTCCTCCACATTAAGAGGAGCCAGTTGAGATGGCTGGGGTATCGGGTCAGAATGTCTCCCAAACACCACCCTGGTGTGGCATTTTGGGCATGTCCAACCAGGAAGAGACCCCGGGGTCGACCTAGAACACACTGGAGGAACTTTGTCTCTCGGCTTGTCTGGGAATACCTCAGTGCGCCCCCGGAAGAGCTAGAGGAAGTGGAAGGGGAGACGGATGTCTGGACCTCTTGGTTTAGGTTGCTGCCCAACCCGGGATTAAGCGGAAGAAGATGAGATGAGATTAAATCATGGGTGGTAAAGTGACGTGATGGTTAGCACTTCCGCCCCACAGCAGGAAGGGTTCAGGTTTGACCCCCAGGCTCTGCACTGTGTTTCTGTGTGGAGACTGTATGTTATCCCCGTACTTGCACGGGTTTAGTCCTTGTACTCTTGTTTCCTTCCAGACTCAAAAGCCATGCACATAAGGCACTGGCTATTCCAAAGTGACCATAGGTGTGAGTGTGAATGGGTGTATGTGTTTTGGCCTTTTGATGGTCTTGTAAACTGTACTGGGCGTATCCTGCCCTCCCCCAGTGTTGGCTTAGATAGGAACCAGCCTCCCCACAACTTTAGTAGTGTTCTGGGTCAACCCTCGGATCTGTTCCTGGTTGGACATGCCGAAACACCACACCAGGGAGGCGTTCTAACCAGATGCCTGGGCCACCTTAACTGGCTCCTCTCAATGTAGAGGAGCAGCGGTTTTACGCTGAGCTCCTCTGAGATGGCTGAGCTTCTCACCTGATCTCAAATGGCGAGCCCTATCACCCTTCAAAGGAAGCTCATTTCAGCCATTTTTATCTGTGATCTTATTCTTTCGGTCACTCCGTAAAGCTTGTGACCATAGGTGACCACATGTACTGTGTATATTTAGTTCTAAATTCATTCATTCATTTTCTGAACCGGTTAATCCTAATTAGGGTCGCCTCTAGTTTGGTGCCCATCTCAGTCAACTCTGGGGGATTGCAGAGTACACCCCGGGCAGCTTACCAGGCCATCGCAGGGCAGAAACATGCTGATGGCTATGCAGCTTGAACCCCCAACTTTGGGATGAGAAATTTAGCGCCCTACCACCAGGCCACCACTTAATTATAAATAGTTAAAGAAAATGTAACATTTTATTTTTTAAATCATGTTCACTTCGGTGATGTATCAGTTAAAAAGTCTGCAGTTGAGGCCAAAACCATCACCAAAAACTCCAGGTTGAGTTAAGTTTGATCTGAGAAGTCGCCTGTCAAGGTTCAGCAGTGCGGGTGGATATTTGGACCTTGATCAAAGGGACAGAGGTGTACAGTTGTGGTGTGCAGGTGTGTTCGGTTTCTTCACAGAGGGCAGGAGACCTCTCAGGGATTCCTGCTGGACGAAATTCACAGTTCAAATATTCTCAAAGATCGAGACCCTGTGTATTTCGTTGGGACGTTTTAATCTCTGTAATCCTCTTACATTCCTGTTTCGGAGACAGACGAGTATGTTAGTGCTGATTTGGAGATTATTGACATGCAGGATTCAACCCTGGGGACAGGAATGTCCCCTTTATGTCCGTGTTATATATGCACGGTGCCCTTTTTGAGACAGTAATGATCCTTGGTGAGCATAATAGAAGAGAGACAATCATGTGCTTGTTATGCATGCAGAGCTTCAGCCGTGAAAAATCCTGATTTGTATGCATGTTCAGTCTCCATCTGGAGGTAATATTATCCCTAATATGCATGTCAGGTCTCAACCTGGGCATAATCAAGTTTTTTAAAATACAAATTTGATTGGAGGCTATTTAAAATGTTGTGTACGTTCACTTTTTAATATAAGTTGAA
>CM045748.1:4807500-4832500 GCA_024760905.1 Plotosus lineatus
AGACTACACTCCCAGGATGTAATGCGGACATGGCACATGCAGGCCAGTATTTTGTGTTTTGGCAGGTTAGGGCTCTGTAAGATGATGACGTTTCTAGAAAAAAAATCAGTAAGAGATGAGAGGAAAAAAAAAAATCATGGACAGTTGAAAATCAAAAATTGTTTAAACAGGTTTATATCAATCTGGCAACCCCAACCTACACGTTCCGGTGTTTCTACACGGCGGTGGAGTGACAGCGCGAGGCGTGAGACTCACAGTTCGACCGCGTCACCTCACCATGTCGCTCCCAAGACAACTCAGAGATGAAAGGTAATGAAATCAAATTAATACATTCAACACATTTATTATTCAACACAGGTATTTATTCCATGTTTGGTCGACACGTGTAACCTCACGTTAACAGACTGCGCGAGACGGGCTGCTCATCCGAGTCGAACCTGTCGCGCTGGGACAATTCAAATTCTTAAAAGGACCGTTAAAAACTGTTTAAAACATCTGGGGAAAGTTTACACGTGAATACATTGATTGAAAAACTGAAAAAGTGTATTATATATATATATATATATATATATATATATATATATATATATATATATATATATATATATATATATATATATATATATATATATATATATAGGGGCAGTGGTGGTCTAGTGGATAGGGTGCAGGATCGCCGATCCTAAGGTCCTAAGGTTGGGGGTTCGAGTCCCCACAAGGTTGTCACTGTCCCCCCCAGTGCAGCTAACTGGGTTATCAAAGGCGGGTCATGTCTGTCACTGTCTATGGTGAGAGGTTGATGTAAAAGAACCATTGCTGACTTTCGTAAAGAGGAGCCGCAAAGCCGTCAGCGTGTTTCTGTCCCTTGCTAAAAAGGGTTGTGACAGGAAGGTCTGTCTGTCTTCCTTTCGGCTTTTTCCCTTTTACTCAGGAGTCGCCACAGTGAATCATCTGATTGGCACGTTTGATTTGGCAGAGGTTTTTACGTCGGATGCCCTTCCTGTCACAACCCTTTTAGCAAGGGACAGAAACACGCTGACGGCTTTGCAGCTACTCTTTACGAAAGTCAGCAATGGTTCTTTTACATCAACCTCTCACCATAGACAGTGACAGACATGGCCCGCCTTTGATAACCCAGTTATCTGCACTGGGGCATCCAACATTAAAACCTATGCCAAATCAAATGTGCAAATGTGCATTTGCTGTGGCGACTCCCGAGAAAGGGAAAAAGCCGAAAGAGAAAGAAGAAGATCTATATATATATATATATATATATATATATATATATATATATATATATATATATATATATTTAAAATAATATATTCATCAGTTCAATTATTGGGGTCACGGGAAGGCTGGCACCCATCCCAGCCAACTCCGGGCCAGGGCAGACTACACCCTGGACGGCTCACTAGGCCATCGCAGGGCAGAAACACGCTGACGGCTTTGCAGCTCCTCTTGTTAAAAGTCAGCAATGGTTCTTTTACATGAACCTCTCACCATAGACCAGTGCTTCTCAAATAGTGGGGCGCGCCCACCTGGGGGGGCGCGATGGGATGCTGAGGGGGGCGCGTGTGACCCAGGAGAACATGCTTTTTTTCCGCCGTACTACAAGAAAGTGTAATTGCACATCCACTCCAGTAGTTGGCAGTGGCGCCCTCATTGCCCATTGTGCGCAGCAAGTCCAGGTCCCAGCTAAACATTGAGCAGGAGCTGAGAGTTGCAGTGTCATGCTTCAAACCTCGCTTTGAGAAGCTGTGCGCTGCAAAACGTGCTCATTGTAGCCATTAATCTTGGCTTCCTCATTTTGAGAAAAAATCAGCACAAATTGTTCTATTTGTTCTTGTTTTGTAGGTTAAAGTGTTTATATATTGTGCTCCTGAGTTAATGTTTCTAAAGTCAATTTGAATTAATTATTTATTGATTTTATTTTCAGCAGCAAATGGTGTGGTAAGTTTGTCAAAAAATGTAACAAGGATATTATTATTTTTAAATTTAAGGCAAATTGATGCACTTTCTTTTACAGACTAATAAAAAATGTTAAAAAGTTATTCTTGTAAGTTGAACTATATCTCTTTCTTTTGTTTTATTTATGTTAACAAGGATACGATATAATGAAGAGATAAACCTGTAACTATATTATAGAAAAAAGTTATAATTTATAGTTGCGGCGGAAAGTGGGTGGTGGGGGGGGCGCGAATTGTTTTCTTCTTGCTAGGGGGGGCGTAACAGAAAATAATTGAGAAGCACTGTTGAGAGACATGGCCGGCCTTTTATAACCCAGATAGTACACCGTTGGGACAGCAGTGACATCCTAGTGATAGTGGGACTTGAACCTTGACCTTCGTTCATTCATTCATTTTCAGAACCACTTAATTCTGGAACACCCCCCCCCACACACACACACACACACACACAGACAGAGTGATATAGAACACAAGAAGGTCTTGGGTTTGAGTCCCGGGCTTAAACATGTCTGCCAGGTGTGTGCATGTTCTCACATTGTGTGGGTTTCCTCCAGGTATTCAGATTTCCTCCCACACTTTAAAGACACACACCTCAGCCTGTTTCAAATTGCCATAGGTGTGAGTGTGAATAGCTTGTGTGTGTGTGTGTGTGTGTGTGTGTGTGTGTGTGTGTGTGTGTGTGTGTGTATTTGCTGCCCTGTGATGGTCTGGTGAGTTATTCAGGGTTTCCCCCACCTTGATATGGTGTCGGCTAAGATGGGCACTATCCTTCCTGGTGTCCCTATTAGAGGATTATGTGGTTTTGTAAATGAGTGGGTGTGTGTACTTTGTATGTGAAGTGTTTTTTCTTCTTTTATTTAATTCTATTTAATTTCATCAGTGATTTTGAACAGCTGCCACACAACGTACCTGTCAGCGCCACCATTGCAGACATCGAGGAGAAAAGGGGCTTTATAGTCTACTTTGTGAGTCCTCACCCTATTGATCTACATAACATTTATAGAGTGATTTCATGGTGTATTTGTGTGTCCATCTCATGATCTTCTGCGTCAACACGAGTGCTGAACACCCCACCCCCTTTCTACTGGGAACAATTCAAATTAATCACCAATCTCTACATGCTCAATCGCTTTCTAAGAGGATCCGTCCTGGTGGCCTTATTGTTCAGGTTCTACCAGAGGCTTCCTGTCCACTAACATCAATTCTGGTTCTGAGCTTCCTAAATCATGACCGAAATACATGAATTTCAGGCTGATCCTGTCTCTGTGGCTCAATAAGAGATATTTGTGGAAAGACGTTCATTGGATCATTTTGGGCAAATGTGTGTTGGAAGCCACCAGATCCATTCCCTTGAGGAAGTGGCATCTTGAGAAGTTTAGGAGTTGTGTAAGTGTAGTGTAGGATATCGCCAAACTCTCGTATGAGACGAGATCATTCAGGATCACTGTCGGGTTTTGGCACTGCTCTTCTGATATGGAAACTTCTTCACACATCTGCTTAGCTTTTTGTAACTTCACTTCGAAAGTCAGTATGTCTTCAGTTCGAAGGTTGTTTTCATATATAATGATCTGTGTCACTCCTGTTTTATCAAAGATTTGGTGAATTTCTTGTGGTAGCCCTTCCTCATACTGTTGTCACTCGTTTGTGGTCTTAAAGACCTGCAGAGTCGAGCTGAGTCCGCACGTAAATTTAAACCCTTGAGTTGTTCAACCTTCCCAGACGGAAGTCTGGAGGTGTCAGACCGAGCTCGGTAGAATGCTGAATACATTTCAATTCACTTTCAATCTTGAGCTTCTCAATTTTCAAACTTTCATTTGTCTGTCTGGGTTTTCTCTGGGCTTACCAGTGTACTCCCCAAAACATCCTGGTAGTTGGATTGGCCACATGCCAAATTGTGGATGCACAGCATCCCTCACCTCAAGTCTATGATGTGTGACCTATGTCTGATTTTTTTTCACTTCAGATTTCATTTTTATTACAGCGCTTTGTAATTGAGGTGAAGACTAAAGGAGGCAGCAAGTACCTGATATATCGCAGGTATAGTGAATTCTACACCTTGCATCAGAACCTGGAGCAGAAGCTCTTCCCCGAGAATGCATCAGGACCGTCCACTGTTGCACTGCCTACTCTACCAGGTCAGTGTCCCTTGCAGATACACACACACACACACACACACACACACACACACAATCACCTTAAGCATTACTGCTGCCAAATCAAGCTTGATCTTTAACTAATTCAATCCAGAACTAGAACACATGATGAATCTTCTGGTTTGGTAAAGCGATAGAAACATCCTCTTCCTGTGGTCCAGGCTTCGTGAAGGCTGTTTCTAGTTAATTTTGGAGCTATAGATAAACCCACCTGATTTCTGCAACCAAAGTTTGGGTTTGAATGATATCATGACCTCATTTGAACCCGTAATTCAGTCCCTTCCAGTCCACCCTGTTCCTCAAACCGTGACTTGCTTGATATAGAGTTGTGCGATAGTTGACCCATTTTCATTTCTGCCAGTTGTTGTGTGTTGTTGGAATACACGAGGACCGACTACAGATCTCTCTGATGAACCGCTTTGGTCGTAACGAGCCAGCACAAATGTCTCAGTCCATCTCCATTATTGCTGCTAGAACCAGTACTAATGGAATGGCCAAGACAGAAAGGCATCAAGCCAGTCTGAGGGTAATTGCCAGACGCATCAAATGAGCCATGGCACCAAACGTGATGCTGCTGCCAGCATACAATTCCTGGGAGGATATGGATGAACAGCTCACTGTCTGGCTGATAGAGGGAGTCAGAAAGGTGAAAGTAATTACCTTAGTAAACACATCTGTCACCTTTTCCTGTGAAAGTCAGAAACTTAAAACATGTTGTATATACCGAAAAATTAACAGAATGCAGTGGCCCTGTCTAGACGTTTGTCCAAAAACAGTTTTACTGAAAAAAATATAGGTTTACATGTTTTTGGGATGCAGCTGTGTATGTATTACTACCTGTTTTATTGCTCTCATCAATACTTATATCAGTAGTGGAGCCCATGGACATAAAACAGGACTTTGACAGCTGTCTTGCATCTGTCAGTCTGTTCATGCACACTCTGCTGCTGTCTGGACGTTGATTAATGCCATGATTGCTATCAACTATTAAACATTAATTCCCTCACCCTCGACACACACACATACACACACACACACACACACACGCACACACACACACACACACACACACACACACACACAAAATCTTTGCAGGTAGGTGGAATATGAACTCAGATGTACAGAGGTGCTTTAAGTCGCTATCCGAGTTATGATGTACATGAGTTACGACCACCTGTACTTACGACCACGTCTAGCAGATGCCTATTATGAGTTTACTGTATATGTCGGGCAGCGCAGCATGTAAGATAGTTGTGACAGCACATCATTCCAGCATCTCACACTCACAGCATTCTACCACTACACTCAGTGACTAGATACCGTCATAGTAACATCTCTTTTACAGTACAATTTTACATTCATTTACTGTACACCGTTACCATGGCCCCCAACAGGAAGTCCGATTCATCAGATAGCAATTCTATCAAGAAATCAAGGAAGGTACTGTCGTTGGAGAGGAAGATGAAAATGATAAAGCATTATGAAGGAGGAAAAAAGTAAATTCCATCGCTCGAGATCTCCATCTCTCCCACCCCACGGTGTCTATAATTTTGAAGGACAAGGACAGTATTCAGGAAGCAGTGAAAGCAGCAGCCCCAATTAAGTCAACTATCATCACAAAACAGCGTGAAGGACCGATTGCAGAGATGGAAAAGTTGCTATACACGTGGTTGGAAGATAATAGGCAAAGAAATGTGAAAGTGATATTGGGAGCAGTGCACAGTAAGGCTACAGGTTTATTTTGCATGTTGAAAGAACGTGCAGGTGAAGAATACGCTTCACATGAATTCATAGCAAGTGCTGGGTGGTTTGTGTTAAATATCCGACTTACGATCAATTTGAGTTACGACTGGTTGGTTGGAACTGATCTAGGCCATAACTTGGAGAGTGAGTGTGTGTGTGTGTGTGTGTGTGTGTGTGTGTGTGTGTGTGTGTGTGTGTGTGTGTGTGTGTGTGTGTGTGTGTGTGTGTGTATACATATATACACACACCAGGATCCCTCACTTTCTGCTGTCAATTGGGACCGAGATCCCCCCACGATAACAGAAGTCCGCGAAGTAGGATCAACCCCCCCTTCCAACCCCACCTGAATGATGCATATGTGTATATAATATCAATAAATACACATTCAATGCTATAAATGCTGATAATAATTATTAAACATTAAAAAATAATGCACATACATAAAGACATGTACCTCACAAAAATGTAAGTAGTTTTGATGGGAGATTTTGGGTTGTTTTTTGTTTTGTGTTTGTTTAGGGGTTTTTTTGCATAAAGGTTTTTGTGGCATTTTCCTTAACGTTTTTTCCCTTTTCTTCCTTTCCTCCCTGAATCGCCACCTTATCATGGTGGAGGGGTTTGTGTGACCTACTGATCCTAGAAGCTATGTTGTCAGGGGCATAATCCCCCTTGTAGGGTCACCCAAGGCAAATAGATCCTGGGTGAAGGTCCAGACGAAGTGCGATTCAGAAGACCTTTATGACTAAGAGAGAGACGAAGATGCAGTTTCCCTTGCCTGGATGCGGGTCACTGGGGTCCCCCCTGGTGCTAGGCCCGGGGGAGGGGCTTGAAGGCGAGCGCCTGGTGGTCAGGCTTCTGCCCATGGAGCCTGGCCGGGCCTAGTCCGGAAAGGAGACATGGGTTCGCCCTCCCATGGACCCACCACCCGTGGGAGGAGTTTTAGGGGTCAGATGCAATGTGAGTTTGTGGCAGCCGAAGGCATGGGTCCTGTTGGACCGATCCTCGGTGACTGACTTTGACCCTCGGGACATGGAATGTCACCTCTCTGGCGGGGAAGGACCCTGATCTGGTGCGTGAGATGGAGAGATACCGACTAGATATAGTTGGGCTCACCACAACGCATAGCTTGGGCTCTGGAACCAAACATCTTGAGAGTGGCTGGACCTTATTCCATTCTGGAGTTGCTCATGGGGAGAGGCAGCGAGCAGGTGTAGGCATTCTTGTTGCCCCCCCCGTCTCGGGGCCCAAATTTTGGAGGTCTCCCCAGTTGACGAAAGGGAAGCATCCCTCCGCCTTCGGGTAGGGGGATGGGTCCTGACCGTTATTTGTGCTTATGCACCAAATGACAGTTCAGAGTACTCACCCTTCTTGGAGTCTTTAGGGGTTGTGTTGGAGAACACTCCCTTGGGAGACTCACTTGTTGTCTTGGGAGACTTCAACACCCATGTAGGCAATGATAGTATGACCTGGAAGGGTGTGATCGGCCTCTCCAGTCTGAACCCGAATGGTGTTTCGTTGTTGGCCTTCTGTACTCGTCACAGCTTGTCTATCACGAACACCATGTTCGAACATAAGTGTGCCCATAAGTTCACTTGGCACCAGGACACCCTAGGTCGCAGTTCGATGATTGACTTTCTAGTTGTGTCATCGGACTTGCGGCCGCTGCTTTCCAGACCTGGCAAGCCAAAGCGTGTAATCAGGGTCTGCTGAGAACATATGGAGGAGTCCCCTGTCCGAGAGGCCTTTAACTCCCACCTGAACCAGGTGGAACCAGAGCTACAACCACGTACAGGAGGAGGCAGGTCACATGGAATCCGAATGGGCCATGTTTCGTGCCTCCATTGCTGAGGCCGGAAAGTCGTAGGTGCTTGTCGTGGCGGTAACCCCCGAACCCGGTGGTGGACACCTGTGGTGAAGGGGGCAATCCAGCTGAAGAAGGAGGCCTATCGGGTCCAATTATCTGGGAATCACACTCCTCAGCCTACCCAGGAAAGTCTATGCAGGGGTACTGGAGAGGAAAATCCGACCGATAGTGGAACCTCGGATTCAGGAGGAACATTGCGGTTTTCGTCCTGGCTGTAGCACTCTTGACCAACTCTATACGCTCTACAGGATCTTGGAAGGGGCATGGAAGTTTGCCCAATCTGTCTACATGTGTTTTGTGGATTTGAAGAAGGCTTTCAATCGTGTCCCTCAAACAATCTTGGAGGGCGTTCCAGACCCATTGCTACAGGCCATTCGATCGCTGTTTCACCAGAGCCAGAGTTTGGAACATATTGCTAACAACATTGGTAACAACATCGAATTTGTTTCCGATGGAAGTTGGAGTCCGCCAAGGCTGTCTTTGTCACCGATTCTGTTCGTAGTTATTATGGACAGAATTTCTAGACGCAGCCAAGGCAATTAGGGGCTCTGGTTTGGTGGCCATCAGATTTTGTCTCTGCTTTTTGCAGACGATGTTGTCCTTATGGCTTCATCAAGCTGGGACCTCCAGCTCTCATTGGAGCGATTCACCGTCAAGTTCGAAGCAGCTGGGATGAAGATCAGTACCTCCAAGTCCGAGGCCATGGTTCTCAGTCGGACAAGGGTGGAATGCACCCTCTGGGTTGGGAATGAGGTCCTGCCCCAAGTGGAGAAGTTTAAGTATCTTGGGGGCTTGTTCACGAGTGAGGGAAGAATAGAGCGAGAGCAATATGAAAGTTAAATTTTTATCAGTACATTACAGAAAATAATGAACTTTATCACAATTTGCTAATTTTTTGAGAAGGACTAATATATATATATATATATATATATATATATATATATATATAGCCCTCGCTACTTTGCGCTTCAATTCATATGGATTCAGTGCATCGTGTTTTCTTTTTGTTTTTTTAATGTTCATCGAATTAAAAAATAATGAAATTAAGGAAGAAAAGGGAAAAGAGTTAAGGAAAATGCCACAAAACAAGGCCAATTATGCAAAAAACCCAAACAAAAGCAAAAAACAACCCAAAACCACCATCAAAACTACTTACATTTTTATGTGAGGTGCGCATCGGTGTTTGCGCACGTTTGTATGTGTGTGTATTTATATTTTATTTACATCTTATGCATTCAAAAATACGCATTTATAGCATTGAATATGTATTTATTAATATTATATACACATATACATGCACGTATACGTCAGTCAGAAGGGGTTGATCCTACTTCGTGGAATTCAGCAGTCGCGGGGCGCAGGGTAGGATCTCGGTCCCAATTAACCGCGGTAATTGAGGGATCCTTGTGTGTGTGTGTGTGTGTGTGTGTGTGTGTGTGTGTGTGTGTGTGTGTGTATATATATATATATATATATATATATATATGTATATAATTGGTTTCAGGAGAGACGACTTAAGTCGAAAAACGACTTAAATCGAATTAGCTTGTCTCTAGGCTTGCCTAGGCTAGACTATGCCAAATTTACTTGTCTAGGCTAAACCGAAAATAACCAATCCTAGTTTTGTACTTTACTTTGAATGTAATTTTCAATAGTACAGTCAGCCCCCAATTTACGAAATTAATCCATTCCAGAGCCCTTTTTGTAACGCGGGGATTTCGTAAGTAGGGGTCGCATCTTACATGTTAAACGCCTAATTCGTTCCAAGGCTCCAGTCTTTGGACTGGATAAACCCCATAAACTGTTTAAAAATGATAAAAGTAATTGTACCAATTTTGTATGAAATGTGGGTTAAAAGTAAAAGAAAATTATTTATTAAACCATTTAAACATTTTATTAACATATTAAACCATTTTATTAACATATTTATTAATGAAACCATTATTAAACATTTTTAATTAACACACACACACACACACACACACACACACACACACACACACACCTCTCTCTCTCTCTCTCTCTCTCTCTCACACGTGTGCGAGCCACGCCAACAAGACGTGAATGCAAAGCGCATTCCCTGCTTGACAAACTGAACTTTAATTTGATTCCTTGAGAGATCGGAATTCCAGATGAGCTCAAATGCGCCCACATTTATTAAACATTTACTGAATTAAACAACTTAAAAAACTAAACTAAAAACTAAAGAGTGAAGCTTCCTTCTGTCTCTATCTGGGAGGCCAGCGGGGCGGGATGTTGAGAGACAGCCAATGAGAAAGCAACTCACGCGGCGTGTGAAAGTTTGATTGGCGCATTTGAATTTTGAATTTCTTTTCGTAAGAGGGGATTGTTTTGTATCTCGGGGACGGAAACTCGGGGAAATGGTTTTCATAACCCGGGGATTTCGTACACAGGGGTCTTCGTAAGTTGGGGGCCGACTGTATATGGTTAATAAGAATCTATTTTATTGAACTTTATTTCGTAAACTTTATTTTTATCTTTCCATATTTTTCTTTAAAAACCGACATAATCGATAACGACTTAAGCCGAAGTATACCTGTACTGTAATAACCGTACAAGGGAAATTATTGCTTTTGCATTCAACCCATCCAAAGTGAGCGCTGCTGAATTGTGTCTACACAAAATTCAGCATAGTTCCAGTATTTTGTAAGTGAAAGTCTATGGTGGATTTGGAAACTCACACTGCAAGTTCTTGGACACTTGTTGTTCATGTAAAATTGAGAAATGAGTAATTACAGTTCACTTTTGTCAAGAGAAAAAACAGTGGTGTTAAATAGTGGGGTTGACATATATAAATATATATATATATACATATATATATATATATATGTATATATATATATATATATATATATATATATATATATATATATATGTATGTGTGTGTGTGTGTGTGTGTGTGTGTGTGTGTATATATATATATATATGGCAGCTATGGTTTCACATGTTCATTCCTCTCCTCCTCAGGCCACTCCTTTCCAACCACCTGTCAGTCCTATGCCCATGTTTTAGTTCAGATGGGGTAAAATTACACTTATAAACAACACCGAATAATGCACTTTTATAAAACAAGTACTTTTGCTCCTTCAGTGAGAGAAATCCAATATTAAAGGAATGAAAACACACAAAGTCCACTGCATACTCTGTCTGTCACTGAGGCTTGACTTATGAATTTTATTATGGGATTTGTTTGAAAATGCAGTTTTACAAGTTCCGCCAAGTGCTTTACCAGTTAGCAACACAGAATGATTATAACACTCTAGATAATAAAATATCGCTTTGTGCTAACTGGGCTATAATGTGGAATGTAATTAGAAGCGGGAACATTAGCAGCCTAATTCGATGAGCAGCAATGATTGTTTGATCCAAGTGCAGCAATGTTAAAACAAGATAATGGGCCTCATATTTATCCCAATCATCCTTGCTCTCTCTCTCTCTCTCTCTCTCTCTCTCGCTGACTCTCTCGCTCGCTCTCTCTGTCTCTCTCTCTCTCACTCTCTCTCTCGCTCTTTCTTGCTCTCTCTCTCTCTCTCTCTCTCTCTCTCTCTCTCTCTCTCTCTTGCTCTTGCTCTCGCTCTCTCTCGCTCTCGTTCAATTTCTGTTTGTATACTGTGGTTTTAAATATAACTCCTAGGAATATAATGAGGATTATAGGAACCTGTCAACAGAGTCCATTAAAGCAAACAGATGGAAGAGAAACAAATTATTTGGGGTGGGGGTGGTCATCTGATACAAACTTTGATAGTAGTACAGCAGATGCCCTTTCAACGTGCTGCCCCAATCAGCATTTTGACAGGAATCTCAGCAGCTTTCCGATTAATGTGGTATGCCTCAAGGAAACATGCTAGGCCCAACAGGTTCAAAACAAATAGATAAACAATAAGACAATTTACTGTGACATTTAAAGTTCTCAAGCCAAGGGGCTTAATTATGAACCAAGATATTATGCAGACCTTGGGGAATTATTTGATTAGGTTTGTGGTTTACTGCATGAGGGAATTAATTTCTAGACCTTTATTGAGCCTTTTTTTTTCTTTTTCTGCCCCTGCAGGCAAAGTGTACATGGGAAACAAACAGGAAATAGCAGAAAACAGAATCCCGGAGCTGAACGCATACATGAAGGTGAAGGTTATGTTGATCCCTACCTTTTCTGCAAATGTTTTTCCATCTGCAATGCCTTGCATAAGTATTAGCCCCCTACTCTGGTCTTGGCCATGTCAAGAGCAGGAATATTTATATTAAGATCTCGTTGCACTTCGTTTGAGTAATTCAGTGAATTCTGTTGTTAATTGTTTGTGCCAGAAGTGGTGATGATATTGCAGAGATAGTTGAGTGAGTAACTGGCAAAACACACTGTTTTTAGTGTTGATTTATAGTTTATGGTATAATCCCAATACTGTTAATTTCAGGATCAGGTAGTAACATAAAATGTGACACAGTTGACGGGGTGGTGACCCATATTAAAAATCACTATATACAGTACAGTATACATCGGCTGAGGTGCAAGACCACAAGGAGAACAAAGGAAGTATTTCAAGGGTTCAATCACCCAACATTAGCATGAACAATTGGGAAGCACTTGCTCATGTGAGGACATGTTGGCTTAATGAGGTCCGAAAGGGTTTCACACGTATTGAATGGGAAAAGCATCGTAGGTCTTACATGAAACGTTCACAGGGCAAGACCTACGAGGGAGACTCTCTGCCAGCAACAGGTCCCATCCATATCTGTGTAGTTAGCAACTCAATTTGAGAGTTTCCCGATAATGGTTTAGGGAGCATCTTTCATTATGTTTTTTTATTGAATCCCAAAACAACGACTCATCCGCCTCGACAAAGGTCTCTTTCACCACCTTGCTTTCTTGTACGGACTTCTTACACTTAAAGAGTAGCGGTATTTCTTATTCTTACAGCATAATTTGTGCACAGTGTAATATGTTTACAGGTCCGGGGCTTAAGTTTATCATAAACGGCCATAAAAAGCTGTATGCCGTAGATGTAGTGGGATGCTGTGTTGTGCTACAGGGTGGGTGGTGTACCCTTAAACGATGGAAGGACTTGTGTTGTGAGAAAAATGACGGCTGTTGGATTAACTGATTTTAGTTCCCCTCACTTTTCTCCTCAGCTGACTTTTCGGAGGGAAGTCAGTGTCATGGTCTTTATGAACAGTTCAAAAGTACCTGTTCACATTTCTCTTCTTCAGAATAACAGTGACGACAGATTGACAGATCAGACAATCAAACTCACTTTGTATATAACATGGCGAATAAAAAGTTCTCCCATTCCGCATGGAAGAGGAAAGTTTGGGTTTCTTTCTTGGTCTCCACTCATTTTTTATATTTCTTCCATAATAGATATAAATTGGAAGGCTAGCTAGGTCACTTAGTTTGCTGCAATTCTGCAGTAGCTCACACATTCTCCTGTTTTCATGGTGACCTCTGTATGTTAGAAGGTCACAGCTTGGACGCCCTGAGCGGCAATCGACTTGCAAAATCCGTAGGGAGAATAGATGATAGACTAACATCTGATTATTTATTCTTTTTTAATGGCATGTGATCAGCCCACACTATTGCGATCTACAAGTCTATCAAAGTACAGTGTTGGGAACATTCATGTGACGCAGTGTCTGTCTTCAACTTTGCTTTGAAATTTAGGTTACAACATTCTCATTGAAAAAAAAATAGAGGATGTCCTGATTCCTCTTTCTAAAGCGTACTTCTTCTTTCCATAACAGCCTCCATCACTTTCTTCTACTAGTCTGTGTCTAATTTCAAGTTTTTAATTCTGTACTCCCCCCACCCCCTCTCTCCTCCCCCTCTCTCTCCCACCCCCACCCCACCGGTAGAAGCTGCTGTGCTTACCCACTTGGGTTTTGTTGGATGATTTGATCCGCATGTTCTTCTATCAGACGGAAAATGACAGCCTTCAGGTTCCCAAAGCGCTTCGGCGCCTTCGACCTCCTACACGCAAAGTGTAAGATCACTTCTTTCCCCTGTCACGCCATCATACTACATGACTGAACAAAGTGTGTGATGTGCTCAGGCAGGTACCTTGATCTAAATGCATGTCCATCTTCACTCGTCCAAAAATATACTACATTTCATTTCATTTCTAGAAAAAAAACTTTTGGGGTTAAAAATGAAAAAGCCTCCTAATTAAGAGAAAGTGCAACGAAAAACAATTCTAAAAGATTTCTAGGTAATATTAGTGCTGAACCGATTTATCCTACAACAGATGTGGGAGGCTAAAGCCTATCTCAGCCAACTATGATTGAAGTTGGGGTACACTCTGCAAAGCCTGCCAGTCCATTGCAGATGCAACACACTCTCAATCATCCACACTCTCTCCGAGGTGCAACAGCCTGGCAGTGCATCACACATGCTGGAAGAACTTGTGTACTCCACACAGCAATGCCCTCACTGAGCCTGGGACTTGAACCCAGAACCTTGTAAGATAGTAGTGCACTTCTCAATTGGTACTGTGGTTTTATATACGGAAATAAAAAAAACATATATTTGATTTCAGTTCTTTCTATTGAAATATCTGTAGCATTCTGTACAGTTCTTTGTTAAAAATGTATAGTTTTTTTCCCCAAAAATTCATTCATTCATTTTCTGAACCACTTAATCCTAATTTGTGTCACGTGGAGGCTGGCACCCATCTCAGCCGACTCAGGGCGAGGGCAGAGTACACCCTGGACAGCTCGCCAGGCCATTGCAGGGTAAAAACACGCAGATGGCTATGCAGCTCCTCTTGTCGAAAGTCAGCAATGGTTGTTTTACATGAACCTCACACCATAGACAGTGAGAGACATTACCGGCCTTTGATAACCCAGTTACTGCACTAGGGGGTAGGGCAGCAGGGGCATCCTGGTGATGGTGCGACTTGAACCCCCGATTTTGAGATCAGTAATCCAGGACCTTACCACCACTGCTCAGTTCCAAAATTCTATAGAAGTATTTTTTTATATAGAATGTGTTTTTAGAAAATCAAGCAATGTTCTTTTGAAGCAATTTTTTTCTTTGGAATTTTGGGACAAAAATGTGCGTGTACACTGAATATTTAATGTGTCACTTTAAACACATGTATGCTTGATGTGGTATTTTATGTATGTTTGTGTGTTTGTGTATTTGCATGGTTGAGTGTGTATGTTTTTGTGATTGTGTGTTTGTGTGTGTGTGTGTGTGGTTGTGTGTTTATGTATGATTGTGTGGATGTGTTTGTGTGTATTTGTGTGTTTGTGTATGTTTGTGTCTGTATGTTTGTATTTGTGTGTGTTGTGTTTGTGTGTGTATGTTCATGTATGCTTGTGTGTGTGTGTGTGTGTGTCTTTGTGTATGTTTGTGTATGTTTGTGTGATTGTCTTTGTGTGATTGTGTGTGTGTTTGTGTATGTTTATGTGTGTTTGTGTATGGTTTTGTGTGTTTGTGTGTGTTAGCATTTGTGTGGCTGTGTATGTGTGTTTTTGTATGTTTGTGTGATTGTGTGTGTGTGTTTGTATTTGTGTATAGTTGTGTGTGTGTGTTTGTGTGTGTTTGTGTTTGTGTGTTTGTGTGTGTATGTTTGTGTGTATTTTTGTGCGTGTGTTTGTGTATGTTTGTGTGTGTTTGTATGTGTATGTTTATGTGTGTATGTGTGAATTTTTGTGTCAGTTTGTGTGTGTGTTTGTGTATATTTGTATGTATACATGTGTTTTGTGTTTGTGCGTCATTGTGTGTGTGGGTGTGTGTGAATGTTTGTGTAAGTTTGTGTGCTTATGTGTGTGTTTGTGTGATGGTGTATGTCTATGTATATTTGTGGGCTTGTGTGTAATTGTGTGTGCGCACTTGTGTGTGTGTGTGTGTGTGTGTGTGTGTGTGTGTGTGTGTGTGTGTTTGTGAATATTTGTATGTGTATGTTTGTGTGTGATGGTTATTTGAGGCTACAGAGTCACTCACATTCTCTGTTTCATTTTCCAGAAAAACTGAGAAACAGCCCAACACAGACCTGCTCTCTTCTCCCAGAGCTGAGGTACAGTAATTGTTTCCCTGGTAACTCTTTCTTTACTCAAAACGCATCCTCCACACTTGCACACACACAGAAGTGTCAAAACTTTCAACAGCATGTGGTTGTGTGGTTACAACACAAACGTATGCCTTGTGGAAGCAACAATTGTTGTGCAATGGCGCTCCCACGCACGTACACACACACACACACACACACACACACATTCACAAAAAGAGTGGGATTTATGGCCTCAGATCATATGATCGAAGGTTAAGACACAATCATTCTTCTATGAAACACACAAACACACACACGGTATGTGTGGACTTGTCTATGTGTGCATTTGTGTGTGTGTGTGTGTGTGTGTGTGTGTGTGTGTGTGTGTGTGTGGGTGTGTGTGCGGGGTGGGGTAGGTGTGTGTGTGTGTGGGCTTGTCTATGTGTGTGTGTGTGTGGGTGTGTGTGTGTGGACTTGTGTACGTGTGTATTTGTGTGTGTAGGTGTGGGTGTACTTGTATGTGTGCATTTGTGTGTGTGTGTGTGTGTGTGTGTGTGTGTGTGTGTGTGCGCCTGTGTGTATGTGTGTGTGGGTGTGGGTATGTGTGGACTTGTCTCTCTCTGTGTGTGTGTGTGTGTGTGTGTGTGTGTGTGTGTGTGTTGTGGGTGTAGGTGTGGGTATGTGGACTTGTCTATGTGCGTATATGTGTGTGTGTGTGTGTGTGTGTGTGTGTGTGTGTGTGTGTGTGTGTGTGTGTTTGTGTGTGTATGTGTGTGTGGCAGCAGTTGTAAACCTGATGAAATGGATGTTGCATTGTGCTACAGGGCAGATGGTGTAACTCTAATTGTCCTCTTTCTCTCTCATGAAGGAGTCACATTCTCTTCCCTCCTTCCTTGTTTCTGGATCAGGACCCTATCATTAGTTCTTGCCCTGCTCTATTTTCCCACTTCTAATTTCTTTTCATATCTCCCTCCTTTATTCTTTTCCTGTTTTCTTTTTTTTAATTTCACACATGAACCACAGTTTCTACCTCTTTCTCTCACTTTGCTGTTTCTGAGTGCGTCTTAACGCTCAAGCTAATTCCTACCCACCAACCCTGATAACCTCCATACCTCAAATATATCACACACAAGTCAACTGCAGGTGTAGGTGGGGCACATGTCTGAAGTAAAGGTGTTATAAAAAAAGAAAAACAGATACACTCATTTGTCTTCCATTCATGCACTCTGACAGCCATTCATATCAATCATCTACAGTTACACCAATCCCGTAGGTTTACCTGATGCCCTCACCATCCTAGAATTATATAATCATGTGCCTTGCTCAAGGGCACTTCAGCCCTGAAATCAGAGGAAAAGAAGGTGCAGCTCACTCAACCACCACCACCACCACCACCACCACACTTTTTTCCTGCTGGTTCAGTAATCGAACCAGTGACCGTTTGGTCCCTAAGCCCTTTATCTAACCATCAGGCTGCAGCAGCGCCAGTGTAAATGGTTTTGAGTGAGTGTTTGTGTGTGTTGGCCCTGAGATGAACTGGTGAGCTATTAAAACGTGTGGTGAATTTGTATCAATCATTTATTCATTTTCTGAACCACTTAATCCTAATTAGAGTCGCGAGGAGGCTGACTCCCATCTCAGCCGATTCTGGGAGAGGGCGAATTTGTATGATCAGCTCTTTTAAACGATCACGTATAACATCAAGTAGCTGTGCAACACTGAACACACTACACTGCTCTTACTACTAGCTATGAGCAGCGACATGGTGCCTTCTTCATTGGCTGTTCCAGCGTTGGTAGTAATGCGAACTTGTTGTCTTGGGATGCGGTCAGCAGAAACCAGTATGGCCTGTGTCGATGTTATGTTATGACGGAAGCAGCATCCTGCCAGTGTGACCAGTAAAAGGTAAAAGGGGTATGAGGGGAGTTTTATCACCTAAACTGTCCCTTGCCGCTTGTTTACTTTCAGGGAGGAAAAAAAAGGTTGCTTTTCATTGGTGCACCCGTGCGAATAATCCGTGTTATAAAATTACCTTGTGCAGTTTTATGGTCATTTATTTTAAAATAAGCTCTGTAGTGCTTAAACATATTACATTATGGATTAATTATGTTATCACATTTCCCAGCATGCCTTTGGGCGACTTACTCAAAGGTTTGACTAATATTAGACGAAGAATATGCTTTTCTTTTCTCAGAAAAAGCTTCTCAGACATATGAAGAACATGTGAGATTGTTGTCACTTGTGGAACACAACCAGTATTCATTTATTCATTCATTTTCTGTAACTACTTAATCCTAATTAGGGTCGCGGGGAGGCTGGCGCCCATCTCAGCCAACTTCGGGCGAGGGCAGAGTACACCCTGGACGGCTCACCAGGCCTTCACAGGGCAGAAACATGCTGACGGCTATGCAGCTCCTCTTGATGAAAGTCAGTGATGGTTCTTTTACACGAACCTCACACCACAGACAGTGAGAGACACGGCCGGCCTTTGACAACCTGGTTAATGCACCGGGGGGACACGACCAGTACTTGCCAATAATTTCTGCAGTCTTTAATGTTGCTCTCAGCCTCTTTGTAACCTTTTATACAAGTTTTCTCCTAATCTTTTCATCATAATTTTAAGGAGCATCCAGTTTATTTATATTGTGCCATATTTTTTTTATCGGTCTTCACTGTGTCACTTTGTTTGACTAAATTGTAGTCTCTCTCTCTCTCTCTCTCTCTCTCTCTCTCTCTCTCCCTCTCGCACTCATGCCGAACCACTTAATCCTACTAGCGTCATGGGGAGGATGGAGCTTATCTTAGCGAGTGCGAGTTCTTGTTTTTGCACTGTGGGAGGAGACCGGAATACCTGGAGGGAACCCATGTTAGCCTGAAGAGATCATGCAAATACAAAAGTGCAGGACTCAAACTCAGGAACTTTTTTCTGTGAGGATTTCTAAAATTAGGTTTTTTTTATTTTTTATTTTTTTATTGTTGTATTATAGAAACCAGGCTGTATGCTTAGGTCCCCATCCTGATAAATGAATAGCCTGCTGTGATGTACCTGGTAAATCAGGTGAACGTTCCTCATCAGCTAGAATGGTGGAATGTAATTTGTTTGGTGGACTTTTTAATATCCGCGGTACAGGTTTTACTTGGTGGAGAATATTTTTTTGGGTGCTTTTTCTGCATGTGGAAATACTTTGTAGTAATCGGCCAAGTGATTGCAAATTTGTGTGTGTGTGTGTGTGTGTGTGTGTGTGTGTGTGTGTGTGTGTGTGTGTGTGTGTGTGTGTGTGTGTGTCACCTTCTTCTGCACCTCATTTGAGCTGAATAAGGAAACAGGCCCATCACATTAGCTGAATGTAAAAGCGAAATGCGATTTGACACGACGCCTGTGCTGGACGTGCCACAGTCACACAGATAAAAGCTCTTCCAGAAAGAGGAATTACAGAGATAGTAGACGCGCCTTAATGGACGCTGATCTGATTAAGATTGTGTGTTTTGCATCCTGGAACGTTAAGCACACTTATAAGAAAGAGAGAGTGTTAGGTGTGGTGGACGTTTTCTCAGCTTGGTTTGGAGATCTTTCCTGTTTATGGCTGAGATCCGTCATTCTTATATGTTGTTCTCATTGTTATATGTTGTTGTTTCTTTGGTAACCCTTTGCTCAATGATGTTCTACAGATTAAAATGGATGGCATGATCTTTATGTTCAGTCGGATTGTTTTGGTGTAAAAGGAATAACGCGCCCTTGAGCATGCTGCCTCCAGGTGACAACAGTAACTCCCCATCATCACGACGTAGCGTATGTAGCTAGTGAGCATAACATATAGAATCTATTGGGGACGGTTAGTGTTGTACTTATGTGAGGTGCCAGTGAGTGCTTATGAATGCAGACATAATAATCAGCAATTCTTCTATGAATTGCAAATCTGCAATTGCTTTATACATCTGGATGTATTTCCAGGCGGTACAGTGGCGTCGTGGTTAGCATGACCACTTCACTGCAAGAAGGTTTTACTTTGATTTGATTTCTGGGCTCAGGCATTTTCATGGTGAGTTTGATTGTTCTCCTCGTGCTTTCACGGCTTTCCTTCCTGCACTCCAATTTCATTCCACAATGCAAATACATGCGTGTTAGGCTAATAGTCTGGACTAGATTTCCCATAGGTGTAAGTGTCCACAGGTTGTGTTGGTGTATTGTTTAGGTTTATTGTATTTGTATATTGTTTATTGTAATTGTTTATTATATTGTGTAGGTTGTGTTGGTGTATTGGCCCTACAATGGTCTGCAATCACCCAGTGTTTTTTTTATTCATTTTGTTTCCTCTCCCCCATTTTCCTCCCTAATTTAATCTTATCCAGTTCCCACCCATCACATGCGTAGTTGGGGGTGGCCCAACATACTTAGAGGGAAAGCGCTATCCGCGTCCTCATATGAATGAGCTCACAGACATCCATGATTGGCTCTTGATCGCTGTGAATTACAGGGAAGTGAGTGTATGCTATCCCTCCTTCCCGTGAGAGCTCAGCCAATTATATCCAATGGACGCCCGGTCAAGGACAGCTGTGTGACTTAAACCAGATTCAAACTTGTGATCTCCGGGTTAATAGTCACGTACCTTAAGGATGTGCCACTCGGGAGCCTTGGCCCAGTGTTGGCTGGGATAGACTCCAGCCTCCCTACAACCCAAGTACAATTAAGTGGTTAAGTAAATGTAAGAGTGGGTGTGTATCCAACACAGTAACATGTTCTCTCACTGTTGAACTTTACTGAATATAGGTGCTCAGGACAAAATGTCATGTTTCTCAACCTTATCGATGGTGAAATTTGATTTGTGGTTCTGCCCCATGACACCACAATGTAAAGGGCTCGCCATTGTTCCATATTGCGGCCTCCCCCCAAGTTTCATGGAAATGTGGTTGGTAGATTTTGCACCATCTTGCTCAGAGTCAAGCAAACAAACCAACCAAGGTCAACTTAAAAATGCTTCTTGTCAGAACCTCAAGGAAATAAATAAATTGTTTGAAGGTTAGAATTTGTATTCCAAGACCCTCTGACTGATTCAGGGTGTGTGTCTCTGACATCACACATTTGGATGCAAATGAGATTAGCGACCGTACAAGCACTAGCAGCGAAACATCAGCTTTAGGCCCGGATCAGATCGTGATCACCAAAGCGCCGGTGTTATTAAAATAATACCTGAGGCAACTCTTGTCTGTTCTGAGATGCAGGTTGAGCATTTGCAGTTTTTCTCATGGAACCACCAGTTGTGGGATTTAAACTCACAACCTTCTACTGTCAAGTACAGAATTGTATGGCAGTTCTACAACATAAAATCCCATCCATGTAGTCAAGAGGAAGCATGAAGGCCAGAACAGGTAGAAGTCAATCTCTGTCTCTCTCTCCACGGGCTGAAGCGGCGTGTAGTGACCACAAAGAGCAACGTGAATCTCAGTGAGCTTTGTCCGGGTGGTTTGTGGTCCTTGATCCACATTGATATCAGAGTCAGAAGAGATCTGGTGTGTGTTGGACAGGATGCTCCAGTTTTTCAGGAGTTGTGTGAATGCAGTGACCCGGGTATTAATACGGGCGATAATATTCCGGATAGTGCAGGTTCTGTTTTCATCACCCGGGAGAAAGATATTCACCTTCCAGGAAGGTTAAAATAGAGTCCACACGTCCTGCAGTATAAAATGTTGGCGTCACTTGAAAGCCGCGTCACTCAGGAGCCGATTAGCCGTGCAGAAGTCTACACGATTCTATTCAACAGTTATGCGATGTCAAAAAATGATTTGTAACGATCATAACTGCACATTAATAACCTCAGCTCGATAGGGACCTGCTTTAAAGTGTCATGTCAGAGCCCCAGGGCCGTGATTCATCTCTTCGCATCCGCCCGAGTCCTCCCTAGAGTGGTGTAAAGCGAAGTATGTCAGTTCATTTAAGCAGCGGGGCCTGTCTCCTCCTTCCCTACTGGCTCATCCACGTGTTAATGAGCTCTTTAGCAGGTCGGAGGCAGCCTAATTGGAAGCTTTTTTTTTTTTTTTTTTTTTTTTGCGAAAGAGTCTAAAGTTAGTTTTCTATCTCTCTTTCGCTCTCTCTAGCCTGGAACAATCTGGCCCTAAATGTGTCGAAAGGCACGAGAGCGAGAAAAATGAAGAGAACACATGGGTCCTGGGACTTGAGGGCATAGTGGCATGTTTATGAAAACTCAGCAAAGTTTCCAAACGCTGCTCTCCTGCTGACTGTCCTGAATTTCATGCTTCCGACGAGGATAAATGATGCTAAATGTCCCCTAGACACGGAATAGTGTCCTTAAACCAAGAAACTCATCAACACTGTAGCATGTCTGGGCATTAGCTAGCTTTAAGCAAACCAGCGCACAGACATACCTGCTGGTTGAGTCTGATTTTACACTTTGCTGTTTAGAGGAGGAACATTCATCACTCGTTTCACTAGCATGAGCGAAAGCGCTGCTATCAGAAACAGACGGTAATCAGGTGGCCATGTTGTTTTCCTCTCTATAGCTCAATAACATTGAGGTCAGGTCAGAAAAGACATCACTCCTACTAGTGTTAGGACAATTGAGCGAAAGCTTGAGTAATTTATCAAAGGCTTATTTCCAAATTTAACTTTTGCAAATATCGTAGCTCAAAATGCTACTTTTCAAAAGATTGATAATGTATGAGAGTTTTCCTTTCGGCTTTTTCCCTTTCTCAGGAGTCACCACAGCGAATGATTCGCATGTTTGATTTGGCAGAGGTTTTTACGTCAGATGCCCTTCCTGACACAACCCTTTAGCAAGGGACAGAAACATGCTAACGGCTTTGCAGCTCCTCTTTTTACGAAAGTCAGCAATGGTTCTTTTACATGAACCTCTCACCAGAGACAGTGACAGACATGGCCGGCCTTTGATAACCCAGTTAGCTGTACTGGGGGGACAGTGACAACCTTGTGGAGAGTAGGACTCGAACCCCCAACCTTTGGATCAGTGATCCAGCGCCCTATACCACTAGACCACCACTGCCCCTAGGCGTATACACTAACATTACCGTATATATGTAGCTAGCAGAGTGTCGTGATGTTAACATCTCATGAAGCTAACACCACAACACTAGAAAATCGCAAACTTAAATTGCTTGAATCGTCTCATTCTTTTAACCAGTTTTTTTCTCTCAGTTAAGGCTTGAGACAATCCTCGCCTTCATTCTTTTCGGCTCAGCTTTCTGAATGTGTTTTCTGTTTAGCATGCAACTCTGACTTCCTGCTCCGTCGCAACCTGACAGAAAGTGTTTGAATATTGTTTGAAACTAAACCTACCTGCTACTAAAACTCTCTGTGTCTGACTGACTGCATTTCTCGGTTTTATGATTATTTAAAAATTACATTCAAGTGTGTTTGTGGAAAAGTGATTAACAAACCCTTGAACATCAGTCACTGTCAATCTCCTAATGGTTTGGCCTCAGAAGGTGTGGCTCTGAATACTGATGCACGTCGTCCTGCACTCCGCAGAGCGGAATCGATACCACCTCCGCCCGGGCACTTATATATGCTAATCTCGATCAATGGGCCTTAAAATACTTCATGTTCCAAACTAAAATAAGCACTGGGCTAAAGGCCTGGCTCTCCAGTGAATAGAATCGACGCCAAACATTTACACAGAGCTGCAAATCTGCAAGGTCTTTTTAGTTTAGCGAAACCGCTACGGTTTAAAACACTGTTGAAAATTTCCTGTGTTACCTTCATGATCACTGTAAGTCAGACCAGACGCAACATTTGTGCAACGTGTCATAACTATTGGTTGAGTTGCATGAGGTCATTTTTACTGCGAGATAAAGAAGAACAGTGAACATATCAGTGCTGGTTAAGTATGACTTGTTCTTCTCGTGGCTCACCAACGCCAAAATAACTAGCCTGCTTCGTAGTAATCTGTTTTGTTTACGTGATTTATACACATACGCCAAATGTGTCATTTAGAATTTTGGATAAACTTTGAATAAAGCGCATTAGCTGGCTACGTTAGTTTGAAGAGTTGCCGTGAAGAGTGAACAATTCCTTCTGTTTATGTTAGTATCCAGTAAATCATTTGTTGGTAAAGAAACCATCACGTCGGGCTGGAAAACATTATTTAAAAATTACATCATTACATTTATGATGATGTCATGATAACAATATTTATTCCATTTAATGTATATTTCATTCATTCATTTCCTGTAACCATTTAATCCTATTTCGAGTCGCAGGGAGGCTGGTGCCCATCCCAACCAACTCCGGGCGAGGGCATAGTCACCCTGGATGGCTTGCCAGGCCATCGCAGGGTGGAAACACGCAGACGGCTTTGCAGCTCCTCTTGTCGAAAGTCAGCAATGGTTCTTTTGCATGAACCTCACACCAGAGACAGTGAGAGACATGGCCGGCCTTTGATAACCCAGTTAGTGCACTGGGGGGACAGTGACAAGCCATTGAGAGTGGGGCTTGAACCACCAATCTTAGGATCAGTGATCCAGCACCTCTCCCACCAGGCCACCACTGCCACCGAGGTGAATTTCACTAAAGTAAATATAGGCTTTTATATTTTATTACTTCACTCACTTTCTCCAGGCTCACAGGGAGGCTGCTGCCTATCTCACCCGACACTGAGCAAAGGCCCGGTACACCCTGAACAACCCGCAACCATTCACACTCACACTAAGGTACATGGATACATGGAGGAAACCCCCTGAAACACAGTGAGAACATGCAAACTCCACACGGAAATGTCCAAGTCTGGGAATCGATCTCTTACAGTGAGACTGATGTGCTAACCCTACGCCACTGGGCCACCAGGTTTGTTCCTTTTATATTAAAAAAATCACGATTGACGCAGGCAAGCTCCGAGGGCACACAGGTGGAGAGCGGCGTGAGCCGTGCGTCGCTTCAACTCTTTTTAAGAGTGTGAGTATATACAACACAGAACCATAAAGAACAGCAAACTAGTTTAGAACTGCATGCTATTGCGGCGCCGTGGTGTAGTGGTTATTACATCCGCCTCATAATCAGAAGGTCTTGGTTTCAAGTCCACACCTCAGTATGGGTGCGTCTTTGCGGACTTTGCATATTCTGTCCATGTTTGTGTGGGTTTTCTCCAGGAACTTCGGGTTCTTCCCACAGTCCAAATAGTCTGATCGGCTGTTCCAGATTTCCCCGAGGTGTGTGTGTGTGTGTGTGTGTGTGTTTGTGTTGGGCCTGTGCTGTATTAGCAAGCTGTTTAGGGTAAACCCTGCCTTCGCCCAGAGTCG